>CAWUFW010014170.1:0-428386 GCA_963921515.1 Calotriton arnoldi | reverse complement strand
CGGCGGTAGTGCTTCCGCCCGACATCCTAATGGGCCCCTATACGTTTTATGTATTTCACAGCCCTGATGAAGTCCACACCAGTTGGACGAAACGCGTCGGCTGTTTGGCTGTTTTCTTTTATTGAACTTGAAGAATAAAGCAACTGTTTATACAATATTAACAGTGGATGGACATATTCTTTTCATGGTGTCGGTGCATTCCACATTTGTGAATTTGTTTCCTGGCTTTGTCAATCTCTGAACAGAATTGATTTGACCACTTCCATTTCTGTCTTCGGCATATATTAGCGTACACAAAGACAGTGTGAGGGAAAAGCGACATCAGTTCTGCAAAGGTATCTTTCATTAGGATTTCCAGCACTATCCAAGTCAATGTGCCTAGGTCATTGCCACCACAGTGCACAATCATGAGGTGAGGAGCTCGTCAATCCACAATGGTTTTGACCAAAGCCAGCAACTGATGAAACTTTAACCCTCTTTGGCCAAGCCAAGTAATCTCCACATTTGGCAAACCCAAGTCCCTGTCAATACCTCTCTTTTTTTCAGCCTCTTTAGCCCAATAGACATAGCTGTGGCCAACAATCCAGTCTCTAAGCATTTTGAAGTGAAGGAGCTAGAGCATTCAGTAGAAGGCTTAAGCTGAATGAGGTAGTTTTCCAAATGAAAAGCAGGTAAAATGGAGGTGTTTTCTTTAAAAAAAAAAAAAAAGATATATTTCATTAGATGTTGTCACTAAGTAAGTGAATAAAATTAGGTAGTACTTTGAGTGCATTTGTAAGAGGTCCTATTATTGGCTGTTGTTTAAAAAAAGGAATGTAATATAGACATGGAAATGCTTCTGAATCTGTGCAGTAAACCACACCGGCTGTATCTCATTTGGAAGTAGCATGTTCCTTCTAGAATGTGCTTTGAACTTGTGACCTACTGGTTCCCCTGGGTTGCTACATACACTGAGCTAGGAGTGTATTGGGGGAAGGGCGTTAAAGAGACAGAACATTTTTTTAAAAGTTGAGTAGTTATGACATAATTTAAGTAATGATAAACTTTAATTTCCAATAGAGGACTATGTAATAAACTGTTGCACAGTCTCTAAATTTAAAACAACTGAAGCTAAATATAGGTTTGGACTCCCGCTTTTTTGTGATTACTCAGCGATCATCGCGAACACGCGGAAACAGTAAACCTTGTTTTGAAAGAGAGGGAAAGGGATAGTCTAAAATGAAAGACATGATTTAATTTGCTGCCTTCCTCATGATCATAGAGTTGAAAGTTAAAGAGTTTGCCATTTTGTCATTGCTTTATATGAGAGTGCTGTACCATTCTTGTGCTTAGTTTTTACAAATCCTAACTGTGTCAAAACTATTTAAAAAAGAACTAAAACAACAATATAATCTACAAACTCAGTTCACTGGTATGTACATAACTTTTTAGTTATTTAAAAAAAATACATTAGAAATGAAGATGTACATGGGAGTTTGATAAAAAGAGTATCAAACTGATATGAAAAAATATATGAGATGAACTGTATCTTTCAGAGGGTATGTGTTTAAGATGTTAGTACAAAATGTTTCAGGACGTAAAAGAAAAAAATAATTAGTGCCCTTTTATTCCATTGTGTAGTTTATAGAAAATAACAGTATAGTATTGCTCAAAGTTGTAATGAGGAATGTATTTAAAACTAAGAATGTTTTAAATGTCTAAGCATCATGTGCAGGTTAGATACATCTAGGTTATTTGCATTGTGGGAGTTGTAGTACTTTTGGTCACATTATTAAACAGAAGTAGTGTAGTCACAAGTAAAACATAAGAAAATGTTCTGCGCCTGTATATGTATTATAAAGTAGTAATATTTGTTAGGTATGTATAAGGAGGTGTTTGTCAATGTGGTTTTTTACTTATATGAGTAATTTGCATGCGCTTAGAAGGGGTGATTTTTTTGTGGTTGCAGATAGTTATATGTACGGTGGGACTCTTGAGTTTATTTAAAGATGTAGAGCGCTATATATTTTTGGAAAGATGGCTTGAAGGTGTATATCTATCTAGGAATCACATATATGTTTAAATGGTGATCTATGTTCTTTAAGGCTAATGAAAATGTCAGGTATGTGGTGAGGGTGGTGTATTTCTTTAAACATGCTCTGTTTAAAATTGAGGAGAGTTTAAAGTGCAGAATGTTTGTTGAGCGTCCTTGTGCTACCTTTATTTGGTGTATAACTTTTCTTTGAGAAATGCTGAATATATGTTTTAAACACATAAGAAAATATTTTGAAATTATGTAGGTATGCCATTAAGAAAAGGTTTTGTGCTTTGAAAAAGTGAGATTTGCTGTTTTCAGTTTTAGAAACTTACTGATGCATGTGCATTGCTGGGTAACAGAGCAATGTATGCTTGTAGAGAGGTATGTATCCAATATATATGAAGTGTGAAATCTAGACTTTTCTGACACATAGGTTATTAGAAAAGGATAGCTTCACTAAAACAGATAGTTTGATACTGACAGAAGGAGTTAAACAGTGAGTTACAGATATAGTCACAACTGTCATGTATCTAACAGCAATGGAGATACTTTACAGTCACCCAAGCATTACTCAGGCACTCATCCAATAACTCAGCCACTACTCAGACGGTTATCAAATCACTCACATACTATGTACCCACTTATTCCATCACCCAGGCACTATACATGCACTCTTCCAATCACGGAGGTACTAATTATGTACTCATTGAACTACGCAGGCAACACCCATGCATTCATCCAATCACCCAGGCACTAACCATTCACAAATACAGTCACCAAAGCTGTACTTATGCAGTTATTCAAACACCCATGACGAACCCATGCACTCATCAAAACACTCACTTATAACCCATACATTCATCCAAATAGTGAGGCACAACCCATGCACTCATCCAAACACTCAGGTACTAGTCATGCACTCATCCAATTACGCATGAAGTACCATTGCAGTGAACCTATCACCCATCTAGAATCTATGCTTTCATCCAATTACTGAGGCAATACTCTTGCACTAATATAATCCCCACAGCAGGACACTTCCATTTATCCAATCACTCAAGCTTTAACAATGGACTTATACAATTACTCAGACAATTGTCATGCACTCATGTAATCAGACAGGCACTACTAATGCAGTAACTCAATTATCCAGGCAATACGCATGTAGTTTTGTAATCACCCAGGTACTACCTGATCAATTAACCAAAAACACATGGGCATCAGTCATGTACTCATTCAATCACTGAAACACTACTAATGCAATCTGCCAGGTGCTATGTATACACTTAAACAATGATGTATGTACTATGCATGCGCTGAATAAATCATGTATATACTACACTTGTAGTCCTATTATCACCCAGGACTAGAGTAGCACTCATTTAATCATCCAATGACTATCTATGCATCTAAAATCACTGAGGCATTAGTTATGCACTTATCTAATCATTCAGGCAGTACTCATGCACTCATCCAAACACCCAGATAGTAGCAATATAGTCATGCGAATACACAGGCACTAACTATGCAGATATGGAACCACTGATGTAGTTCCTACATACTCAGTGAATCATCCAGGCACTTCCTATATTCTGAGGGAATCACCTAGGCACTATCTATGCACTCATCCAAGGAGTATTGCTGGACTCAACCACAAACACATGTATTTAGTGAGGAATATGTACTCTTTTAGAACCATCTGGTGAACTATATATGTAACCTGTCACAGACTTTTGCATGTACTAGGAAGAATTAGTGAGCTATATGCTGTGATACAGATTAATGTGCAGATTTTTATATGCAGTGTTTTTCAAAATTTAAATCTGACACATCTAAGTGGAAAAGTACTGAAACACTAAATCTACCAATGACACAGTGGTAGAGAGGCACAGAAATAGCTCTTATGTTGTGTTTTCGGATTTACAGTATTGAGACACTGTATGTTCTTTTACACTTTGGCTGATATTTATTTTAAAATTTACTACAAAAGGGATAAAGTGGTCTTTTAGCATGTATAAGGGAGAACTGAGATATGGTGCCGCTGTGTTGTAGGAGAGGGTGCTATAATATTAAAAAGTAACTAAAAAATTAAGTTTTGTGTTTTGGTTTGGGTTTGGTACATTGAAGTAAGTGCTTGTAGTTATGTAGCTAAGTTCATCTGTAGATTTAAAACTGCAACATAATATAAAAATTGTTTTTGTATTATGTGTAAGCCAGTAGTAAAGTAGTTTGTACATTGGCTAGAATAAAAATTAAAATATACTTTTTTTTACAGAACAATATCTGCATAACTACAGACAGAATTCCTACAAAAGCTTGGAGGAAAAAGTAACAGAAGTAACTAAAGTATCTATGCAGAACTGAGACCCAAAAGGGGCAAAATGAAGAAAAAGGGATAAAAGAAAAAAGAGCTACTGGTAGGAGGGCAAAGTCCTTTCTTAAAATATATGTGGATATTGCCAAAGATCACAAAATAATGACAATAAAGTTAAAACTATGAGAAAGAATAACAGTGGACAAAATCTATATAGCAAGAACAGGAAATAATGTAGCAAAGATGGACACACCTTAACCAGGAGACAAAAGCAGTTTAAGGAAATCAGAGCCAGGATGTTTCGTAGTAGAGTAGTTATAAACTACTGAGAACTATGAACTAGTATAGAACAAGGAGAGAGGCACTGAAACAGAAAGATCTAGTTGAGAGAGTAGTTGATAAGGTCTTTGCTTTGAAGAGGAAGCTTTTCATTTTGATTATAAATTGAATGAAGACTCTTGACAAAATGTTGTTGTGCATGAGGAGACAAAACCAGAAAAAAAGATTAGTGAATAGAAGTAACTTTTGTACAGTTTTTAGTGTAGAATGGATACATACTTCTAGTACAGAGCCTTTCTTTAATGAAGAAAGCTATCTCCGGATAATAGATTAGTTTATGCTGTTGATTACAGAGGACGATGTTATGAAATGAAGAATGCAAAAGACACACAATTGATGGACGGAATGCAGAACAAATCAAAACATTCACCCCCAGTCAAGAGATCTGGGTTAAATCCATCATTCTTTTGCTCACCATGCCACCCCAGTTTAGACCTGGCCATATGCAAATCAGTCTTGACCCTGTGCCTCATGGGAACAGTCCAGCCCGAACTGCCAAGCCAGGTCCTCCCTGGACCGGAAACAAGCATCCTAGGACCGGTTTCGGGGTTTCACCCCTCTTCAGCCAGGATAGCTTGATTCCAGTGGCACAGTGAGCCCAGGACCCACGTCTGGGCATACCTGGCGCACTTAGGGCGAGAAAGCAAAAGACACACAATTGATGGACGGAATGCAGAACAAATCAAAACATTCACCCCAGTCAAGAGATCTGGGTTAAATCCATCATTCTTTTGCTCACCATGCCACCCCAGTTTAGACCTGGCCATATGCAAACCAGTCTTGACCCTGTGCCTCATGGGAACAGTCCAGCCCGAACTGCCAAGCCAGGTCCTCCCTGGACCGGAAACAAGCATCCTAGGACCGGTTTCGGGGTTTCACCCCTCTTCAGCCAGGATAGCTTGATTCCAGTGGCACAGTGAGCCCAGGACCCACGTCTGGGCATACCTGGCGCACTTAGGGCGAGAACGCAAAAGACACACAATTGATGGACGGAATGCAGAACAAATCAAAACATTCACCCCCAGTCAAGAGATCTGGGTTAAATCCATCATTCTTTTGCTCACCATGCCACCCCAGTTTAGACCTGGCCATATGCAAATCAGTCTTGACCCTGTGCCTCATGGGAACAGTCCAGCCCGAACTGCCAAGCCAGGTCCTCCCTGGACCGGAAACAAGCATCCTAGGACCGGTTTCGGGGTTTCACCCTCTTCAGCCAGGATAGCTTGATTCCAGTGGCACAGTGAGCCCAGGACCCACGTCTGGGCATACCTGGCGTACTTAGGGCGAGAAAGCAAAAGACACACAATTTATGGACGGAATGCAGAACAAATCAAAACATTCACCCCCAGTCAAGAGATCTGGGTTAAATCCATCATTCTTTTGCTCACCATGCCACCCCAGTTTAGACCTGGCCATATGCAAATCAGTCTTGACCCTGTGCCTCATGGGAACAGTCCAGCCCGAACTGCCAAGCCAGGTCCTCCCTGGACCGGAAACAAGCATCCTAGGACCGGTTTCGGGGTTTCACCCCTCTTCAGCCAGGATAGCTTGATTCCAGTGGCACAGTGAGCCCAGGACCCACGTCTGGGCATACCTGGCGCACTTAGGGCGAGAAAGCAAAAGACACACAATTGATGGACGGAATGCAGAACAAATCAAAACATTCACCCCCAGTCAAGAGATCTGGGTTAAATCCATCATTCTTTTGCTCACCATGCCACCCCAGTTTAGACCTGGCCATATGCAAATCAGTCTTGACCCTGTGCCTCATGGGAACAGTCCAGCCCGAACTGCCAAGCCAGGTCCTCCTGGACCGGAAACAAGCATCCTAGGACCGGTTTCGGGGTTTCACCCCTCTTCAGCCAGGATAGCTTGATTCCAGTGGCACAGTGAGCCCAGGACCCACGTCTGGGCATACCTGGCGCACTTAGGGCGAGAAAGCAAAGACACACAATTGATGGACGGAATGCAGAACAAATCAAAACATTCACCCCCAGTCAAGAGATCTGGGTTAAATCCATCATTCTTTTGCTCACCATGCCACCCCAGTTTAGACCTGGCCATATGCAAATCAGTCTTGACCCTGTGCCTCATGGGAACAGTCCAGCCCGAACTGCCATGCCAGGTCCTCCCTGGACCGGAAACAAGCATCCTAGGACCGGTTTCGGGGTTTCACCCCTCTTCAGCCAGGATAGCTTGATTCCAGTGGCACAGTGAGCCCAGGACCCACGTCTGGGCATACCTGGCGCACTTAGGGCGAGAAAGCAAAAGACACACAATTGATGGACGTCCATCATCCCCTTTGGTATCGCTTTGTTCGCCCTAAGTTGGCAGGGTATGCCCAGACGTGGGTCCCTTGCTCACTTTGCTACTGGATTCAAGCTAGCCTGGCTGATGACGGCTGAATGGCCAGAAACCGGTCCCAGGATGCTTGTTTCCGGTCCAGGGAAGACATGGCTTGGCAGTTCGGGCTGGACTGTTCCCATGAGGCACAGGGTCAGACTGATTTGCATATGGCCATGTCTGAACTTGGGTGGTGGAGTGAGCTAAAGAATGATGATGGATTAAACCCAGATCAGTTGACTGGGGGTGAGTGTTTGATTAGCTCAAACGCTCCGTCCATCATCCCCTTTGGTATCGCTTTGTTCGCCCTAAGTTGGCAGGGTATGCCCAGACGTGGGTCCCTTGCTCACTTTGCCACTGGATTCAAGCTAGCCTGGCTGATGACGGCTGAATGGCCAGAAACCGGTCCCAGGATGCTTGTTTCCGGTCCAGGGAAGACATGGCTTGGCAGTTCGGGCTGGACTGTTCCCATGAGGCACAGGGTCAGACTGATTTGCATATGGCCATGTCTGAACTGGGGTGGTGGAGTGAGCTAAAGAATGATGATGGATTAAACCCAGATCAGTTGACTGGGGGTGAGTGTTTGATTAGCTCAAACGCTCCGTCCATCATCCCCTTTGGTATGAAATGAAGAATGGCACTCCTATAGCGAAAGAGGTGATGGTACCTAGAAATGTAGAACAAGTTATTGGAGAAGAGGTACAAGGAAGGCGGAGTCAGGCGCCTGTATACAAACGGAATTATAGTAGTGTTTGTAATATTCAACAGCAATCCATTGACATTTCTACGTATCTTTCCAAGGCAAAGTTTAAAAAATAAAATAAGTACTTTACAAGGATTAGATCCTTGCAAGATTAAAAAGCATAAAAATGTGCAGGGACGCTCACTAGCTTCTTTATCCAAAAAAGTGTGCCAAAGCACCTTTCATCATTTCAGAATGTTAGCTGCACATCACTCAACAATGCGAACTTTAGTTAGGAGGCTGTACTATGTGAAAACTCCTGTTTTATGTTTAGGAGAAATGAATAGAGCACTTTTGCATGGTACTGTGGCAGATGTAGAAAAGGTTTGTGATGATGTGCAGTTTGTTTTGTTGGGGAAAATGAAGAGTTGCTAAGAGGAGGAGTTGCAGAACAGGACAGATATTACAGTTGATAGTTTTGAAGAAGAGATTAGAAAATTTAACACAGTGAGGTCTGAAAAACCAGAATATGTTTCTATATGTTGTCCATGGACTCACTACAAGATTTAAACACGGACTATTAACTTATATTTAAAAAGTGAAAAAGAAAAAAATGATAACTGGCAAAAGTTAGCTGTGTATTTATTTGTAGAGGAACGCTTTGACATGTCCATATGGCAAGTTATATGTAAGTACTGTTACAATTAATTAGAAGATAATAGAATGCCTGCTAATGTAGAAAAACTATGAAGGGCCAAAAATAAATAAATAAATCAACATTTATGATTCTTTGCAGCATTGCGAAGGGTTTTTATGGGCTGCTCTCCAGCACTCACTACAACTCCACAATCCATGCTGTATGATGCCATCCGGGAAAACTGTGGAGCCAAATCTTGAAGTTGAGATAGGACCTCTGAAGGCACTCTCTGCCCCAGTGTTGTTGCAGCTGCTATTGAAGTTGAAGGTCCTTTAGCCTCGCGTTGCCTTCTTGCTGCTTTTAGACGATTGCCATGGTATGTTTGTAGATGGTAAAGCATGGACGTAGTCCCGCAAGAGTATTTTTTATTTGTACCACTTGACAATGTCTTGTCAAATATTGTGCACTGTGTAAATTTGGCAACTGTTTTTGTTTCTCCCAATGGAATCCTGAAGAAATCCCAGGCGATGCTTGATTTCCTCTGGGGAGGCCCCTCATCTCCAGAGTCATCAGAATCCACCTCTTGGACTTCCTGCTCCACCTGCTGTTTCACCTGATCTCCCTCTTCTGGTTGAGTTGCCAAAATATGCAAAAAAACACTCCAACAAATGCTAGTGAGCTACTCAAAATGGACTCCTCTTAAAGAATGCTCAAGACAGATAAATGGGTGAGTTCTTCCTATTCTTATAGTTGAAAAGTGTATCATCCAATCATATTCCTTTATTTCCTGGTCACATGATCTCCGCAACGATTGGCGTCTTAGCGAAGATCGGAAATTGAACAGAATGACATTTTATTAGAAAATTAGTACTCAAACATAAGTGTTAATCGACTGATATTAAAGCCCAAATGTGGATCATACAATGTAATATGTATAAATATGTGTTATACACTTCACCAAAACATACTTTTTGTACCATGAATATTTTATTTCTGTGCCCTGAGATAATGTCTTGTCACATATGCTATACTTTACAAATTTAGCTGTAAAACTGTGTAAACCAATGAAATTTCTTTGTTTGGTAGCTATGCTCTATTCATGAGTTCCGATAATGAAAGTTATTTTTTGAAACTGTTGTTTTTTTGCAAATGTGTTGTTAAAATAAAGTTAAGCCATTATGTTACTAAACAGCTAGACTCAAACTTTCTGTAAAATGTGTCTATATATCTGTTTTACACTTTGTCATTTGTATTTGTGACTACTGACGTCATTGCGACATCCAGTGTTGCTGGTAAGAAGGAAAATGCATTTTTGATCTTGTTATTTCGACAAATGAATACAAAGGGGAAAGTTAAATTAGTATCCTACTAAATAGCTACACTGAAAGTTTATGTAAAATATGTGTATATATGTGTTTAACCCTCTGTCAAAAACACCAAGTTTTCACAGTGTATCCTTGGAAATTGCACTCATAGACTCACACAGGTACTACCTATGCAATCATACAATCATCCATGTACTACTCATGCACTTACGTAATTGCTCAGACATTACACACTCACTCACAGATCCATACAGCCACTTACACATCGAGTCACCGACCTATAGAGCCACTCACACACCCACTCTCCAAGTTTAAAGGTTACAGTTAGGAAATAAAATTAAAAATACCTTAGAAATTCACTGAAAAAAAGAAAGTTTACAGGGACGTTATAGTTAGGAATTATAATTAAAAAAATCTTAGAAATTCACTGAAAAAAACAAAGGTTGCAGAGACGTTATAGTTAGGCTCAAGTTTCACTCATAGAAAACCAGTGAAATTCAGCAGTTATTGTTAGCTGAGCTAACTATAACTCGTGCCCCCGCAATGCTCTGCTTATGACCTCACATATTACATCACTCATGACATGGTTGGTGACATCACTGATGACATCTCAAATTATATCACTGATGACATCATCCACAGAATCTCTGACGCACCCACTCACGCTCCAATATAACCTTTCATACACCCACTCCAACTTCCACACTACCATTCTCAAAAGCATTGACACACCCATACCAGTACTTACACACCCACTCACTGATTCATAGGTCTATACACACATCCACTCATACATGCACCTCATGCACCAACTCACTCACTAATACAGCCACTGACATATCCACTCATACACCCATACAGCCACTCACACACTGTCAGTCACCCATAGAGCTACTGATATACCTATTCACTCACCCATGGAGTCAAACGCACAACCACTTACTCACCTATACAGTTACACACACCCACTCATGTATTCATACAAATACTACCACATACTCACTCACCCACACTGTCAGTGACACAAGCACACACTCACCTATACAGCCACTCTCACAATCACTCACTCACACATACAGTCACTCAAATACTCCAACACTCACCTATACTGCATTTCACATATGCAGTTACTCATCCATATACCATTGACACATCCATTCACTCACCAACACAGCCATACACAGACTCAGTCACCCATACAGCTCCTCACAGACACACTCACTAACCCATACAGCCACTGACTCACCCACTCACTCATCCATGCAGGCAGTCACACACCCCCTCACCCACCCACACAGACATTCATGCACCCATGCAGGTACTCAGACAACCACTGAATCACCCATACAGCCATTCACATACCCACTCACCAACCCATACAGTCACTTAGATACCAACTGACAGACTGATACAAACATTCAAACAACCTAGTCACTCACCCATACATTCACTGAGACACCTAATCGCTCACTTATACAATCAGTCACTCATCCTCTGAATCATCCATATAGGTGCTCATACACCCACTGATTCATCAATACACCTTGGTATATATATTTAACACTCATAACCTTTTTAAAAACACTCACAGTCACTGGATAATGTCATCAGTGATGTCATTTGAGATGTCATCTGTGATGTCACTGACCATGTCATGAGTGATGTAATATGTGAGGTCATAAGCAGTGTATTGCGGGGGGTGCGAGTTATAGTGAGCGCAGCTAACTATAACTGCTGAATTTCACTGGTTTTGCATGAGTGAAACTTGAGCCTAACTATAACGTCTCTATAACCTTTGTTATAGTTAGGCTCAAGTTTCACTCGTACATAACCTTTGTTATTTTAGTGAATATATATATGGAGAAGCAGGTGCTCTGGGGTAGTAACACTGAGCATTGGGTCAACAATGTGAGCCTTTGGCTCAGATACATAGACAATATTTTCTTTGTATGGGAAGGCACTGAATTAGATCACAAACTGTTTGTTAATGCATTGAACGACAACAAGAATCTTAAGTGCACCATGCATCATAGCCAGAAAAGTATCGATTTTCTTGATCTCAGACTTGTGGTTGATAATGACACCATCAACACTGAACTATTTAAGAAGGAGACAGCCAGCAACTCTATACTACATGCCTTAAGTTGCCACCCACCGAGTTTCAGGTTGGGTATTCCTTATAGTGAGTTTCTTAGGGCAAAACATAATTGTAGCTCTGTAGAATGTTACCAGCATACAAAATAGGAGATGACACAGAGGTTCCAGGCTAGGAGTTACCCACGCAAAGCCTTGAAACAAGCTGATGCAAAAGTGAAGAATTTAAGTAGAGAAGAAGTCTCATTCCAGTTACCACAAAGGAGTACCCAAAAAGAGAGATCACATGAGCCGATACGGTTCAGCCCCAAATTCAGCAGCCAGGCAGGACAGCTGCGGAGAATGTTAAAATCAAGGTGGGGCATATTGAGACAAGATCCCATCTTAAGGAACAAGGTAGGATTGACTCCCTCCATGACTTATCAAAGGAACCTCTCACTCAGTGATCTCATTGTACAAAGCCATCTTTGTTCTAAAGAAACCAATTGGTTGAAACAAGCCAAAGGATTCCGCAAATGTGGTAACTGCAAAGCCTGCAGGCACAGTGATAACACTACTGAGGTTACCCTTAAAAGAATTCAGACTAAATGGAAAATCCCCAAATTCATCAACTGGGGTACTGATTTTGTAGTCTGTGTCATCACGTGTCCATGTAACATGTGGTGCATAGGCTCCACGACTTTCCATGTTAAGAAACGTATATTAGAACATTGGAGAGTCATTACAAACAGGGACTTTAGCTACAGCACAGCCAAACACTTCCATGACAAACATACAGGAGATTGGACCCGAGCAAAGTTTTTTGGCCTAGATACGGTCCCCATACATCAAAGAGGTGGTAATCGCCTGTCCTCTTTGCGCAGGTTGGAATCCCGTCTTACTCTGCAAGCTGGCACCAAGTTCCCTGATGGCATGAATAATGATGAGGAGCTATATATATTCACATTTATGAGACATCATGAGGCCTTCCTTGAGCACTTGGCAAGTTATTTCCTCCCCCTCCTCACTAAATCCCTCCCTTTTTAACATATGGGTCAGACAAATATTTCCACAGATTAACCTTAGATGTATGTCAAGTTGGATAGCACCAAGCTTGGGGATTTACAGCGATAATATATATGTTATGTAAACTATTTGTTAAACAGCGGTTTTGGATAAATACATTAATTTTCTCTCGTCATTGTTCTTCCATTGGAACTATGTGACATGTGGTAATGGAATCAATCAGACTCACCAAAGTAACGGTTACTTGCACCGGAGTGGAGAGATGTTCCAGGGAACAGCCACCGCTCCTTAGCCACTATAGTCTGCAAGGGGTATTCTAATTTGTGCTCGGTATTTGTAAAAATATAAGAGCTACGAGAGCTTATAGTCTTCCATACAGTACACCCTATAAGGTTTTGCTATTCGCTCCGGGTTATGAGATCTCTCCACACAGGACTCAATGAATGGGGTGCTACACCAGTATTTTCTAGTCATGTATATCTATGTCATAAACCGATCAATACTTTATACACATGTTGCAATTCAATCATGACTGTCATCTTTGAATGTAATTTTGTCTTTGACATACAGAGAGAAAATTTGTCAACAGGATGCATTTGAAATGTACTGTTATACTGCTTCATTACAATCATAAATGCACAATGTTTTTCTTCAATACAACAAAACTTTATTGACAACAGTGGACTTAACATTGTGTTAATTATGTAAATTTCACAAACACTTTCACACAACATCTACTCACATATTATGAATTGAATAAATATGTGGAGATTTCAAATTATTTTGTCTGGCAAACAAACCTGTAAAAAACATTTTTTTCCATTTTTTAAAACCTTTTTGTCTATATTCATTGAATGTTGCGTCATGTGTGACGCTGATTTATGTGCCTTTAAGAACTCCATGATCATGTGATCAAGACCACGGCTGTGGTCGAAACGCGTAATTTTTGCTGCGTGAAATAAATACCTTGAAAACTGCAGATCGGTGTGGCTTGTGGATCTTCATTTACTTTTGGACAGATTCTGTCTGTAGTATATATATATATATATATATATATATATATATATATATATATATATTCACTAAAAAAACAAAGGTTATAGAGACATTATAGTTAGGCTCAAGTTTCACTCGTACAAAACCAGTGAAATATATATATGAAAAGAGAACCCTTCACCAAATATCTTTATCTACTGGTTTGCATTTTGCTTCTTCCTACCACAGATCATAGTATAAGGCAGTGAGTATTTTTACTGGGGCATAAATATAGTGCTACTCGGAAAAAACTGTTTTCCGAAAATATGGTAGAAAGCACTTGATTTAACCAGTGACTGCTAGTACCAATATATACGAGATTGTCACAGATGTTCCATTGTGATCAAGACATTTATCGAAAGTTGTGATATTGATTCATCAGCATATACCAGCATTGACATATTTACTTATCCTATTGAAATCAAGCACAAGTTATTAGCGTAGCAAAATCAGCTATGTACATTTTTATGCTGAATCCACACATCCTCAATTTTATGAAGGACATTTAAAGCACTTGCATCTAACGCCAGAGGGATATTTAGTAACAACATGAGTTATTACCGCTTTGTGACAAACATGTTAAGTAGTTCCTTCTGACTTGAGTGGGACATCTAGTAATGTTTTCGAGGGCGCAGTCTTGTAAAAGACTTCATGCTGCTTCTTCTGACTCAAGAAGGACAGCTAGTGACTTGAGGTACTGTAGCTATGTGACAGGCCAGACAGATTGGCTTTGCCAATGCTGTTTTTTAATTGCTATCTAACTTTACACCCTTTCCTTATGTAGAAGAAGTTACATTCCCTGCTCCTCTCCTTTCTCTTTGTGTGTCATTTCGGGGTTACTCCGGGGTCGGGGGCGCAATGTAGGGACAAGGGGCTAGATGTACAAAGCATTTTACTGGTCACAAATGGCCCATCGGGCCGTTTGCGACCAGTAAAATGTATTTTGCCATGTACAAAAGGCGAAATGTGACTTGGTAACTTGCTACCGAATCGCATTTTGTGATTCGGTATTAGGAAGGGACGTGTTTAGGGCGCCCCTTCTAATACTGAATAGCACTGGTATGTATAAATATTTTGTGACTGGAATGCGGTTGCAAAGCATTAATAATTTACTGAGTCCGTTAAAGGAGAAGGTAACCCATTCGCAAATTATAAGGGGTCCCCAAGGGACCCCTTCCACTTTGTGAATATGGGTGAAAACATTTTTTGAGAGCAGGCAGTGGTCCAACGACCACTGCCTACTCTTAAAAAAATGCTACTCTTAAAAAAATGAAAAGAAAATGTTTATTTTTGTAATGCAGCCCGTTGTCCTTTAGTGAACAAAATAGCTTTATTTAAACAGCAGTCACAGGCATGGTGGTCTGCTGACCCCAGCAGGCTACCTTCCCTGTGATTGTATCCATTAGCAATGGGTCGCAAATTGTGACCTGCCTCATGAATATTAATAAGGCAGGTCCATTTTTGACCAATTGGAAATCGCAAACAGTGTCTGAGACACTTTTGTATATAGCTGTTTGTGATTTGCAATTAGGATATCGCAAACTGGCTTTTTTGTACATCTGGCCCATACTGTTGCCCAACTGTTACACATAGCTTTCCAAACTGTATAATGACCCATGTGCCTCTGCATTTCTGGTCTCTTTGGTTAATCTTTGGTTTCTGTGTAACGCACAAAGCTACTATACTTGTGGCTCAGCCATCATTCAGCCTCCGGGCATTACCCTACAAATCATCCTTGCTCTCTTACTATCGTACTTTTTCCAAGCCTGTCAGGTGCCACCAATGGAAATGCAAGGTCCTGCGACAGTCAGGCCACAAATCTTCCAGTGCCCAGATACCCTTTCAGAGGTTACAAAAAGGAACCACTACAGGTTACTTCATAGAACAGCCTCATTTTGGCAAAGCTCGCTCTTCCCGAGACAACCGTTTAGACTCATGGCCTTATTTCCAGTTTGGTGGATAGAACATCCAGTTAAAGCGTAGAGGAAATCCCATCAGCTGTATAGCAAGCGCAATATGTTTTAAATATGGCTGTATATATATATATATATATATATATATATATATATAGAAAATAAAGGTTGCCACTACGTTGGGATGCACTCACTGAGGGTAAGCCAAAATTCAAAAGGCAGCACACTAGAAACCTCTCCCCACACAGGTACTGCCAACGCGTTTCGGATAACCTCCTTCCTCTGGGCAGTTTGTAGAAAAAGGAGAGGCAAACAACAGGCTAGCAGAACATCCCCTCTTTTATTTCTAAAAGTCTCAAATGCAAGTAAGGTGAGTTGATACTTGCATGCTGGGACTGGTAGTCTTAACTCCCAAGTCGGCGTTGCCTCGCAATTTCCTCAAAGTTTATCGTGGGACAACCAAAGTTCCAAAGCGGCGCCGGCATAGCGAAGGCTCCCCCAGCTCCGTATCGCCATGCCAGTGCAAATGCCACGGACCTGCTTGGATGTCGCAGCGGTGCGATCCCGTGACCTGGGCTGGCCACTATTACTAGAAAATAAAGGTTGCCACTTCGTTGGGATGCACTCACTGAGGGTAAGCCAAAATTCAAAAGGCAGCACACTAGAAACCTCTCCCCACACAGGTACTGCCAACGCGTTTCGGATAACCTCCTTCCTCTGGGCAGTTTGTAGAAAAAGGAGAGGCAAACAACAGGCTAGCAGAACATCCCCTCTTTTATTTCTAAAAGTCTCAAATGCAAGTCAGGTGAGTTGATACTTGCATGCTGGGACTGGTAGTCTTAACTCCCAAGTGGGCGTTGCCTCGCAATTTCCTCAAAGTTTATCGTGAGACAACCAAAGTTCCAAAGCGGCGCCGGTATAGCGAAGGCTCCCCCAGCTCCGTATCGCCATGCCAGTGCAAATGCCACGGACCTGCTTGGATGTCGCAGCGGTGCGATCCCGTGACCTGGGCTGGCCACTATTACTAGAAAATAAAGGTTGCCACTTCGTTGGGATGCACTCACTGAGGGTAAGCCAAAATTCAAAAGGCAGCACACTAGAAACCTCTCCCCACACAGGTACTGCCAACGCGTTTCGGATAACCTCCTTCCTCTGGGCAGTTTGTAGAAAAAGGAGAGGCAAACAACAGGCTAGCAGAACATCCCCTCTTTTATTTCTAAAAGTCTCAAATGCAAGTCAGGTGAGTTGATACTTGCATGCTGGGACTGGTAGTCTTAACTCCCAAGTGGGCGTTGCCTCGCAATTTCCTCAAAGTTTATCGTGGGACAACCAAAGTTCCAAAGCGGCGCCGCTATAGCGAAGGCTCCCCCAGCTCCGTATCGCCATGCCAGTGCAAATGCCACGGACCTGCTTGGATGTCGCAGCGGTGCGATCCCGTGACCTGGGCTGGCCACTATTACTAGAAAATAAAGGTTGCCACTTCGTTGGGATGCACTCACTGAGGGTAAGCCAAAATTCAAAAGGCAGCACACTAGAAACCTCTCCCCACACAGGTACTGCCAACGCGTTTCGGATAACCTCCTTCCTCTTGGCAGTTTGTAGAAAAAGGAGAGGCAAACAACAGGCTAGCAGAACATCCCCTCTTTTATTTCTAAAAGTCTCAAATGCAAGTCAGGTGAGTTGATACTTGCATGCTGGGACTGGTAGTCTTAACTCCCAAGTGGGCGTTGCCTCGCAATTTCCTCAAAGTTTATCGTGGGACAACCAAAGTTCCAAAGCGGCGCCGGTATAGCGAAGGCTCCCCCAGCTCCGTATCGCCATGCCAGTGCAAATGCCATGGACCTGCTTGGATGTCGCAGCGGTGCGATCCCGTGACCTGGGCTGGCCACTATTACTAGAAAATAAAGGTTGCCACTTCGTTGGGATGCACTCACTGAGGGTAAGCCAAAATTCAAAAGGCAGCACACTAGAAACCTCTCCCCACACAGGTACTGCCAACGCGTTTCGGATAACCTCCTTCCTCTGGGCAGTTTGTAGAAAAAGGAGAGGCAAACAACAGGCTAGCAGAACATCCCTCTTTTATTTCTAAAAGTCTCAAATGCAAGTCAGGTGTGTTGATACTTGCATGCTGGGACTGGTAGTCTTAACTCCCAAGTGGGCGTTGCCTCGCAATTTCCTCAAAGTTTATCGTGGGACAACCAAAGTTCCAAAGCGGCGCCGGTACAGCGAAGGCTCCCCCAGCTCCGTATCGCCATGCCAGTGCAAATGCCACGGACCTGCTTGGATGTCGCAGCGGTGCGATCCCGTGACCTGGCAGTACCTGTGTGGGGAGAGGTTTCTAGTGTGCTGCCTTTTGAAATTTGGCTTACCCTCAGTGAGTTCATCCCAACGAAGTGGCAACCTTTATTTTCTTATATATATATATATATATATATATATATATATATATATATATATATATATGCATGCTCAGTGGGGAATGTCCAAAGAACGAGCTGCACTCGAACGCGGGTCTGCTCTCCCCAAAGCACTTTATTGGCATGGAAGGAAACACCTTACAGCAATTACAGCATCCGACCGCAGCCTGACGCGTTTCGGGATACTCCCTTCTTCAAAGGCCATGCAGTCACAGAGATATATATATATAGGTTATTCTGTGGAAAGATCTCTCACTCTCCATGAAAGGCACAGTTCCAGCCATGAAAGAGAGATATTGGAACCAAAAAGTAGGTCTCCTGAAACATAGATCTCCTGTGGTTGCACATTTATCTCACAAACAAGCCAATTAAGAGATTAAGGCACACCTTGCAATAGTGATCCTCTGAACTATGAGCACTATGTGTATTTTTTAGGCTGGATGCATTACTCATAAACAAATTCACTGGCAACCTGAAAAAAAAACTTGAATACACTGGGATTTTGCTCCTATATGGTTTATCCCATATCTCCATTGGCTAAAATAATTATGGCCATATTTATGTATGGGTTGCATCACTTCTGCACCATGCAGCGGGGGCATGGGTGACACAACTCTAAAATGCGATATTTTCAGCCATGCAAGGCCACCTTGCATGGTCCTGAGGGGCTTGATAAATCCAGAGTACCGCAACGCAGCGCAAATAGCTATGTTGCGGTACTCTGCCCCAGGGAAGTATTCCATTGGTGGTGCGTGGATGTTCCCACGCAACACCCATGGATTTTGATGCATTCCCAGATTTACCATTACTGGTAGCTTGGGACTGTGCCAAAATGCTACGCCTTTCTAGGAAAGGCGTAACCAAAAGAAATTTCTTTTTTTCTCTTTCTATGTCTGCTGCATTATTATTATTATTATTATTAATTTAATTTTATAAGGCGCTCAGCTACCCGGAGGTTTCCCATCGCCATCGGACCGTCGCAAGCAGAGAAAGGAAACATTATTGGTTAAATAGCCATGTCTTGAGACTTTTTCGGAAGTTCTTATGGTTGATTTCGTGCTGAAGTGGCATAGGGAGCGAATTCCATAATAGGGGGGCTAGGTAGGAAAAAGACCGGCCACCCATACGCGATCTTTTGATCCTAGGGACTGAAAACTTGGCCTGAGTGAAGGATCGTAGATGACGTGTTGGAAGGTAGGGATGGACTAAGGCATTCAGATACTGCGGTGCAGTGCCCATTTTGATTTTATGCATATAACACAGGGCCTTGAATTTAATACGGCTCTCTATCCTCAGCCAATGCAGGTTGAGGAGGGAGCCTGATATGGAGGCTTTTCTAGGCACCTGGCAAAGCAGTCTTGCCACCGAGTTCTGTACTACCTGAAGCTTTCGAACCACCTCCTTGTTGGCTCCCAAATACAGGACGTTGCCGTAGTCCAGTCTAGATGTGATCAGGGCCTGGACCACAGTTCTTTGGGTGGAACTAGGCAACATCCATAGTATTTTTTTGAGCCATTTTAGGACAGTGAAACAGGTTGCGGCGACCCTGACTGCTTGCTGCCTCATTGACAACTGGTCGTCAATGATTATGCCTAGATTGCGAACCATTATTGGCGGCTGGGGAAGATCACCCATTTGGGGGGGCCAATGTCGTGGGCCCCAAAGATCTTTATTTTTTCCGAGGATTAGGACTTCTGTTTTTCCACCGTTTAGCTTTAACATGTTGGTGTGCATCCAACCGGCTATATTTTGCAGGCCTACCTGCAGAGAGGATATCTTAGATGCTTCATTAGTAGAAAGAGAGAAGATTAACTGGGTATCATCAGCATATGAATATATGCATAGCCCTGCCTCTTCCGCTATTGTTGCCAGAGGTTACAAGATATTAGATACATAGATATTAAATAATAATGGGCTAAGAATAGAACCCTGTGGTACTCCATAAGGGGAAACGTGGGACTTAGAGCTCGCTGACGCTGAGAAGACCTGGAACGTCTGGTCGGTCAGAAAGTCAGCAAGCCATTTGAGTGCTTTCCCAGCAATGCCCACAGATTGAAGAGCTTTAAGTAGGGTATTATGAGACACAGTGTCAAAAGCGGCACCCAGATCAAGCAGTGTGAGTGCCACAGTCTCACCAATATCAAGGCGTTGACGCAGAATTTCTGTAACACCTAAAAGCGTGGTTTCTGTAGAGAATCCAGCTCTGAAGCCTGATTGTAATGTATGTAAAATTTCTTGAGAGTCAACAAATTGCGTCAGTTGTTGATTAATATGTTTTTCTAAACTTTTTGAGAAAGCTGGAAGTAGAGAGATCGGGCGGAAATTAGATAAGTCCGCTGGATCAGCGTTAACTTTTTTCAAAAGTGGACGAACCATGGCATGCTTCCATGCCACTGGAACGGTTGCTTCTAACAAAGACGCATTAAGCAGCTCCATAATAATTTTAAGTGATGATGGTTCCAATTTTTGAAGAATAGTAATGGGGAGAAGATCTGTGGGCGAACCAGATTTCAGGCTATTTAAGATGTGCCTGAAGGAGGAGGTCTCCAAAAGCTGCCAGTTTTCTAGTATCTTTGTAGGCATGATGATTTCATTTGTCAGTGGTGCAGTGCAACTTGATGTATGGTGAGAGCTCCTTATTTGATTTCCCTCATTAGTTGTTATTACATTCAGTTCAGCATAGATTTTCTCTATTTTGCCAATAAAGAACTTTGCTACGTCCTCACATTGAGCTTCATTGAGCACGGGCGGGGTAGGTTGGCAAGCAGCTCCTGAAAGATCTTTGACTACTTTAAATAGAACCTTAGGGTTGTTTTGTGCCGATGCAATGGTATTGTTTACATATTCTGCTCGGACAGCTTTGCAAAGGGAATGATAGTCCCTTTTAGCCAATTTGTAAATGTGTCTGGATTCAGGTGCATAATCCTTCCTCCAACATCTTTCCAATGCTTTGCATTTGCTTTTTTCTATTTTCAACCTTTCTGAGAACCAGGGGGCAGGAGGACGATGATTATTCACTTTTTTAAAAGACATTGGAAGGCACGCATCCGTGGATGATATGATCCAGGTATGGATGGTATCCAAGTCTGCTAAGTTGATAGAGGTGATGGCAGGAATATTATTCAAGAGATGTTGATTAAATATGTCAATGTCTAAATTCTTCCAATTTCTAGACCCTGGTAAAATAGATGGATTCTCCAGCTGCAGGTCTAGCCTCACCTTAAACTCGACCAAAAAAATTATCGGACCATAGTATGGGGATGGCTGCCTGGCATGAGATGCTAGACAGATTGGAAAAAATGGGGTCTAACAAATGACCTGCTCTGTGGGTAGGACCCGAATTGCGGAGTAAAACATTCATAGCTGCCAAATCAGCCCTTAAGGCAGTGCTCGTAGTACAAGAGGGATCATTGAAATGAATGTTTAAATCTCCCAAGATAGTGAAATTAGTTGCATCAAGCAGAAAGGGGGCTATAAGTTCAGGAAACGTCGTCGCCCAAGATCCTGCTGGCCCCGGTGGACGATAAATTAAAATCCCAGAGAGAGTAAATTGGGGTGTAAGAGAGAGTTTTAAAAAACTAGCCTCGCAGCCTTTAAAAGATAAGTCCTCCCATTTACAAGTATAGGCCTTCTTGAAAATTAATGCAATACCACGATCTTTTCTTCTTATTGTGTAGTTAGGTGGTAGAGCGAATGCCACATCCGGGCCAGAACTCTCCTGAAGCCATGTTTCCATAAGGAAAATAGCATCTGGTTGTGAATTAGACAGGAGGTCAAAGATGTCATCCTTATGTTTGGGGAGTGACCTACAGTTAATATTAAAAAAGGTGAATTCCCTTGAAGAAGCATCCTTATTCTTAGTGGGGCAGGGTAACTGAATCCTATGATTCATAGAAGCAATAGAATTAAAAGTATGTTCCTGGCTGAGTAGTCTAGTAATGGTGAAGCCACAGCAGGAGCAAATAACATCAAAATTATCAGGTATGAAGGTGACACAGTTCTGTTGTAGCTTAGATCGAAGCTCATGCAGTAGTTTTGGTGAATAGGTCAACTTATCCCTTGAAAGAGGAGTAGGGGTCGTGGCCCCTGGACCCGGTCGGGCGCGGACGGGCGCGGACGGGCTTGCCGAAGCGTCTGGCATTTCTTTAAATACTATCTGCAGCTGAGCTGCTAAGTGAACGTCACCGCCTGCCCCCGCCTCCTGCACGGAAATGAATGACACCGCAACTCCCTCCACAACAATCTGGAAATCCAGTGGTGGACCGGGGAGGGATGCGGAATTAAGCAGTTAGAAGTGTGCAGGTAGGAACAGTGATAGAAAAGTACTTTTTTAAAATTTAGAACAAAATTAAAACATTAGGCAAAGAAAGCGTAACGTCTCCCTTACTAGAGCGCGTCCGCTGCGCGAAGCGTCTGGCATTTCTTTAAATACTATCTGCAGCTGAGCTGCTAAGTGAACGTCACTGCCTGCCCCCGCCTCCTGCCCGGAAATGAATGACACCGCAACTCCCTTCACAACATAAGGACTACAAGGGCCACAAGGACAAGGCAGTAGATGAAGGGAAGGGGAGTGAACAGCACAGTACTGCACATGTGAAAGGACAGGAGCATACCACAAATATCGACTATGAGGAGCAGATAGGATTTAGGACCCAATGCAAACAAAGCATTTTCAGATTAGTTTGGGCTTTCAAGGTCTATAGCTTTAAGACTGACTTCCAGGACATCAATGCACCAGCACCACAATTCTGGTTGGTATGGGCTCATAATGCCCAGGATGACTACAATATGCAACCAATGGCCAGCATTATGCCAGCAGTGGCATATTTTAAATGCTTAAATTATGGCTAAATAATCATGAGTATGCAGGCCAGCATTATGCCAGGGGCAGGTCCCTTATCTACAAGGATGTTCAAAATAAACCAAACATGGCCAGTTTTGAGCATGGGATGGGTGCCACCAAGATGAGAATGCCTGCAGTTTGCAATGAAGGATTGCCAATATGCCACGGACAACACCTTCATGCAAGATATGGATCCAGATGCCATGGTGGGTCACTGCATGCCAGGGGGTCATGAGACATCAGAAGTCTGGTGACCACACTACAAGGAAAGAGGGGTGCCACACTGTGCTGACTCACTCTATCACACACACACACACAAACAGACATATGCATGTAGACAAGCATACACCTTCACGGATGCAAACATAACATCTGCACCACTCAGCCTTCAAAGCAATTTGTGTAGTATTTTTTTTTTACCTTTTCGTCTCTGTTCCAATGGTTCACCATTCTGCTGCTTACACTGTATTCCTCACCTCGTCATGGCCAGCTGGTTACCATCTTTCAAGGCAAATGTAACCTTGGTGGAAGTGGCCCACTGAACACCATGCCCCTTGCATTGCAGTCCCTGAACCTGCCACCTGCTTACATTCTGGTAAATGCAGTAGAGAGGAGAGTCACTGCAGACAGAGGCATAATCCCCATGTAACTATGCTGATGGTACACACTTCTTTAAGAGCTGTCAGAAGATTACAAAATCAATTCACAAGTATAAAATGAACATTTTACAGCCAGTATGAGATGAACGGATGACAATTAGCATATCATCTGAATACAACAACATTAAAGCTGACCAGACACAGGAACTTTCTTGTATATAAAGTTATCACATTATAAGTTTTTTTGTATTGGGAGCTCTTATATTCCCTTGTTGCACAGAGTAAAACGTGGTTGTAGTACTAGCTTTTTCAAACCTGGTATAACTTACCAAAGATAAGTAACTACTGCATAAACTTATCACACTAACCCACTGATAACCATATTGGCTTTGGTGTGGAAAGAAGAAGAATTTTAAAATAGGTACCTTGATACATAAACCCATTAGGGCACCATGTCTATTCTACCAAAGAATCACTTTACTTGATACTTTTCGTGCCTGTGAACCACAATTAATGATGGGGCAATCGCTGTCATTGGAGCAAAAACCTGTAAAAAAGCCTTTGGAATGGGAAGACTGGAGGAGAAAATGTTGTCTTGCCAGAAGCATTTGAAACACATTGCTATAACTCAAGGAACCAGGTCTTACAATTAACAGAATTAGAAGTTAACCAATTAAACTTATCTTAAGAAACTGAGTTATAAGTTGAGAAGGGTGAGAGCTTCTCTCAAATAATAAACACAATTCTTGTGAGAGTGAACCTCACAAGTCACTAAATAAATCTGTGCTCATCCCTCTGGTAGGATGGCGTTTATGATCATTTCTGAGAGGAAGAGCACAGAGACTCTGTATTTTCACCTGGAGTCCAGTTCTTGCAGTTTGCGGGTCAGAGGAGTACACTCTGCCACCAGTCAAGGCTCCAGGACCTGGGGAGGTACCTCTTGGTGGTCAGGACTCAATCCAGTAGCAGGATTCAGGCAGGTCCAGTTGGTGCTGGTTAGCTAGGAGTTGCACGGAAGGCCTCTAGAAGCTTGTGGGGTCTCAGTAGCTCAAACAAGAGGTCACCCAACTGACCCTTGGAGCTACTTTGGGTTTCAAGGCTCAAGGCAATCAAGTACAGTTTTCCTTCTTGAGATACAAGTCCAGTCCTTCTTCTGAATTTTCTACAGGTCCAGGAGTGTTCTGATGAGAGGTTCTGAGGGTGCCACCTTTATAGGCAGTGCCAGCCTATGTGTGGATCCCTCTCTTTGTCAACCCCTAAACTGATTAGGGTCAGTCCTATGGGTCTGTCTCCAAAATGTCTTTGGTAACAAAGGGTAGGCAGGCCCAGGTGTAGGCTGCATTTGCCAGTGACAGGGAAGTCTGCTTCAGAAGTCAGGAAGTAGGTGGGAACAGCCCTCAGGCTATCTTTTGAAGCTCAGGAAGGGCTGGGAACAACCCCCAGGCCATACTGCTCAGGAGAAGGACACCCTCCTCACACCCTAGCCCCTTTATCCCTTGTCTGGAAGAAATACACATCACACCGCAGGAGAGCCAAGAACAGTCATCTGATGCTGAACACTGGCAGAAAAGCACATTTGATTTAGGTAGGAAAATGCCAACTTTCTAAAAGTAGCATTTTTAGAATAGTAACTTAAAATTAGATTTTACCATTAAAGAGGATTTTAAATTAGAATTCATATGAGTCAAATAAATATTTCTCTACCCCCTAACTAAAGTTAGCTCTTATAAGTGTAATAAGGTAATCCAGTGTTAGTCTATGAGAAAGTTAGCCTTGCTACATTGAAAAATGACTTTAGGAGTTTCCCACTGATAGGACATGTATAACTCAGGCAGACATGTCCTACTTTTTAAATACCAGGCACCCTGCCTTATGAGTTTTTAGGGTCTACCCCAGTGGTGACGTATGGTAATACAAAGGAAGGTTTAGGCCTGGCCAAAGGTTTATTTAAAAAAAAAAAACACACAAGATGATGGACGGAATGCTGCACATTGGCAAACATTCACCCCCAGTGAAGCAAAATAACGATGGATTAAACCCAGATCTGTGACGGGGGTGAATGTTTGCCAATGTGCAGCATTCCGTCCATCATCTTGTGTGTTTTGCATTTCGCCCTATGTGGGAAGGGTATGCCCAGACGTGGGTCCCGTGCTCACCGCGCCACTGGAGTCAAGCTATCCTGGCTGATGAAGGCTGATAGCCTGAAACCGGTCCTAGGATGCTTGATTCTGGTCTAGGGAAGACATAGCTTGGCAGTTCGGTCTGGACTGTTCCCATGAGGCACAGGGTCAAGACTGATTTGCATATGGCTATATCGGAACTGGGGTGGCATGGTGAAGCAAAATAACGATGGATTAAACCCAGATCTGGGGGTGAATGTTTGCCAATGTGCAGCATTCCGTCCATCATCTTGTGTGTTTTGCATTTCGCCCTATGTGGGAAGGGTATGCCCAGACGTGCGTCCCGTGCTCACCGCGCCACTGGAGTCAAGCTATCCTGGCTGATGAAGGCTGATAGCCTAAAACCGGTCCTAGGATGCTTGATTCTGGTCCAGGGAAGACATAGCTTGGCAGTTCGGTCTGGACTGTTCCCATGAGGCACAGGGTCAAGACTGATTTGCATATGGCTATATCTGAACTGGGGTGGCGTGGTGAAGCAAAATAACGATGGATTAAACCCAGATCTGTGACTGGGGGTGAATGTTTGCCAATGTGCAGCATTCCGTCCATCATCTTGTGTGTTTTGCATTTCGCCCTATGTGGGAAGGGTATGCCCAGACGTGGGTGCCGTGCTCACCGCGCCACTGGAGTCAAGCTATCCTGGCTGATGAAGGCTGATAGCCTGAAACCGGTCCTAGGATGCTTGATTCTGGTCCAGGGAAGACATAGCTTGGCAGTTCGGTCTGGACTGTTCCCATGAGGCACAGGGTCAAGACTGATTTGCATATGGCTATATCTGAACTGGGGTGGCGTGGTGAAGCAAAATAACGATGGATTAAACCCAGATCTGTGACTGGGGGTGAATGTTTGCCAATGTGCAGCATTCCGTCCATCATCTTGTGTGTTTTGCATTTCGCCCTATGTGGGAAGGGTATGCCCAGACGTGGGTCCCGTGCTCACCGCGCCACTGGAGTCAAGCTATCCTGGCTGATGAAGGCTGATAGCCTGAAACCGGTCCTAGGATGCTTGATTCTGGTCCAGGGAAGACATAGCTTGGCATTTCGGTCTGGACTGTTCCCATGAGGCACAGGGTCAAGACTGATTTGCATATGGCTATATCTGAACTGGGGTGGCGTGGTTAAGCAAAATAACGATGGATTAAACCCAGATCTGTGACTGGGGGTGAATGTTTGCCAATGTGCAGCATTCCGTCCATCATCTTGTGTGTTTTGCATTTCGCCCTATGTGGGAAGGGTATGCCCAGACGTGGGTGCCGTGCTCACCGCGCCACTGGAGTCAAGCTATCCTGGCTGATGAAGGCTGATAGCCTGAAACCGGTCCTAGGATGCTTGATTCTGGTCCAGGGAAGACATAGCTTGGCAGTTCGGTCTGGACTGTTCCCATGAGGCACAGGGTCAAGACTGATTTGCATATGGCTATATCTGAACTGGGGTGGCGTGGTGAAGCAAAATAACGATGGATTAAACCCAGATCTGTGACTGGGGGTGAATGTTTGCCAATGTGCAGCATTCCGTCCATCATCTTGTGTGTTTTGCATTTCGCCCTATGTGGGAAGGGTATGCCCAGACGTGGGTCCCGTGCTCACCGCGCCACTGGAGTCAAGCTATCCTGGCTGATGAAGGCTGATAGCCTGAAACCGGTCCTAGGATGCTTGATTCTGGTCCAGGGAAGACATAGCTTGGCAGTTCGGTCTGGACTGTTCCCATGAGGCACAGGGTCAAGACTGATTTGCATATGGCTATATCTGAACTGGGGTGGCGTGGTGAAGCAAAATAACGATGGATTAAACCCAGATCTGTGACTGGGGGTGAATGTTTGCCAATGTGCAGCATTCCGTCCATCATCTTGTGTGTTTTGCAAAGGTTTATTTTGCCAGGTCGAAATGGTGGTTTGAAACTACAGGCTGGAATGCCAGGCCTGAGACATGTTTTACAGTGCTACTTTAGTGGGTGGTACAATGACAACTTACTCTGTCCTGGCCTGGGTACATGGAGTACCATGTATAAGTAGTGTTGCCTTGTTTAGAAGGGCGAGCACTTTACCGCTGGACAGTGTCCTAAATGTAAACAAAAACGGGTTCATCAAAGGAAGGCAAAAATCTAGTGTGACCCTGCAGAAAGGGCCAGGTTCAACACTTATCAACAAGGGTGTAAGGTCAGAGGTTAATGAGGGTGAGGATGGAGAGACAAGGAAGGAGGAGGAAGGGCAATACATGATCGGTAGTTGATGTTCATTTAGTCCATTTTAGCAGTTGACTTTCAAACATTAAAATATTGTTTAAAAAGGATTGTTTTTAGTTTTTCCTGAAACATCCTAAATATTCTTCATGTTTGACTTTTTCTGGGAGAGAATTCTAGAGAGGGGAAGGGGCAAAGGGTCTGTGTGTGGCTATGTGGACTTTAAATTCTTGCATTCCAACAGAGTGATGCTTTGCTCCTTAGTTTTCTTTCCTCACTAGTTATATGGAGTAAGGAGTGAAGATAGGCTAGCTGGCCTGGTTTAAGGGTTTTACGGTATAGACAAGCAAGTTTAACTTTAATCCTTGCCTTCAAAGGGAGCCAGTGTAGATGTTTCAGAATGCAGGAGATGTTTTAAATGGGTGATTGATATGAGAACTCATGGATATATTTGAGTTAATTTAGAGCCCCAAGGATTTAACCTCTAGCTTTAAATACATTTGCAATCCTTCAGCTTTGAGTTCACTTAGCCACTTTGTGTAATTTTAGGGGGTTAAGTCTCTGCTGAGCAAGATGATTCTGTTTTCTCTGAATTTAACTGCAGACAATTAGCTAGCCTCTATTTTATAATATTTGACAGGGTATTTTTAATGGTGCTGACATTGTTGAGGTCTGTCTCTTTGATTTAAAGATTTGTGTCATCCCCATATTGGTGTATAAATCAATCAATCAATCAATCAGGGTTCTTATAGAGCACGACTACTCACCCGTGAGGGTCTCAAGGCACTGGGAGATTCTGCAATTCATTCGAAGAGACATGTCTTGAGGCCCTTCTTGAATTGAGGCAGTGATGTTGATTGCCTGAGGTGCAGAGGTAGGGAGTTTCAGGTCTTCACAGCGAGGTAGGAGAAGGATCTTGCTCCAGCCGATGTCTTGTGGATCTGTGGAATAGTGGCCAGTGCCAGATGGGCATAGAGGAGGTGTCTGGTCGGTGTGTAGAAATAGAGATGGTGGTTGAGGTATTCGGGTCCGGTGTTGTGCAGGGCGTTGTAGGTGTGCGTGAGGAGCTTGAAGGTGATTCTTTTGTTTATCGGGAGCCAGTGGAGGTCACTCAGGTGATTGGAAATGTTGTTTTGGTGGGGGATGTCCAAGATAAGTTTGGGTGAGGCGTTCTGGATGTGCTGCAATTTCTTTTGGACTTTTTCGGTCGTGCCGGCGTAGAGTGCGTTGCCGTAGTCAAGCTTGCTGCTGACAAGTGCCTGGGTGACAGTCCTCCTGGACTCGGTGGGGATCCATTTGAAGATCTTTGGGAGTAGGCAGAGCGTGTGGAAGCAAGAGGATGATACAGCGTTGATTTGCCGGTTCATAGAGAGCGAGGAGTCAAGGATAATGCCGAGGTTGCGTGCGTGGTCGGTGGGTGGAGGGGGTCCGAGTGCTGCTTGCCACCAGGAGTCATCTCACGTGGAGGGAGTAGAGCCCAGGATGAGGACTTCAGTTTTGTCAGAGTTGAGTTAAGAGATAAATGCCTCAGGGTCTTTCATCAAGGATCCAAGCAGTTCCATGTACAGGCCGAATAGTGAAGGAAGCAAAATTGAACTTTTTGGTACACCCTAAGGGACTGGGAGGGTTTCAGAGTTACATTTCCCATTTTACTAATTATTTTTTGTTTTTCACGTAAGAAGAAAGTCATTTAAGTACATAATCTGTGAAACGCATGCAGTTTTTGAAAGTTTTGATACACCCCTGATGATCAATGTCAATCTTTAGTAGAACAATCTTCCTCTTCCCAAACATGTGATGGATGTCATTTATGATTTAGACCAGGTGTCTCCAACCAATCCATTACAGTAGCTCATTGAAACCTTCAAAGTAGCTCACAGCGTTAAGGTAACTTTTTAAAAAGCACAAGGTCACATTTTTCTTTTAAAGTTAAGGGATGGCCCTGTTTATTTTACATTATTTTCTTCAGGCTGTAGATAGCATGGCTTGATAATGAGCAGTGCTGGAGTCAGATTTATGATCCAGATACAGAAGTGAAGAACTGAAGCATATTTAACTCTTAAATAGGTCCTTTAAAACTCAATATTGGAGTGTGAGAACAAAATTATATTTCTGAATGCTTTTAAGTGGTAGAAAATTTAAATGAAAAGTTGTCTTAATGATTAAGTTAACTCTTCATTTTAATTTTCTCCCATTTCAATTAAGCCAATTACTTCTTTATGTATTATGAAGCACGTTTCTTCAGTTTCTTCAGTTTAAATTCCTCCCATTTAAACAAATGGCTGTATTTTTCTGTTATAAATATGGCACCTTGTCTACAGGCTACTGGGGGCAACATGACTGCTATGTGCACATGAAAAACACAGAACTGGAAGTATTCACCCCGTGGTATTGGGATCTTCCATGCTTTACCCACATCCTGCCCAATTGTAATTGGACCGTAGTTTTGCAGTATCAATGGATAGATCACCTGCTTGGACCTGGTCTCATACATGCAATATAAAATGCATTTGTCCTACTCTATTTAGTTTATACTTGTGAAAGGACTGGGGTCAGACAATAAGCAGGAGAAAGTACAGAATCAAAAAAATCTATGGCGGTCTTACTGAGGACGGGGTAGGGGTGGCAAAGCGTCATTGGTGCCCTTTCCCCACCTGCAGTCATAGAGTCACTTCCTGGTGTTACCATTCACAACATTGTAGTCTGGTAAATTGTTACATTAGGACATTAAAGGGCTTGGAAGCTGCTATTGTTGGCATGTGAAAATTAAAAATGCTATTAAATTAATACATTGTTTTAATGACCTTCTCATTTAACAAAATAGTTACAATGTCATTTGTCCTATGCTTGGTACAGGACAAGATCTGTTCATTAAAACTAAGGCATCTAGTTTACACTATCAATATACTACAGTGAAGATATTACCAGCACAGTAGCATTATTGTGGCATAATTGAACCTACATGCTTGTTTCCTGCCAGAACAAAAGGGCTGAACTGTGTATTTGGGGTCTGTGGTCTGCTGCTGGCATGAGAATGCTGATATACGGTAAATGGTCGTCTCTAGGCTAAAGTTTCCAGTAAAGCCTCACAGGCATTAAGAATTGTTTTTCATAGCTTTTTAAGCACATAAAAACGTGTTGGTGCTAGAAATGCACTATTCTAAATACTCATTGTGAGAAATTGGTTTGTTGGTTGAGGCGGGGGGAAACCTTACTCGAGGCACAGCCACAATCCCTGTCAGGGTGAACCACAAGAAGTTACTAAATTAACCTGTGTTTAACCCTCTGAAAAGCAGTCAGACTTTAGAGGCAATGTGTAAAGTATTTGTGTAGCACACAAACAGTAATAAAGTGAAAACATAGCAGAAGAAAAAACCCACATCAATTTAGAAAAATAGAATAAAATTTAATAAATTATTTGACACAAAAACGACAACAATCTAATTAGTAGATATGCAATTTTAAAGGTCAAGGTGAAAATAGTGCTTAAAAGCACAAAGTGTCAACTGTGGTTATCTGGTCCCACTGGACCGGTACAAATTCACACTTTCAGGCTGACTGCAATGGAGCATGGGCAGGATACCGAGACCCGGTTGGGCCCACTGAGAATCGTACCTTATGTCCTTGACATGGGATGTTGTGCTGCACAGCGGCGGTTCTAAGGAGTGATATGGGGTTGGGTTCTGCAGCATCAGTTCCAATGAGGAGCTTGCGAGGTGAGATCCACTTTGACAAGGAGCTGCGAAAGCTGCATCAGGTTGTTTTGGGCTGTATCGGTTCTGATGGGGACTACAGTTGGGCCAGCAGAGCATATTTATATCCACTGCCAAAGGTTCAGGACAGGGAGTTATCACTGGAGGGTGGGAAGGTTAGGAATCCAGGGCCAGGGTCAGGTGCAGGGTTTATGAGTGTTGAAGCTTGTTGTGTCCCTGTAATTCAGAACAGGGGCCAGCCAAATAGCCCTTGGAGTCACTCCGGTGGTCCTGGGTTCAACATGCCAGTCCAGTCATTCTTCCTCAGGCAGCAGGGCAGCAGAGAAGTCCTACTTGCGACAGAGCAGCAGGGCAGCAGAACAGTCCATCCAGCAGTAGAGCAGAAGGGCATCAGCACAGTCCTTCTTGCAGCAAAGCAGCAGGGCAGCAGAGCAGTCCTTCTTCTGAGTCTTCCGCAGGTCCAGAAAAGATCTGAAGAGTGGGTAGAGGGTCCTATTTTTAGTGCCTCCTTTGAAATAGGAGAAACACCTAGCGGCGTCTCCTCACAGGCGTGCCTGAAATTTCCTGACTCCCCAGTCCCAGTCTGTCTGTCTGCAGGGACAATAGTCTACTGTGAAGTTCTTTGTGTGAGAGCAGGGCATAGTCTTTTGAAGTGCAAGTGGGGCTGTGCACCTCCCCCCTCCCATCCTGCCTGAGAGTGTCCATCCCCATCCCGGCACACCTAGCCCCTCTATTCTGTGGCCGTCTGGTAAACATACATAAAGGCCAACTGCTGACTACACACAGTGACACAGGAACAGGCTGCAGGCACCAAATGGTTTGGACAAGAACATGGCAACTTTCTTAAAGTGGCATTTTTCAGAATTGTGACTTCAAATCTGACTTTACCATTAAAGAGTTGTTGAACTTTCAATTCCTCAGACACCAAGCATGACTTTCCAACCTGTTTTCAATCAAAAGTTATCATTTATTAAATGTAATAAGGTAATCCAATGTTATACTATGGGAGAGCTAGGCCTCATGGTAGTGAAAAATGAATTTGTGACTTTTTCACTACCAGGGCATGTAAAACTTAAAAGTACATGTCCAACTTTTTCATTGCAATGCACCCTGCCCTATGGGCTGTCAGGGCCTGTTTTACAAGTGAATATTATGAAGTAAAAAAAGAGTTTAAGGCTTGCCAAGGGAGTTATTTTGGCAAGTCAAATCAGCAGTATAAAACGTCCAACAGGCTGCAATGGCAGACCTGGGACTTGTTTTAAGGGCTACTTAAGTGGGTGGCACAATAAGTGCTGCAGGCCCACTAGTAGCATTTAATTTATCAACCCTGGGTATCTGGTATACCACTTTACCAGGGACGAATAGGAAAATTAAAAGTCAATTTTACCATGCTTTAGGGAGTGAGCACAGGCTTGTTAGCAGTGTTAAAGTGCACAAGGTACTAAGACCAGCAAAAACAAATAGGAGGTGTGAAGGCAAAAGGTTTGGAGGTGACCCTGCAGGGAGGGCCAAGTTCAACACTCATAGCAAAAGATGTTTTTAACACCTTTGCTTCATCTACGTCTGGATGAGTTAGCAAAATTATGCCAGGCAACAACTTTAGACAGTGTATCTTTGCCAACAAGCTTCTTTAAAAGTCTTGCAATTTGTCAATTAAAAGAAAAGCAGGCAAAAGATTACTTTTTGAACTGACTATACCTGGCAAGATCTCGAATTTGGCAGACAGACCTTGTTCCTCCATCATGATGGAACTGATCGGTTGGTCAGGCCACTGGTTAACTGTCCACCATACCTGGGGTTCTGGCTGATGGACTGCCATCTGTCATGCTGGCCTGACAAGAGTAGACATGCAAAGACTCTTGTCTCTTCATTATCTCTCTCTAGCGGCATAAGGAAAGCACAAGTGCTATAACGTTGCTCAAAATAACAATAGGACAGCCGCCGGGACCCTACTTTTCTTTCCCTTCTCAAAACATTTTGTACCTCTCAGTGTTACTCTTGATCTTTGACTGCTTGTGACTGTGGATGAATGACTACTGTGCATGTTCATGCCACTACAGCAGGCTCCGTTAGATGACTGAGGTGACCTAGTGGGGGAAAACCCTTGGACAGGAGTGCTATGCATGTTACTTCCAGTGACTAAAGCTTTTGCAAGCATTTCATCCATTAACTTTGGATTTTCCTCACTTGGATATGTCTCTTTGCTACATTATTATGCATGTGCAGCTTGAACGAATGCACTGTGCAGAGTTTGTAAGTTAAAAGGTATAACATAATAATAATGGTGTTTTTGTTTTTAAATGGATGTGTAAGTATGATGCTGTCATGTAACCCAATGCATATTAATTTTGGTCATCCTCACTTAAAAGGCTTTATATTTAATGTTTCCTTTACTGTGTATCCGAAGGACATCATTGCCATTTTTACATTTATTGGGAACCTTAGCCTGAAATTCTGAGGGTGGAGGCAGTTCAACGTTTAGCACATAATTTTTCTTGGATATATCAACATGTCACACTGCACCAGGGCAGGAAGTTTGTTCACCCTGTCTATGATCATTCACTAAGCGTCCAACATGATTTTCAGTGATAGCCACACTGTTTACTATGTCCTATGGTCCACTGAAGTAAAGTCCTAAGTTCATTATCCATACCTATTAACTAACAATCTACTAAATTCCAAACTCCAAGCGCATTGACATCACCCTCTCTCCAAAACCTATGTTCGTTCAACCTTTACATCCCTGTCAGGGCACGACATTCATTCATGCAGTGAAAGAATCTATTTTCATATTTTATTTATGAATGACATCAGAGTCACAGTCACTATTTACTGCCCAATTTGTTTTCTGAGAAATTTAGGGCGAGTTGCAAATTCGCATAGCAAGAGTGTTTTTGACAAGTTTCAATAAGAAACAATGCTTCCCATTACAAACCAGTTGAGTAAACACAGAGCTGCAGCAACAACAGCTGTAAATGTGTTCTACATTTAAAGCATATGTGATGAGATTAAACCTTGGAGTCTGTACTTTTTTGTGCAATTAAACTACCTTAGACATCAAGGCGACGGCATGCCATGTTTCTATGGTTTATTATTGTGACTGATTGAGAAAAAAAGAAACTTCTGCATCACAGGGGTGTGCATCAGAACACTGCGCTTCTACTATTCTGAACTGTCGGCAATGTGTGTGCAAAGGTTGTGTCTTCATACCAGTAAATACTGTCTGATTGTGTGATTATGTTGATGGAGCATAACTGATTATACACAGTTTGTGGCTGCATACACGTGTACACTGATCACCTGCAATTGTACATTTACCTATGGGGGGCACGTATGTCATGAGTGTATGCACCCTCCTAATGCACCTTTCTCCGTATTTCAAGTACTATCTCTTCTTCTGCATTGCCTCTCGTACTCCTCTCCATCAAATATTGCCCGCCCTCATTCTTCTCTTGTGCACTGACAGCTATCTCTTCCCATGTACTATTGGTTTCCTATTCCCCAGAACTCACATCAGTATCTTCCTCAGGGGATCCTTCTCTCTTCATCGCTCCCCCCGCCCCAGATTATCTTAAGATCACCCCTTCAGTCTCTACAGGTATCATTTTTAGGTTTCACCTGTACATCGCTTGCACTGTGCTTGTAAAATCTATTGTGTTTAATATAAATCTTAAAAGGGGCATACATCCCACCCTTACTTTTTATTGGTTCGTGTGCTTGCCACTTACTTTTCCTCCATTTCTATTGGCTGTCGCACACTATTTCCTATTGTTCCGCTTGTGTTTGTTTTTATCAGCGTCCCAAAGCCCAAGTACTACTTTTCATCTGCCGAACTTCTTTGTGAGGCTGCTCTCTTGATGCCAACAAAGGTCAGCATTCTAGTGTTCTTGCTCTCCAGTGTGCACAGCGGTTGCATGGCACTTCCTGTTTGTTTAGCCCTCCATTTTCAATGCACGAATTCACACATGCAGCGGATGCTTTTTTTTTTTTTATTATTATTTCCTAACACTTTTTTCGTTGCTTTCTTGGTGCCGACAAAGGCCAGCACTTCCTGTTTGTTCAGCCCTCCGTTTTTGATGCTTTCATAGCATCTTTTTTAAAGGAGAGAGCAGACAGGCAGGCCCTCGCCTGCCCACTGGGTGTGGCCGAACTGCCCCCGTCTCGGCCATGGAAGTGCTCTGTCGACTGCAACCGGAGAAACCATGGCTTCTGGCATAGGGAGAAGGGCACTACTCCCCCTCTTGTGTTAGATGCTGCTTTTAGGTTTTGAGGGGCCAGTGTGCCCCTATAAGCTCACCAGGATGTGGTGTATACCACGGTTCAGCAGTCCTGTCTCTCGCATGCTACTGGTAAGGCACCTCCCCCCCCCAAGCACACATGCCTCCTTCCAAGAAGACTGGCAGCTGCTTTCTTTATTTTTACTATTTCCAAACACTTTTCATTTACCGGCGCTCCCCACTTTCCCATAGACTCCCTGTCTCTCCTTCTCCATGTCCTCACTCCCATAGCAGCTTGGTTCGCTCTCTACAGCAATACCTGGTGTCTGGGAATACCAAAAACCTCTGGTGCCCCCTCAGCAGATGGGGTTCATCTTTGTGCTGTTGTTTGTTGGCAATTTTACACTTTGGTACTCCATTTTCCACTATTTCAGGCATACTTTGAGAGGACTGCTTACCTTGACAATTGGCTTCCTCCAAGTAGGTTAGCTTTCATTTTTAATGTTTCAGTTCTAATGCTTTGCTTTGAAGCCTAAATGGCCTTCACTGAATCACTTAAGTTCCATTTTTTCGTTTTATTATGCTTGCACAGCTCATATGACATTGACAGTGTAATGAGGTGGGACTTCATCTCCCATAATTCTCGGCGTGTTATGTGGGGATCGCCTGATTAGATAATTAGCCTGCTCCAACCATGCCTGTCACCTCTTTAAAAATCGTGTTTGCAAGCGCACACTGGTTAGATTGCATTTCTTTGGTCTTAACGTTTGTGATTGGTGCGATGCTTTGCTTAGTTCGAGCTTGCTTTAAGTAAGTTCTCTTGTCTTTTGCTGCATAATACGGCCCATGTTTAGCTCCTGTATTCTTAAGTGCACTTGAGACTCTCTGGGTTGTGTTTATGTTTTGCTATGTCTCTTAACAGGATACTTGAGGGTTTGTTCACTCTGTCTGGAGGCTTTAGGCTCTTTTGCCTTTTTCTCCGTTTATCTACTATGTTGGATGGTTCCCTTAATTGTTGGACCCCCATTTCTCTGATATTTCTGCTTATTTTCAACACTGGATGGTCCCTTTGACTGTTGGGCCCTCAATTCTTTGGGGCTTATCCTCTTTAGTAAGTTTTATTCATCAAATATATTTTGAGCTTTGCTACTGTATCCTAATTTACAATTAATGCAACATATTTGAATTTCCTTAGATGCGTGTCTATAGGATTGATTCCCTGGCACAGCTTTACGGGGATTGGTCTTCTTGGTTGCTGGACTCGTAGTTCTCTAAACTCATTTCCTTTTTTCGTTGCTGACCAACTTACTAAGTTCTTATTATTATTTAGTACCTTACTAGAACGTTGTGTCCACGCTTTAAATCTGATTTTAAATTATGCAATGCATTTGCAACCTTATAGGCGTGTTTCGGTAAATAATGGAAGGACAGTAAAACACCTGTTAAAATTTCTGTAACTCTTAGGGTTTCAATATAAAACCCCTGATACCTTTTGAATTTATTAGAAATATCGCTTGAATAGGTCAAGACGTAGCCAGTGCTTTAAATGGGCCTGTATTCACTGCTTCCTAGTACCACCAGTAACAGCAGAATATATTGCCTTTCTCAATAAACAAGTCATAACACTTTAACAGCGTTTCAGTAACTTATATTGCACAACTGTTCACCAAGCTACAACTTACAACAAGCTTATTATTAATCACATAGGCAAAACCTAAGGAATTTGCCAATGCTTGTTTAAGTTTTGTATGGCGGACATTCGTCTTCCATAATTTGTGTTGTCTGCCATCATAGTGGGATGAAGGAACCCTCACAATGGAGGACCGCAATGGCAGATGGAGCTTCTAATGGCAAAACATCTAAAGTTGATGGCCACATCAGTCAACAAACATTGCTCAAAATAAAGTAATCAACAATAACTAAAAATCCCATAATTAAGGTCGCTCTTCAAACAGACACCAACAATTTACCACTCGCAATGAGCAGCATCAGTAGAGCTCCTGGCTTGTAGAAGCCAACCCAGATTCTAAGAAAAAAAACTAACTTTTATAGTGGATGAAAAACATAAGGGTTGTGTTAGTTGGTTGGAGCACATGTCAAGATAATATCCATGAGCCATAGAACCAAAATGTGGGCCAGAATCGTGGATAAGGCAAATGCTGTCTCCAACACCAGATGCCAACAGGAGGACATCTGCAAGCTGTGGAATGACCTGTGGGGGAGAGTTTGCTCCTTGCTTTCAGGGCACACGAATAGGTACTGACAAGTGATGGTAGGTCCCCAGCTCTCTTAGACTAGTGTCCTAGGAGGAAAATGTTTTGTCCATACACAGCATTGAAAGCAGTGTGGGAATTTGAGGCAGAGTGAAAACTAGTAAGTACAAACCCTCCCTAACGAATTCACCCTCTCCTCACTCTAACACCCCTATTTCCTATTGCAAGTCTCTGCCCTAATGCCAGCCTATACACAAAAGCATGCTGCCTGATGTCTTTTCCAGCTCACTACATTGCCTATGTTGTCACAATATACTACTTCCTCACTTTGTCACACCATTCTTCTTAGCACAACTCATATTAGAAACTTATTCAAACAGGTGTAACATCTCACTTTGACCACAACTCACCCTTCCCCATGTAACAGCAATATCTATCAAATTGCTTGTCCCAATGTAAGGTGTACCCACTCTTACATATTCAGATAGCACATACTAACTCTCAGAAAACATCACAATGCCAGTCAAAAATATCCAGAAGATCTAGGGTGACTAGATGAATCCATGTCACTGGGACAAAAATGTTAGAGTTCTGAGTTTTCTTTTACCATATCAGTGCATTTTGTTTTCTTTAAATTTAAGTTAGCATATTGAACTAGCACACATATTTCTAATAATACTAAAATCAAAGTAAGTGGAAATAAAAAGGAAAAGTGGTGGCACAGTAACATAGATCAATTACATTAACTAATTCACAAACTGTGGGCCGGATTCACAAGGGAGTTTACGACTCATAAAGGTAAGAGTGCAGAGTCTCTGCATTCGGGGCAGAGTCTACACACCCATGGCAGAATCTCCACACTCAGGGCAAAATCTTCGTACGGCGCACTCTCTGCAGTGCGCCATACAGAGATTCCTCCCCAAACGGAGATTTCACCAGAAGTGCAGAGACTCCGTCTGAGTGCAGAGACTCAGCACTCGTTACTTTGAGTCGTAAGTTCCTTTGTGAATCGGGCCCACTGTGCGGATTCTTAAGCCTTAGCCTGTCCCAATTATCTATGTGTGCACTTCTGTGACGCTACTGTGTGGCCACATGTAAGTATACATTGTAGTAGTCAATGATGAGGGACGTACAGGAGTCAGGGAAAGAGTCCAAAACTTTGGCCTAAATGTGAAGAGTATAGGGAGGAGTAAGGAGTTGTTTTTGGAGGGGATTGGAGGGGTTCTGAGAGTGACCTCAGACTCCTCCAAACAGCAACAGCATTGTTATTAACGGACTCTAGTTTATAGTTAGTACTAGGCATAAGCAAAAATTGTATGAAGGCAAACCCCTTACATGGTGGTTCGTTGGTAATCCAAAAACCTTACCTATGGGAGTTTAGTTTTTCATCTTTATTTTACATACAAATATTATTCAAAATTGTTGGATTTGCTTTTTTTTTCTTTGTTTTTGGTTTGGGCTTCGAAGTGTTGATAGATATAATTAAATTAAATAAATATTATGTTTTGTAATGGTATTCTACATGTCAGCAATAAAGTAAGTTGCTATGTTGTAACAACATTTCAACTATCTGTTTAAAATTAATAATGAGTTACCTTTTCTGTATTTTGCTTTACAATTTGTTCAAATGTAAGTCATAAGTTAAAACCTCAATTCTAAACTCATATATCTCACGTTGTTTCAAACCCTTCCCATTCACTTGGAAAATAAATTACTTTTTCTACAATTCCATCCCTATGAGAGTCTCTTTAGCCCAACAACAAACCATAGTTAGGCTGAATACACAAAAGAGGAGCAAACAACAAACTCGGTCTGAGCTTTCCCCATGTCACTGAATGTGTTTGTGGGTTTTCCCGTTGTTTTGTGAAGGAATAATCCGAAGAGGAGGAGGAAAACATAGAGGATTTTCAGGCAAAGGATGAAGGTCTTTGGGTTGTGCAGCCAAGATGTGATTTCCAGATTCTGCTTCCCACCTACTGTCATCTTGGACATGGTTCCTGAGTGGGGGCAGAAACTTGATTTAGATTCATGCAGCTCCCAGGCTATTCCAGCCTATGTGAAGATACTAGCTGGTCTACATTTTCTTGCCATGGGATTTTTTCAGAGGGTGTCCAGTTACAGTGTAGGCATCTCACAGCCAAGTCACTCCTGATTCTTGATTGAGGTCCTGAGATGCATCAACCGAAGAGTGCATCTCTACATAGGAATGCCATAGTCACTGGTGGGAAGGTAAAGGGTAGCTGGGGGATTTTATGTAATTTCTTACTTCCCAAGTTTGCTAGGTGCTAATGATTGCACTCATGTGACACTCACCACACTGCACACCCTTTACACAACAGACAGCACTGGCACTCAATCAACATGCAGGCTGTCTGTAATGCCAGGGCTTATTTTATTGATGTGTATGCTGTGTTTCCAGGCAGCACACACAACAGCTTCCTTTTCTGCAGATCACCTCTTGCATGTTGCTTGGTTTCTGGTATATTTCTGGTGAATTTGGTGACATGTGGCTTCTTGGTAAGTACTCACTCACCATACAGGCCTACTATTCATACTTGTTCGTGTTTTTCCCACAACCATACCAAATTACTGCTACTCATGCAACATACATAACCCTCACAGACTCTGCATGCAGGTCAAGGTACATAATATACTCCAAATATGACAGAGGCCCATTAAAATTTTTTTGCTCACACCTTACAGACTTCCTAAAACAATAAATTAATGTATAAATTAATAAACGTTATTGATTTGAGTAATGTAAATTATTACAATAATTACAACTGATGCAATATGTAAGTATCTTGTGGGGTTATTGTCACTTTAAAACAGTAAAATAAGTTTACATATAAGGTAAAAGTTTGACTCACGAACTCAGAGGAAAATCTAAATCAATTTTTACAAATAGGCATACCAAAAACTTAAGTGGATATATTGACCACAGATTATTCTCTGATTTATAAATATCTTGTAACACTGACTTTTTTTTTAATGAAAGTTTTATTTATCAGCTTGCAATTCATAATTTACAGAGTTCCAGAAACTGAACCCAGCTATCATACAATGTCGATATGGTACGCAAGCAATTTTCAAAATACAGGAAACAAACCCAACCCGGCCCCCCCTCCCTCCCAGCTTCTCCCACTCGACAATTGCTGTTCGTTAGACATGTATACAACTTTCATATTACAGTTTTGGCAACAATCCTAAATAGCATCTAGTGCATTCCGTCTTTTTGACGTAAACAGTTATTCATTGTGTTTGATGCAAGTCCGGGTTCCCAAGTAGATACATGGATAGCGGCGCCCAGAAATCTTTAGGCCGAGAGGCCTCGGGTAGTTCCTCTGCATAAATCCCCATTTGCTCTTTACAATACACTAAGTCCCGAACCCATTTCTGAATAGTGGGGCCGGCTTTAGCACCCCAGCATTGTGCAATTGCGCGCTTAGCAAACAGGGTTGATATTTCAACAATACGACTATTACATGGTTTAAGCTACTTTACCATACCCAGCAAACATCGTTCAGGAGTGCATGCAACTCTCTCAAGAACAACCTCAGTGAGCACCTCCGCAACGTGCCTCCAGAACGCATATATTTTGGCACAACCCCATGCAAGATGTACAAAGTCCGCGTCATCCTGCCCACATCGTACACATCTTGCACTTTCCCTCAACCCGAATTTCTGCAATTGACTTGGTGTATAATACAGTTGGTGCAGATATTTAAAATGAATAATGCGGATATTTCAATTTACAGTTAATATACCAGTCAATTCACAGCAGAACTTCCACTGTTCCAGTGGCATTGAGGTCTCAAGCACATCATTCCATTTTTTGAGCGAAGCAGGTCGTTCTCTCTCAAAGAAGCGTTATATAACCTTGTAATCAGACCTCTACTTTCCTCTCCCTCTAGCGCAGCCTGCAGTGCCTTCAATGTTTTCGGCTCTGCGGGAAAGTCAGGATATATAGACCTAACCGCCTGACGCACCCTTATATATGTGAAGCCAAACATTACACTACAGTCCTGTCCTGCTTGAAAATCCGCGAGCGGTTTGAATATCCCATTCTTATACAAATCTCCAAGTTGCATGACCCCAGCTGCCCGCAGAGCCCTCACGGCTGCCTGCTCCTGGGTCGCAGAGATGTCTGGGTGCGTAGCGATTTGTAGTGCTGGGGCGTACAGGTAATCTAGCCGAGCCCGCTTGGCAAGAGCCTTCCATGCCGAAGCAGTGCATTTATCAGAGTTAATTTCACTCCTCGTGACTCCCCCCCTCCCGACAGCACCATCGCCACAAGCGGGGTTGGATGCACAGTGTCCGCCTCAATCGCAGCATGCGGCAGGTACCGCTGCGGATAGTACCAGTAATGCGCAAACTGTGCTTGGGCACATAAATAATATAACCGCAGATCAGGAGCTTCAAAGCCTCCCCGGTCAAATGGCTGCGTTAGCATGCCCCAATTACATCCTGGCCGCTTGCCGGCCCAAACAAGAGACAATAAAGCCGTCCGGAGGGTGTTAAAGAGTGCCATGTTGAGTCGCATAGGGATATTTACAAATAGATATAAGAGTTTGGGCAATATTGTCATTTTCACCACTGCAATTCTGTCTGCCAATGAGAGGGGCAGCCTAGTCCATCGTGCAGTTTGCTCAGTGATTTGTGTGATGGCTCGTCCGTAATTTATGGATAATATCACTTTTGGGACCCTGTGCAGCCATATTCCCAGATATTTCACCGGGTCAGTAGACCATGACAATGGGAAATCCAAAACAACTTCCTGAGTACCATCAGTCAACGGGCATACTGTGGATTTCGCCCAGTTGATCCCCAAGCCTGAATATCTCTCGAATTCCACATACTTTCTCAGCAGTGCCGGAAGATACGTGGTGGGTTCACGCACATAGAGCATCATATAATCCACATATAATGAGACTACAAGGCGTCTCTGTCTAAATTTCAACGCAGCATTTGCATGCTTTTGTCGGATTTTGGAGGCTAAGGGCTCAAGCACCAGGGAAAATAGCATCGGGGACAAGGGACAACCCTGTCTTGTGCCTTTCTTAATTGGAAAGGCTTCCGAAATCCACCCATTGACTCGTACACGGGCCACTGGCTCAGTATATATAGTAGTTTGACCTATTTAAGGAAAAAAGGTGGCATGCCCCTTCTTTGCAGCACAGTAAACATATATCCCCATTGCAAGGAGTAGAAGGCTTTTGCTGCATCAAGCAGTACTGCCACCGCCTGAAAATCTGACTCCAAGTAATGCAGCACTGCAAAAATAGTTCGCAAGTTATGCGCCGTAGATCTCTTGAGCACAAACCCTGACTGATCAGGAAGGATTAATTTGGGCACCTGTGGCTGCAGTCTATTTGCGATTATTTTCGCTAGACTTTTAGCATCTATATTTATCAGGGACAGAGGCCTATAAGACTTGCACTTATTAGCCTCTTTCTCAGGTTTTAACAATGTGACAATGAGTGCTTCTTTTAGTGTGGGAGGTAGTGTTCCCTTTTCATACGCCTCAGCAAATACATCTAATAATCTATGTGCTAGCTCATCTATATATGCCTTGTAAAACTCACTTGGAAGCCCATCAAGGCCAGCTGATTTGCACGTGGGGAGGGACATTATAGCTGCCTTCACATCCTCCACATCAAAGGGTTGCATCAAATATTCTCTCTGGCCCTCTGAGAGCCACCCAACTGCAATATCATCCAGATATGAGCAGATCTCGGCCTCAGGAACCTGTGGCCTATCACCATAAAGTTCTGAGTAAAAATCCAGAAGAATCCTACTCATCTCTGGCGTAGAGTGTCGTGCGACATCATCCCCATCTAACAACTCGATAATATTTTCCTGAGCCCTTGGCATTGTTATCCTCTGAGCTAGCGAGCGACTGGGCCTGCCTCCCTCCCCTTAGTACCTCGCTTTGCACCGCCTAGATCTATGCACCAATTCCTGATCTACAGTTTGGTTGTGTTCAGTCACAAGATCCCTGATTTTGGCGAGCGTTTCTGGTGTAGGGTGCAGCTCGTACTCCCGCTCCAATGCTGATATCTGTGTCGCCAGCCTGCTTATTCTACGCCTTAGATCTTTCAAGACACCTGCTTGCGCACCTATGCACTCCCCACAAATCGTCACTTTGAATGCCTCCCAAAGTATCCCCGCACTCTCTATTGTTCCCTCATTTTCTGTGAAATAATTTCTGATTGCATTCCCAATTGCGTTCCTGAACACAGGGTCTGCCAAAGAGGACTGCTGTAGTCTCCACTTAAATGGCGGTCTCGCACATTCAGGGATTCGCAGCTCCAGAAGCACAGGGGAGTGATCAGAGAGCGTCCTCGCCAGATGACTAATTTTGACTACCCAGGGGCATACCTCCTCGGACATGAGCCAATAATCCAGCCTGGACCATGACCCGTGCACCGAAGAGATAAAGGTGCTCTCCCTTGCCTCAGGGTTGTAGAGACTCTATATATCTTTAATACCCCCAGCATCCATCAACTCCAGCAAAATATCTGACGCCTGCTTCCCACATCCCCCAGTGCAACCCGATCGATCAAGACCCGCATCCAGGCATATGTCAAAATTACCACTCTATAGTACCTTCACAGGAGGAAACATAGAAATACGTCGCCAAACATCATTAAAAAAGGTGGGATCGTCAACATTAGGGCCATATAAATTAACCAGCAGCACAGTCACACCACCCAGTTTACCCAAAATCAATGCCACCCTGCCCTGATCATCCACCTCCGAACTGATCATGGTGAATGGCACACCTTTTTTGATTAGAATCATCACCCCTCTGGACCCCTACATTTTTCTCTGTAAATTTGGTTAAGTGGGTTTCCTGTAAGAAGGCAATTTGTACATCCATCCTATCCAGATATGCTAAGACAGATCGAATTTTCTTGGGGCTGTTTAGCCTGCATACATTCCATTTGAGAGACTTTATAGTGCTACCGGACCTGTAACTCATCCATATCACAATATATGTTGCCCAACCATATCGCACATGTCAACTGTATTGCACCAAGAGTGATGCCCTTGCAGAATTGCACCCTCCCACTCCCCCCTTCCCAACATCCCCACACCCACTTCAGCACCCCCAACTTGCTAAAGACATCCCCTGTTGAAAAGAACAATCCCCCCTGAAACAGAGTATCATAATAAACATACAGGGTACTCCCATGGGGGAGCGCCAGAGTGCAACTTGCCTCCCAAGAGAGCAGGAGGTGGCCGATCTGTCCTATATCAAATGCTATTTTATCACAATTATAGTTCTAGGACTCAGGCGCGACAAGGAAGGTAACAGCTTAGTTTGTACCTATTCAGCCCAGAACAGAAAAAATCGACACTGTGGGCATCTACCCCAAGCGGCCCCATACGTATCAACACAGATCCTTTCACAAAGCAAACAGTGTGTATGAACATTACTGCTCTTCATTATCTGGGTCATTTGAGGATTTGCGCCGCCGCCTTTTCAATGTTTTAGCGTGATCAAGTGCAGCCTTTGGATTGGAGAAGATCTTAAAGGCCCCTTCTGGGCCAATTCTAAGGCGAACGGGATACAGCATGGCATATGGAATGCCCACCGACTGTAATAGTTTCTTTACAGTTCCAAATTCTCTCCTTGCTGCCTGCACTGCTACCGTAAAGTCCGGGTAAAAAGCCAGTGTGTTTCCCTGGAAGTTTATGGTGCCCTTTTCTCTCGTCATTCGCAGAATAGAATCTCGATCCCTATAGTTCAATAGTCTGGCAATAATGGGGCGTGGCATTGCTCCAGGTACCAGCCGTGCCGCCAACGAGCGGTGCGCACGCTCAACAATCAGTATAGAGGACAAATTTTCCGTACCAAAAATATCTCTGATCAATGTCTCAACAAAAGTCTCCATTTTACCTGTATTGGTCGACTCTGGTAAGCCAGTAATTCTGAGGTTGTTCCTTCTTGACCTAGCCTCTAAATTCTTTGTTTTTTGCCTGAATTAGCGCCAGAACCTTTTCCATATTTAAGGCTTTACTGGAGATTTCACTCAGTTCGTCCTCAGTGTTGGAGACCCTCTGTTCAACCTCTCCGATTCTGGTATTTTGTTTTTCTAGCTTTGCAGTCATGTGATCCATTTGTAGATTTGAAGTGTCAATCTTTCCATCTATGGACTGTAGACTACGCTGCATTGCTAGGAGCGTTGTTTCCAGTGAGGGGGCAGCTTCCCCTTAGGCATCTACCTCCGAGTCCGATGCTGCCTTTGACTGTGACCTACTAGGTTTCTGCATCTCGAATGTAAGGCGGGGCTGAGATTTGTCGGTTTTCCCCATGTTCTTATTCCAAACACTTAAATGCCACAATCTAATGATGCACGCCACTCCCTATTTTCAGTTGGTTCTACACTCTTTGCGTCTTCTTCCAGACAGTTCCACGATTGTAACTGACGGTGCAGACAGCTTGCTTGGGATTTTTTCCCCCTCTTTTCTCGTTGTTCTGTTTTGTTATTATTTACACCCAGACTGTCCTGTTCATCTGCATCTATTTGAAGCTGCGGCCTATTGTCGTGCTTTTTACACTTTTTTCCCTTTACGTTACCGCCAATCACTGCCAGTTATATCGTGCCCCCAGTCTGGAGTTTGCCTTTCACACATGCCATATTATTGAAGTGCGCGCCTTCAACCCTATGAGGCTCTTTTTAACATGTGCGTGCAGTATTCCAAACCGGCCTCACAGCACATTTATGTGAGGGAGAGTGCCGTGGGTTTACAGCCTTTGCTCAATGAACTGTGCGGTGCGTCCCGCCAAGTTCAGGTGGAGGATTCTATTGCGCGTCCTCGTTGCTAGCCGCCATCCAGTCCCGGTCCACCGCAATGCCAGCCCTGCTGCCCACGCACTCCGGCAGATCCGTAGGCCGCGGCTGCACGCCCTGGTCCACACCCACCTCCGCAGCCACAGGCCCAGGTCCAGCCACAAGCCCACTCACCGCACTCGTCCCAGGCAGCGACGCTCACTCCCTGGACTCAGCAGGGGCCTCGCCAGGCAGGCATCAGGTCAGTTCTCTGTCGCTTCTTGCCTCTTTCAGCCGCGACGCCCCAGGTTACACACAGCAGTCCAGCCGCGCCTCCCTCACGCCAGGCCGCGCCGTTCCGCTCCGGGCAGACCTCCTCAAAGCAGTATGGAACGGTGAGCCGCAGTCCGCCCCCGATCTCTTTCTTGCTTGCCTAAGGCTGGATCTGCCTGCTCGCCAACGCTCTCACTGGCGCCTTACTCCCAGCGGACAGCCCTTCCGCAGTGTCCGTTCGCTGCCTCCCGGGCAGAAACAGCCGCCATTTTACCCCTGCTGGATCGGCACCCTTCACCTCCGGATTCTTGCGACGTGCCAGTCAGCAACAGCTGCAGAATGCCTCAAATCTGCTCTAGGCTGCCTGTATTCGCACTGAGTCCCTTTTTGAAGTATCGATGTATCATATTTCAGGCAGATAATTGACGGATTGTGGATCGTCCAGGCTGAGCTGCACTACTGAGCAGCCATCTTGATGTGCGCCCTCTAGCGCCCCGTAACACTGACTTAAGTGTATCAGACTTTGCATTTATAACTAGATGATAGCATTTAATAAATGATGACTTGCATTCCAAGTCTTGCCTAAAAGGCTGAACTCTAAACATATCTGTTCTTGTTGAGTATAGTGAGGCCAATGAAATATACGCCTGTATGTTATTCACTGTAATTTGTCAAAGACTTGTGAAAATTTGGTGAGGAAAGCTTGATGTTCATATGAAATCGTTGGTATCAGCTTTGCTTTGATGAGTCAAATTATTGCATCGCCAATCGACTGTACAACTGAGTGTTGAGTTTGCGCTTATCAAATGTTAAGTTGCTTGTTTTTTTCTTTATATAATTCCTGTGAGTAGTAGATTTTCCGGTGACAGACAGCTAAACCACCAGATAGATATATGTTGGAGTAGATCCTATCTTCAGTTGGCCGAGGAACTAATGCTGACTTGGTTTGTTCTTGAATTTTCCAAACACCATCACCCTACGTTTGTCCACGTTGACCTGCAACTTGTTAGCTGGATTATAATAAAGTAACTTGTTCAGGCCATTGTGCATATTTATTTTAGTTTGGTCCAAGTAGCCAAGTCGTCTTTGTATTGAATAATCTGAATTGAATGTGAACCTAACCTCGGGGGGGGGAGGGGGAAAGGAGTTAGCTCATGTTAATGCACTGCCAAGTTTCACTGTGTAAAGATGGAATCGGAGCGTGCCAGAACACAAAACTGTTTCAGACCTTGGTTAGTTTGTAAGTGTTCTGTTGGTTTGCCATAAATACCTAGATTGATGTGCACCCAGGTATCTGAATAAAGGGAGACTATTGCATTAAGTAAGGATTGTAAGGTATCCCATTTGATTAACCCAGACAATATGAGCGGCAGAGTACTCAACAGAGCAGGCCAATAGGGGAGGCCGAGAAGGCAGTGCTGAACAGTGTGCTATGTAAGGCTACAATGGTGTCTATTGTTGATGATCTTTGCCAGAACCCTGCCTGAAAAAAGGGACTTAATTTTTATCCTCCACCCATTCTTCAAGTTTATTAAATAAAATCTTAGCGTAAGCTGTTACATCCACATCCTGTAATGATTTTAATCTGTAATTAGCTGCATCTGTGTTAATACCTTTCCTATACATCTAGTGGAGAATATATCCATGCCATGAATGAGGAACTTGACAATTCATGAATGATGATCAGTAAAGAGATGTTAACCGCTGCACCCAAAACGCTACATCAACATTAAATAATGAACTAGGTAAGCCATTCCTACCACAGTATCTCAGTGGTGGTACAATAGGGCACACTTTCGTACACAATCCATCATAGAACACACTTTTGGTTCAGGGTATACAGATGCAGGATTGTCTGGTAAACTCTTTTAGTTTTGACCGGCTAGTTGGGTTACAGCATTTATTTGGTTTGGCAGTCTGTTGTCAATGATGATTGGTGGACATTTAACACTCTGTCCATAAATTCCATCCCCAGACAACTTTGTAAGCCTTTCATATTGGGTGTGTCATCTCAGCCACACACACAGCACCCCTGAAAGCCCAACTGTACCAAAGGGTCCTACAAGCTGCTTGGCTGACCCTCCATGCTCAGTTGGAAGATTTCGAGCAGCAGCGAGATGGTAAGTACATAAACCTTATTATATGTTATATAGTTTGATGTGCGTGGTGAGAGAGACGTTCTGTCCTGAGTTGTTTGTTATCTTAAATGCAACCTGAGTCAAAGTTCCAAAATTTCAAAGGTCCACGCATCAGTATTTCATTCTGCTCAAGGTTTTTGCAATATAATTCTGGGACTTGTAGTTCTCCTTTCACAAATAGGTCGGATTGTATTACAAATGCATTTCTTACATAACAAATATCAGGAGTTGCATAACTGGTGACACAAAAGCCTTTTAAAATTTGCTACAATGCTGAGTTTTTTTCTTAAGCATGTTTATTGTTAGCATGACAGTTTGGGATGTTACTATGTTCAAGCAAGCATGCTTTTTGTTTGTTTTGTTACTCTGTAATGCTATTTGTTGTTTGTAATATAGTCAAAGTTGGCATTGTGTAACTTCACCTAAATTCATATAGTACACACATATCCATAGTTTATTATATGTACAACAATGTCATCAATTGGTATCCTGTTGCTTTTCTTTGGGGGTAATTTGTTAATCACTTATATACTTGTTTATTTACACTTAGTGGACCAAGCAACATCCTGGCAGGACCAGTGGCAGGAACAGAGATCCTCAGCTCACAGGCAGACATGTCGGCTTAACATCACACATGAGGAGGAAGAGGAATCCACCACCAGCAGGGGTAGTGCTCCCGCCCGGAAAATTACTCGATGACCAGCTAAAAGACTTCAGTGGAGGCTGAACAGGCTACAGGGGGCAAATGGAGGTGGACACCACCAGTCAGGCGGAGAAAGATGTAGGGTCTGCTCCGAGCCCACAACAAGAACACAGAGAAGGGGTGTCCCTAGAACAATTATCATTTGAGCCTGCCCCCACCCCCTCCTTAACTCCTAAGCCCCCCATTCCATTGGGGACTTCAGCTGCACCACCTGCAACTACTGCTCCTTCCAGTGCTCTCCTAGATGACCACAAGATGAGGGTACCATCTGACCCCCACATCCCACACCCCTCTTGTGAGTCACAATCTGTTCCTTCCGTGTCTGTTCCTTGAGCTGCACTCCAGGGGGTGTTGATGGCCATAGAGGATGCTAAGGTAGGTCTCCCTGGATATTCTGGACTTAATGAGAGAGGTCCGGATGCTCCGAGAGACACTGCCTGGCCAGCTTGAAACTTTAACTGCTGCCATCACAATCTTGACTGCAGCTATGTTATCTACGACTCCCAAACCTACCCAACCTACTGTTGTCCCATCTCCAACTTCCTCTGTCCTCACTGTTTCCCCTGCTACCCCTTGTGCTGTCTCTTCCCACTGGGTGTCTGGTCCTGCATAACCCTGGGCATAAAACTCCGCTCCGCTTGCGGAGTTTGCAGAGTTTTGGCAACTCAGCATTCAGCGTAGAAAGCGGAGTTGCCCAAAAACTCTGCACTCCGCAACAGAGCGTAGTTTTTTTGTGTTCACATACCCGAAATGTGTTGTTGCGCGTGCGGGAGCGACTTACCGGGTGCCTGCGATTGCGGACGAGATTATCCTAGCCGTTCGTGAGCGCCACAAGATTTGCTAGGCGGTCGCATGGTCCCGAGAGAGTTTGCGACTGCGAACACGTCATTCAGGCGCGCCATCGGACTTCCGGCGGAAGTTTTGTGAAGAACGCAATCCTGAACGCGCAGAATCTACAGCGACTGCAATGTGGAGAAGCTTCTGTACCCTAGCAGCATCAAAACATTGTCGAAATGACGATTTGGATTAAAAAACTCCTCAAATTGACATTTGGCTGTACTTTTTTGTACAAGGAGTCCTTTTTCTTTTTTACTTTTTTTTTAAGAGGAAGGAAGTGCCCCAGAGTCTCCAATTTCCTGTTATCGTTCAGCAGGCTCCACCCAGTGCTTTGTCCATCTCCTGGTCACTTTTCATTCGGATTTGGAGGTGGAAAGATCATTATTTGTGTCTGCTGCATCATATGTCATTGGATTTGAGGACTTTTGAATTTGACACAAGTAAGTTGGAAAATTGGTGTTGTTTGTTTGATTGGGGCTATGCACCTAGATTTATTTGTACTTTTCATCATTTCTTTTTTTTAATCTATTGTGGTGGGTGGCCTGTAGTTTCAGTAGGGGCCTAGTTGTTTCTTTGTAAGTAATTTTTCTTCTTTTATAAAGGAAACATGTTGCACAGTTCACTAAATTTTCTCCAACTTTTTAAATCAATTTGCAATATTTATTTAATTCACTATGTAGCCCAGTAGTCTGCCAATAGGCCTTTCAGCCGGTAGGCCCTGAGCTACTCATGGGTGCATGAAACAACTGTTTCTGTGGTGTCTGTCGAATTTAAACATCATTTAGGGCATTGATGGCATTGGATTGAAATACAAAATGTGTTTTTTTGCTGGGTATTTCACTTTTTTTTGATGAGTGTTAAATGCCTTTGTTGGATGTGTGTGGTTGTAACTTGCAAACCTTTTTTTAGCCCCGTGGATTTTTGTTTTTGGCATTGTTGCATTAAAGATGTGTTGTTTAGCATGCCTCCTTTGTCTGGCCAGTGTGTGAGTGTGTTTGTAATAGTGGGCCATCATTTGCTTTGGCTGAGCCTCCCCATGTGGCAAGGGGCCATTTTGTAAAGTCTGTGTCCATATAGGCCTGCTTGAGTTCATTGTTTTCCAGGCCTCCTGCTTGTTGCTGTTGTGTTCTGACCATGTGGCTGGTGGCCATTTTGTGAAGGCAACCAGTGTGCTTCTGCATTAGGCCTGCATGCCTTCTTTGTGGTGGCCATGCCTTCTTGCTGGTTGTTGATTTGAATGCAATTATTTCTTCTTTGTTTTATCCAGCAAAAAATGTAGCACAGTTCACTACACTTTCTCCATGTTTTTAATACATTTGCAATATTGATTTGAATTGATTCAGAATGTGGCCTAGTCTGCCAATGGGTTTTCCAACCAAGAGGCGCAGAGCTACTCATGGGTGCATGAAACAACTGTTTCTGTGGTGTCTGTTGAATTTAAACATCATTTAGGGCATGGATGGCATTGGATTGAAATGCAAAATGTGTGGGTCTTTTTGGTATTTCACTTTTTTTCATGTGTGTTAAATAAATGCCTTTGTTGGATGTGTGTTGTTTTTGTAACTTGCAAACCTTTTTTTAGCCCTGTGGATTTTCGTTTTTGGCATTGTTGCATTAAAGATGTGTTGTTTAGCATGCCTCCTTTGTCTGGCCAATATGTGAGTGTGTTTGTAATAGTGGCCAGCATTTTCCTTGGCTGAGCCTCCCCATGTGGACAGGGGCCATTTTGTAAAGTCTGTGTCCATATAGGCCTGATTGAGTTCATTGTTTTCCAGGCCTCCTGCTTGTTGTTGTTAGTGACCATGTGGCTGGCGGCCATTTTGTGGTGGCAGTTAGTGTGCTTTTGCCATAGGCCTGCATGTCTGTCTTCCCTTTTGTTCACCCTTGGCTTATTGCTTCCATCCATTGTCATTTGTCAGCTGCGGCTCCCTGAATGCTGCATCCCATGTGATGCACAATGCCAAACTGTTACATTTGCATTTTTGTTGTTCTTCTTCTTCTTTGCTATCCTTCCTGAGTGTACTGTACAGTACACCATAAAAGCCCTTGTTGTTGTCAAAGTCTCACAAATGGCTACTCTGTATTGTTAATTGTTTTAATAACTGATGTAATAATAATAATATTAATAACACTAACAAGTGTGACCACACACTAAGTTATATTATATTTGTTTGTACTAGTAATTGAGCCACAACAATGCCACGTTTCACTGATATTCTTTTTGCTTCTTTGCTTTTAGGTGCACAAAAAAGAAGGAGACAACATCACCCATTGTACTGCCAGACAGAAGGCCTGCTGCGCATGATGTCACGTTACGCGTGACCACAGACATCTCATCAACTTGAGCTACTGCGTGCTGACATCTTCAAGATGGCCCCAAAGAAAGGTACCAGGTCCAGTACCAAGAAAGTTGCCAGTGAGAAGAAGAAGAAGGCACTGCCACTTACCACCAGCGGTATATTGCCCAAGACCTTTTTTGGGAAACCAAAAAATGTGCCTGCAGCAGCGGTGTCCGGGGAGCAAGCTGGGAGCAGCACCCTCGCATCAGTGGACCCACCCCACCAACCTAGGCCCAAGCCGATGTCTGTCGCAGAGGCAGCCAGTCTAATCACGACAACGCCGGTGAGCAGTGATGTTGAAATTGACTTATCGTTATCGCAAAGTAGTACCCAATCAATGCAGGAAACTCTGATAAGTGGGCAACAACAGCCGCAACCACCCCCAATAGTAGATGTTCTTCCCGAAGTAGGGGCAGTTCAGGAGCTCGAGCTTCCTGCTGAGGAAGAAGAAGAGCAAGCCACACTACTAGAAGATCCATTGTCTTCCAGATCCCCAACAAGGAAAAGGAGGGTTAGTCCATCAACTTCTTCAGCAAGCTCCCCCTTCTGATGATCTAGACACCACTTGGAACCCACCTCAGTCTGAAAGTGAGACACGCCACCTGAGGCTAGGGAAAAGGAAGGTTCCAGAAAGCCTTAGCGTAATGGAGGTAGATGTAGAAGAGGAGGATGATGATGACAAGCCAGTCATCATGGACATTAGCTCCGCGCCAGTTGAAACCAACATTACCCCATCCCATAATTGCTGTGAGGGATGTGGCACCGATACCACCTATGCATATACCACCAACACCACCTGCCATATTTACAAAGTCTCAGCAGCAGCCTACATCCACCACAACAACCACCTCAGTAGAAGTAGGTACTGCAGAGAGTCAAACGTCACGTCCACCTACCAGTTCATCCGACATTGCAAGTGGCACCAGCAGCATCAGAAAGTTGACCTCCCTAGTTTGGGACTTCTTTTCGGTTAGCAGGAAGGAGGTGAATATTGCTATATGCTCCATTTGTGGAGCAAGTGTTAGTCGGGGTAAGCTTGGTACAAACAATGGTACCAGAGGCCAAACAACCCATCTGAGAAAATACCACTTGATCCAGTGGGAGGTGCATCTTAGCGGCCAAAAAACTGCAAGTGTTGTTGGTGAAGGGGATGAAGAAGATCCAATCACGGTGGAAGGTGAACAAGAGGGAGACATTTTCTCCGGTACACAAAGCAGCCCTGTTCCCAGCAGTGCAGTGGTACCGCCCACATCATCATCAGCAACATCGCAATGGCATAAGAGTCAGGCCGAGACACTAAGGGGTTCAAGGCAAGAAAGTACTGCAACGAAAAAACGTGCACTGAGCCAAACAATATCTGGTCTCAAGAAGTCACCTGCATCAGTGGCACCAGAAAAGAAAAAAATCCAGGCTACCATTCTCAGCATGTTTAGGTCGGAGGAGCAGTACGGAAGCAACCACCCAACAGCACGTTTGTACAACACAAAGCTGGCTAAAATGTTAGCGCTGGACCTCCTCCCTTTTTCTTTTGTGGAAGGGGTGAGTTTTCTTGAATTTGTGGCAGCCATCTGCCCGAAATGGAAGGTTCCCAGCCGGTCCTATTTCACCAGAGTTGCTGTTCCATCACTACATCACAACGTGCTGGAATTGCTTGGACAAGCTTTGCAGCAGAGTGCTGTTCACACTATCCACCTGACAACAGACATGTGGACCAGTTGCCAAGCCACTGATTACATGTGCATCACTGCACAATGGATCTCTTTTGTGGGGGTTAGAGAAAAGATATCTGCTGCAGGTGTTGTTGGCACTGCTGACATTTTTAATGGCGCTCGGAAGCATGCTACAGTAGCCATGTTCTCCATGGAGAAATCCTATACTGCTGCAAACATTTTGGAAGACTTTAACACTAAGGTCTTTGAATGGCTGCGACCAAGAGGGCTGAGCATTGGTTTCGTTGCCACAGACAATGGCAGTAATATAGTTAAGGCCATGGCCTATGGTGGCTATTTCAGGGTCCTGTGTTTGGCGCACTGCATTAACATCATTGTTCAAGACTTTCTGAAAAAAGAAGACGGAGTCAGCAACTTACTGACCACCTGCAGACGAATCTGCACACAATTCAGTCATTCTTTTAAAGCCCGGAAGCAGCTGAGGATCATTCAACGTGAAAATAGAATGCTAGTTAAAGCACTCATCCAGGAGGTGCCAACACGTTGGAACTCGACTTATTACATTGGGGAGAGGAGTTGGCCTAACGGCTAGGGCGGTCGACCTTGAATCTGGGGAACTGGGTTCGAGTCTCGGCAATGACGCTGAACATCCTGTGATTCTGGGCAAATCACTTAATCTCCCCGTGCCTAACTAAAATGAATGTGTCCTCATGTAATGCAACTGGTGCTATGTAAAGCGCTCTGATACCTGATTCGGGTCAAGTTCGCGCTATATAAAACTCTGTAAAAAAAAAAATTACATGCTTGAACCTCTGTTTGAGCAGAACAGACCAATCAATGAATATGTCATGCAAAGAGGGAATTTAACTGTGAAAGGCATGATCAATGAGATGGACCGATGGGGCCTAGTTAAATGCCTGACAGAGATGCTGCTTCCTTTCGAGGTCTTCACACATGAAGTCAGCAATAGGACTGTACCATGAGCCACGCTATCCCATTGTTGCACATGCTACAGGAACAACTAAAGGAGGTGTCTGCAATGTACGCAGGTATAGAGGGAAAAAAGAAGCGTATGAGTTGGTGGAGAGCTTAATCCTCCGCTTATCTGAAAATACAAGGGTGCAAACAGACATTGTGTCATCCAACCATTACATTTGTGCCACCATTCTTGATCCAAGGTACAAACCATTACTGCACACTTTCATTCCTTTTTCAGACGGGGATGTTGCCAACTACAAAACTTGGATAGCTGTAGAAGCCAGTCAGCTAGAAAAAGAACGGCCGGGAATTAGGGGACCGCTCCTCCAAGCCATACCAAGTACTGCAGGGCAGCCTTCAAGTTCAACTTCAGAGCTTTAGGGCAGTGCGGTTGGCTCACAGCAGCCAAAACCACCAACAACAGCAAGAACAACATCAACAACAACAAGAACAGGAGCAACAGCCCCAAAATCGGCAAAGGAATGGTTTCTACTGGGAGGGCTGAAGTCCAGTGCTGAGGCAAAGGAAAAACAACAGGCCGAGCAAAGCGAAGCAACCATGAACATTGAGCGGATGGTCCAGGCCTATCTGGATGACCCAACAGAGGTAAACTTTGATCAAAACCCATTGCTGTATTGGTATGGGAAAAGGCGCCAGTGGCCAGTGCTCATCAGGCTGGCAATAAATCTGGCTTGCCCCATCGCAAGTGTCTCTACTGAGCATGTTTTCAGTGTTGCTGGTGCTGTTCTGACAGTGAGAAGGACCAGTCTCTCACCCCAAAACGTGGAGAGGTTAACCATGATCAAAATGAATCAGCACTTTATACCAACGGATTACGCCATACCTGAAGTAGCACAGCAGGAAGATGACGATGCCGACTCAGGTCATGGTGGTAGTGTGTTAGGTGACTTACTTCTGGGTGAACCACCAGAGTTTGAGGACGAGCGCTACTTCCCTGACAACTAGGCTTTTGAGTTACTTTCTTTCTTCCTTTGACGGACAAACCCCCCCAAAAGAAGATATATCTAAGGAACATTATTTACTTTATTATTTGCGTGTGTCACTGTCTTTCTGGTTCACAAATCCAACCCCCCCGTCTTACTCTTTTATTGCCGGATTGGAGTTGCAACTGTGTGCAGTCAGTGAAGACGTAAGTCCACTCCTGACTCACCCTAAAGCCATTTCCCTCAAGCCAGACATTGGATGGAGAATACAACAAATGTGAAATGTGTGCCTGCCTCCAAACCTGGGTCCTGACTATTTATCTATCCTTTTCTAGCCCAGCGGGACTTCCCCGGAAGAACAGGTAAATCATGGCATGCATTGCACGCTGAATGATTGTTGTTTGTTGTGAATGATGTATACTATTCTACACACAAAATAGTGACTCAAGTCAGTCTTTCCTTTCTTGCTGTTCAATAACAAAATTGTACTACTGCAGGCCGATCCATTGCATTTTTGAGTCGTGACGACGAGTCTGGAGTCTGGACTCACTCGAGACACTGTTGGAATGGAGTTGGACGCCATTCCATAATCACAGTCAGAGTCAGGAGGATCAGAGATGATTGATGGAATAACTCAGGGTGTGAAGTGGCATCAAGGTAAACAACAACACCAGACCTACATGTCTGTGTAGTGGTGGTGGCGAGTGTGGTGTGACTGACAGTGGTGCATTGTTTTTTTACTTAATTTGGAAAATGCTATGTTGCTGTGTGTGTATGCTCACTGTGCTGTCTGGCTCAAATTTGAAGCTAAGTGGAGGTTGGGTGGGGGGGCTTGTTCATGTTGGTTGAGGTAACTGCCGGAAACAGACATGATTTAGCCATGCCGCCTCTGAAAGTCTTCTTGTTGCACTCCTCCTTAATTATGCAGTTTTAACTTTTCTCCTTGATTTCAATATCCTTTTTAGGTCTCGCCTACGCAGCGCGCATGCGCTGCATAGAGGAGACCTTTAGCCATCGGTTCCCTTTTTTCCCCAAAAACGTGCACGCGTTCCATTGCCTTCAATGGCAACGCGTGCACGTGTGGCGATTGCCTTGCGGGAGCGAGCGGCAGCGCCATATGGTGTCAATTATCGCTGCTGGCTCCCGCAAGGGAATCGGCATGCCCCCCTCCCCCCTGCTGCCGCGCGAGGCGACTATAATAATCGCCTCTCCTTAGCCTGGTCATTTTGAAGGGAGACATCTTCCACCCTGATAGTTGGACTCCATGTGAACTGCGATACACAATAATTCACAGAGACTCTAAAAAAAATATATATTAAAAAAATAGTACTGTTCATGGGACGCGTTCAAAGTGAAGCGTCTGAAAGCGCAGAAGGTCAAACGGCGCATCCGCAATATGGATAGACCTCGTTATGGAAGTCACACACATGAATAACATTTCCTGCGCATTAAAAAGAAACGCCCGAGTCTGGCTCGGGAGGCCCAGGCTGCTGGAGCGGGTTTTCGGCTTTGAGGAACTGCGCAGTGGGTGATAAGGTCAGGCGTGTGTAGCAACACACAGGCGGTGTCAATGTAAAGCTCCTTTCTACTTCTATCAGATTAAACCGATCGAATTATTATGTTGAGTCGAGGAGCGCCAGAGAATCCCTCCAGCCTGGAAATGTGATTCTGATCGCACGGATCTGTTGTGTTCACACCAATTGGTGCCCGAGTGGCTACAAGGACGGACCGGATGTTGTCTTTCTTCCGTGTTTAATGGAATGTTCCACTCCTCGGGGGTGGGGAGGGGTTCTATAAAGCAGTGCAGCACTACAAATGCCGTGAGGAAGTATGCAGGGGCGCACCACTAAGAGCGGTGCAAAAGGGATTCAGGGCAAAGTAATTCACAGGGCCTAGGAACAGGGATATCTTGGTGCAGAAAACACCCAAATCCTTCTGTTATTCTCCCAAAAATTATGATAGGTCTTATTTCTCACACCCGATAATGAACCCAACAGTATCAGTTGCGATACCTAGCACCTTCGGGCCCATGAGTTGTGTGATAAATAACACACTTTGCAGGTGTCCCCTGGTAAATTCGGACAGGACAAGCTTGCTGAAATGTATCAGGGAGAATTCTCGGAAAAAATGCAAAACGTGTAATGTTGTATGTTAAAAAAATGATTCTGCATGTTATGCCCCATTTTTCTTGTAAAAACTCTGAATAGGAGATATTTACCACCTGTGGTAAATACCCCACCCTATAATAATAATTCATATATGTAAAGCGCAAACATCACCCCCTTAAGGGTTTCAAGGCGTGGGCGGCCGTCGGGGAGATTAAGTGAGCTATTGCCCAGAGTCACGTGATGCTGAGCTGAGCTGCCGCCGGTGATCGAACCGTGAGCCCCGCGCTCTGGAGTCAGCCGCTCTGACCGCTGCACCACACCTCTACACCCTCTTATGTCAAACTTGTAAAAAGGAGCTTAGTATTTTTGCTCTTGCTCTGTGATAAACATGATTGTAATGTGCTAAAGCCAAAGACTCTCCATCTGCAGTCCTGCCAAGTATCACGCATCAGGTGTGACGCTCACGCATTTCAGTGCGGTGTTCCGCATCACCGCACTGAAATGCATTGTCACGCATTTTGCCGACTCGCCAGCGCGCACAAACGGCGGCGTCTGTGCACCGGCTCTGCTGCTCAGAGAGACGTGCTGTAGCCTGTGCCAATGCCAGCAGCTGCTTAAATACTGGGCTGTAGTTCATTATCTGCTCTCAGCTCTGTAACAATCCCAGCTGTGTCGTGCCTGGCTCCAGGCTGGCGCTGCAATATTATTCCTGCCGCGCCGCACGGCTTTGACACACACACACTGCTGCCAATAATTACGGGGGGGGGCCTGCCCTCTCAGCAGTCGATGCTACTGGCTCACAGTCAGGCACTCACCATCGGGCGCCCGGGATGGTTATAATCCGGTTGTGACCGTAGTACTTGCCGTCACGTCCGGAGGAAGAGGAAGTAGTGGCAGACAAGCCGCGGCGGGGGACTCAATCTGAGTCAGTCGAGGGAGTCCGACCGGACCTCGCCGTGGTGTGCTGCAGCACTGCTGACAGACTGTCTTCGTCTGACACCCCGCGTTGCCAGCCCAGACCGGCGGGGACTCGCCGAGAGTGACCACCAGAGAGTGAAATTTCACTGTCATCGGCGACACAAGTGGACACACAGACTACGGGTCAGTGCGTGACAGTTTTACCAGCCAGGCTGGCTCTCGCTGCTCTCTCGGCACTGGCGCCGGGGAGGGGGGGCTAGTTTCTTGTTGCTCAAATGTCTGTAATTTCTGATATTTAGAAGTTTCCCTAGTCTTCACTGCATGATTTTTGCTCGCGAGAAAGTGTCACTCTTAGTCGTTGGAATGTCACTCATAATTTCACTGAAATTTTTAAAATGTCACACATGGCAATCTGAAACCTTGGCAGCTATGTATCTGTTGCTCTGCAGTGAAAAGGTTGAGAAATGCTGTTTCTGGACATTTTAAGCAATCAGTACCAGCAGACACGCTATCCTTTTTGCACTGTGTGGTGCCTGGAGGGGTTTCTTCTCCATAATTTAAGAATTCTAAAGCATGCAAATCCTTAAAATGATTTCTGCATGTGCTTAAAATAGCTAATTCATACCAGACTGAAGTGCAGCACCACCTGCCCTGTCCACACAGTGAGAATTTAGGCAATACTTTCTTTTAAACTATATGCCAATACATCATTTTCTTGTTATTATGTTTTTTGTATAGAATAGTGGTCAACTCAGTCTTGGGATCCACCTCCGGCATTCCATCACTGCCACTCACTCACAATGTCTTCGGCAGGGACCATTTTTCCATTGCAACTTTATTAGTCAAGCCCCCACCATTGGTAGGATCTCTGAGGCTTCCACACAATAACTAACATAAAGTACTTACCTATCCTGCAGTTCTACGCATTGAGCCACCATTAGTTTTAAGATTTATATAAATAGGTAGCTGCATCTAAACATTTTTGGGATTTATCAGCACTTTTTACTAAGAACACTCAATATTCACTTTCATAATCCAGATTGTATCCTAGTAACCTTTCTTGGGATTTATTTTTCTCGTGCATTATGCCTTGGATCAGCTGCAAAATTCTTTGAGGGTCTACTGTCCCCTCGTCCTAGATTGTGCATTTTTATCCAGGTGTCTATCTTTCTGTGTAGGTAGATGTTTTTAAAAAGCAGCCAGGTGAAGATGTTTATATTTGGCTGAAAGGAGTTGAACAATTAATGAGGGGCCCACTTGAAAGTTGGGGCCCTTGCCCAGAGCCCACTTTGCCTATGCCCTAAAATGTCTCTGCCTAGGAACTCATATGCCGCCACCGCGTGTCACGCAATATCGTCACACTTCACACAGTCACCCAGTAAAGTGCCGATATCACAGCGTGAGCATAAGGTCAGCTGGAAACCACTACACATAGGTTGCGTTTGGACACCATGCACTTTGAAAACCATTACGGAATTTAAATCCTAGGATAGGAGAGGCAGGTTCAGAAGTCCTTTTTACAGGTTTTTTAGGGGTATATTAGGATTTGTAAGGCCTATTCCCTCACCAGGTCCTACTGCCGCCAATGTCTCTTGTGATTGCGAGGGTGTCTAAGCTCCAACCCTCTCTAGACCCCACCTAATGCCCTGCCTCTGACTAACTCGGTGAGAATGATTCCAAAGTTGACAGGTCTACATTGACCTCAATTAGTGGTCATCTGTAGGACCAGCTGCTACCCTTGCATTGCTCTTAAATTGTCAAATAAATACAATCCCCAGCACACGTCTTCAAGTTAACAAGCATTGGCATAGCCAATAGGTCTCGCCTTTGGGACCTTATAAGTATTTAGTTATGCAGCACAATTGCATGGCTAAACACTTATAAGGTCCGAAAGGCGAGACCTATTGGCTATGCCAATGCTTGTTGTTTTTCCATCTACAGGCCCTTTACCCTGCGCCATACTGGAAAAACAACCAAACCGCATCCGCAAGGCACCCAAAATTGACGGACGGACAGTCCAAGGAAGGACCAAGAGGAATGCGGTGTTATGTTTCGTATATAGGCCCTAATGTAGACCTGTTCATATATGCCATAATGTAGAAATACTCGTATATGCCCTATTATGGTCATACTCGTATATGCCCTATTATGGTCATACCCGTTTATGCCCTATTATGGTCATACTCGTATATGCCCTATTATAGTCATGGCTCCAAATATAGGCATGATCTTTCACCTACATTAGTTCCCTACAGTACACAACGAGCTCTGAGGGTTGAATGTTATCTAGTCTGTGGTTAGAACACTGCAAGGTCTTTCCAGAACACAGGCCTACAATGTACTCATAAATTATGCATGAGCATTCACCAGCTACATCTCCCGCATGATATGTATGTACAAAGTTCACCCCTGACGTCTTCCTCATGTCTAACAAAGGCCAATACAAACCATACTGAGAGACGAGACACTTTAGGGTATAAATACACCACATCTTGCCACGGTAAGATAGAGGGAACCGAGACTTCCATGCTGACACACTGACCAGAGACGCTGAGGCTCCTGCATGCAGTCGCTCCAGCTGACAGCGGTCTAACACAGCCCTTGCGGGGTGTCCAACTTGAGACCAGGACGGGGTTCCACACTTTCTCTATTCAGGTATGGGGGTTCGACTAAATCCTAGAAGGATTCTTGGCTCTTAGGCTTTTAGACCTACACATATGCTAGGTACACTCAGGTACATCTAGTTAGGCATCGTAGGAGTACGCACACTTTCATAGTGCCCTCTATATTCATGTATGTATTCATGATAATTGCAATATGGTAGAACTGTTCTATCCTTTCACTTTGATCGTACTGCTGATAATATATCTCTGCTATGGTCTGCTGGTTGCTGCAGCACATATATTTTACACTAGAATAACAACTGTTCAATAAATACTTATTGAAACGCCCAGACTGTTTATTCTGTGTAACTCTCTGAAACAAACCGAATAAGTAAGCACGAGTGACTGAGCGAAAGGTAGTACATTGTTTCCACGATTCTGAGGAATTTGGGTTGTCATGATCTAAGGTTGCCAGAAACTAATCTCTCCCCGATAAGAGGAGATTCTAGTGGCACTGTGAGCTAGCTAATGCAAATCCGGCTAACATAAGCGGTGAGGGTGCACAGAATCAGTCTAACACCAAGCCCACAGTTTATGTTATCCAAACGCGCAGGTCCTGCAGGGGTACTATAGGAACTACACGATATGGTGCCGCCAACGTTGATTGGGTACTTATTTAACAGTAGAATCTGAGTAGTTCAGTCGTGCTATTCTCAGAGAACCTACTCACAAAACCCCAGAGACGTCTGGAGTGGGTGGGCACAAAATCCGCCGCAGCTGAGTAGTGCGAGATATCCTATTTATTGGCTGTTGGTTATTCAAGCTTGAAAGGAGAGTTAGCATTCCTAAAATTGTGCCTAAAACCTTATCACTAGGTTCTCTTGAAACATTAGTCTGTGTTCTATACAAAATGACTAGCAGCGGTCGTAGATCCACTACAATGCTACTGCGTCTGTCAGACGACGAGAAGCATCCTGAGGATGCAATTGACAGATTGCACCAAAATTCAGAAGGACAGTCACCCTAAGACTATTCGAAAATGGCTTACCAGCCAAGGGTGGCATTGTAGTTTTCGTGATTGAGGCACACGAATCAAATAAAACAGAGGTGTTCTATTCATGGGTTACATTCCCAGCAGAAAATTCCGTAACAAAGACATTTCACTACTACATAGCAGGAGATGCACCACTGGAATATGCCCCGTTTGAGGACATAGAGATTCCACTCACTTACCAGGAACATCATTACTGGTTTAATGGCGCCCTACCCCACATAAGAAACAGAGTAAGATTAGGCCAGCTTGGAGGAGACGGGGCCACATGGCCAATACTAGCGGCTTACACACCACACCCTGACATTGGAACAATGCCACAGCCAGAATTACTCATACAACACAGAGATTTAATTAAAATCTACAGAAACCTGACACAATTCGTCATGAGGACTTTAACAATCCAACCTGCACCAAGTGCAACAAATAGTACTCCAGCTCAGGGTACAGGAAATAAAATTACTCCTCAAACATTACACGCGGTAATGGGCAAAATGCCAGCAAAACGCGAACAAATACTCATTCTGGATAGCTCAGAAAATAACTCCAGCTTGAGGCGGTATTCCCGAATACTACCACCTATGAAAAACACAGAATTCTAACAATCTGCTTGCCCATTGGGATCACACCACAAGTAGAGGATTGCACCTCTTGGGGTTCAGTCTTTGCTGCCATATATACCAGAACACATGGTATCCCGTCCTTAGCAGTAGTGCCAGACGTGTTGAGACAGATGCAAAATGAGTACGGAGCGGAGCCTGCCCTAAACTTAGGGATGAAGTTACTAAACAACTTTGATCAGGTATCAGCCATAATACTAGCTAACATTAAGGGGGAAGCAGCTTCAGTGGCGATCCGCCACCGCCTAAGGGAGTTCAGTCCAGTAGATCAACAACACGAACTACCCAAAATAATTGAAACTGCATATGCAGAATTAGGCAGAGACAGTCTAGGTAGGAAAGCATTAAAACCACAACTGGGCAGTCCTGAAAAGGACACTACGAAGCAGACACCTACTTCTTCTAAGAAGAAGTGGGAAAATAAAAAGCAACAAAAGTCTAAAGACAGCAGATCTCAATCCCGAGGCAGGTCTCCTCAACTGGAGCCCTCTGAAAGGAGGTATAACCTCAGGAATAGGGATAATATTAGGAAACCTGACAGGTATCAGGATACTGATACACGTTCCTCTCGTTCCTTTCAGGGTTCATCAAGAAACTCCGAGAGGAAAGGACGGTCAGAACACAGACAAGAGGAGCGTACAAAGTCCAGAGACACGCAACGCGCTGCGGACTACGCACCTAAAAAAGAAGATAAACGAAAACAAAAATCTCAGTTCAAAAGAAGAAGGTAGCAGGTCTCAAGATCAGACATGCCCAGAATTCTGAGGACTACAGCGTATCTGAACAGCGAAGTGCGCTCTCGCACAATGCGAGACATCGCGGCAGAAGTAACGATTGCACTGCGCAGAACGCTGAAGCGCATTTCTGGTTGCACAGCGGAGTTGAGTGAGTATATCACGGTGGAAACACCTGCATACTCGGTGCAAGTATCCGCATCAGTTACATGAGAACAAGCCGGATCGGAGTGCGGCCAAGCCCAGGAAAGTTAAAGGTCTACTCTGGCGAACAATCTGTCATCTGCGGTACTGACATCTTATTAGCAGAGCAAGACTGGCCGCCAGCATTCGTCATGCAGTGCCCAAATGGAGAAACGGTGACTTTCCCAGCGTTTTGAGAATCTCGTTACCATGAGGTTTAAAACATGCATATGCGCAGGAGTGGGCGCTGCTCTAGCTCCAGCATTGTACAAAAATCATGCTGGTTGCGGATGAGGATTCAAGTCTCGCCACGTGATCCTGTTAAAGTTTCCCTAAATGCTCGCAGGTCACCACCCTATGACGCTAGGAAGCTAACAAACAAGTCAAGGAGATCCTAGATCAACTTGAATACCAGGCGTTGATAGATTGCACCTGTGCCACGTGAACAATTCTTGTAGTGCGCAGTATGCGAAACCTGACAACACATACGTTATGCTGTTTAGCGAATCTCAGCCTCCGGCCACAGCCCTTGGTGACTCAAGGATCAGACAGGCCCAGCACTCTGCAGGACAGCGAGCTATGCTAAGAATCTGGGTGTAAAATGGCAGGACGATCTGATCCTTGTCTGCCCAGATCAGCACGGTCAGAGCTAACCTGCTTCAGCAGCCTGAGAAACCTGAAGGAATTTATCATGGCTGACGGCAGAGTTGCAGTGACTGTAATCCATGCCACAATGGAAACTGCCAGCTTGGACTACGGGCAAATGGCCTACATACCGGTCTACATGTAGATAACACTCCAAATGGTCCAAAGTGCGGACTAGTCCAGGATTAAGTCAAACGTGTTCCATTTTCGGCAACACATCTCTCCGTCATACTGAGAACTACATTGACATCCTAGTAGCCAAGAGAATCAAGACTCAAGGCCTTGACCATTGCATTTCGGGCATTTCACGGATCGTGCCCTTAGTATCGGAAACAGAGGCTTGGTGTTTACACGCATTCGCAGATCTGCGATCCCATACATCTCAGAAACATGCATATGCGCAGCGAGTGAAAGGTAACTCTAGCTCCGGCATTGTACAAGATCTTTCATGTTTGGGGCATCTAAGATTGTGGAACTCTCATCCTACGTGATCCCGTCGGATAGTCTTCTGAAACACAATTAGGAAGGCAATACCTATAAAGCATGAAGCTTAAAAACAAGTCAGTGTGTTATTTCTAGATCAACTTGAATACTCCAGGGTGTGACTAGTAGCATTAGCGGCGGACACCTCATGAACGATAGCTTTGTTCCCTCGTATCAAATACCTGTACAATATATATCGTTTAGTTTTGGATTACAGACATTTAAACACCTGCACAAAGACATTTGCAGTTCAAAATGCACACAGTGCCGCATTAATGAATAACATTGTGTGACAAAAATACAAAACAACACTTGATATCTCAAATGGATTTTTCTGCCAAAATATAGCACCTGAAAGCAGGTATCTGACCGCATTCTCAGTGCTAGGGTCCCAACGGCAATTTTGTCAACTCCCCCAAGGGTATAAGAATAGCCTGGGGTTGTTTTCAGCAAGGGTAACAGAGTTACTCCAAAATTTGGATGAAGAAGCATTGTCCTATGTGGATGATATTTATCTGACGGACGATGACTTACCGAGGCACTTGACCAGGGTGAGCACCCTTATCATGGGATTCGCCTCTGAGGGCTATAAATTTAATTTCAAAAAATCAAACATTGCCCACCTCAATGTCCTATTTTTAGGGTATGAGCTGTCAAGTGAAGGAAAAAGCCTAGCAGCTAACTTTTTAGAAAAGTGTGCACTGCTCCAACCTTCAAAATCATTAAAGAATTTACAATCAATTCTGGGATTCCTAAATTTTGGTCGAACATACATTTTGGACTACGCAGAAAGAGTAAAACCTTTCTACGACTTAATAAAACCTGATTTTTCAGTCAGACAATGGACACAGGAACATACACATATCCTACGTTCACTACAGGAAGACATGATAGTTTCTAAACATTTATAGACACGCGTAAACGTACGCAACTTAGTGATCCGAGTAATAGCGGGTCAATGCGGGTACACTTTAACTTTTAATGAAGGCGAAACGGTACCAATCGCATACAAATCACACCTGTACACAAACGCAGAAATGCGTTTCACTTCAACAGAAAAAATCCTGACAGCAGTGCTGACCGCTGTAGCAAGAGAAAGAGCTCTGGCACAGGGTAAACGCATAATTGTCGTGACCCCAGTACCAGCTTTAGAAGCTGTTACAAAAGCTAGCATTCCAAATGCGAAAGCCTTACATCCCAGATGGATACAATGGGCTAATTCTCTTACTGCAATGGATGTTGAATACAGATTTGATCAAAGTTTAAAAACACAAGCATTTCTGCAATACGAACAAGAATATCCTCTACCAAATGAGATTTTGCCTCTAGATCAGTATGAATACATTATTTACACTGACGGATCTGCTCAACCAGCCATAGGGAGTAAGCAAGCTTACAGCGCTGCGTGTGCAATCGTTAAAGGTCGCATGCGCGATGGAAAGTTCCATCCCAGTAGCACTAAAACGCAATCTCTAGGGGACTGCACGGCTCAGTTGGCAGAATTAAAAGCACTGATACTGGCACTTGTAAATGCGGAATACGAATTCCCCACACTAATTGTGTGATTCCTTTTACTGTGTACAGTCGTACAATGAATATTTACATCATTGGGAACAAAACGGGTTCAAAGACGCAAAAGGTGGCACAATTAAGCATAAAATGCTATGGGAACAGGTAGTGGAGTTGAGAAACGAACTACCAAGGGCTCACGTGATACATACACTGAGTCATCAGTGTGATGGCGTTCACGTTGAAGGGAATTCATTGGCTGATGAAGCCGCGAAGGGGGCTGTACGCACAGCGTCTGTAGCTGCAATCACTCGTTCAAAAACGAGAATAGACGGCGAGATTATGGTGGCTGTCATTGCTTCACGCAAAGGCAGCACAGCAGTACCTACAAAATTTCCACTCAAGTACTCCTACAAGTTAGATGCACAAAACATTCCATATGCTCAGATTCCTGGAGTGGGGGCTAGAGTAATACCAAATATGGATCGTAGGCAAGGCTTAATTCTAGCAGCACACGAGGGTTAGGGTTCTGTACATACAGGCGACTTACAGCGACTATTTCTTTGCTGAAACAGCGCTACTGGTGGCCCGTGATGACAAAGCAGACCAGAGGACTATGTCTTGAAATGCGACATCTGCCAGCAGATGAAAGGCTCCACCGTAACACGCCCAGCGCAGACACCATTACTAAAATCAGACAAACCTCTCGCATGTGTATATTTGGACCACTGCGGACCCCTACAATAGGATGGGGCCAATAAATATATCATGGTTGCAGTGGATTCCTGCTCTAGATTCCTATGGGTTTGGCCTCAGCGCTGTGCTGACGCTCGAACTGTTACAAAAGATTTGCGAGTCTTTATCGGCACATACGCAGTTGGCACGTTGCATTCTGACCGTGGCCCGGCGTTTAGCTCTCGGGCTTACAAAGAGGCCATGGAAGGAATGGGCGTAGCATTGCGGTACTTCTCTCCGTACCATCCTGAGGGAAATTCTGTTGTGGAGAGGAAAAACCGGGACTTAAAGCAATCTTTAACAGATAGGGTATTAGGCAAAGGCGGTAGATGGGTGGATCACCTTTATGGGGTCCAATGAGCAATAAACAATCAGCCAAGAAGCTCTCTAGGTGGCGTCACTCCTTACGAGGTCCTATTTGGGACAAGAATGTGGGTACCTGATCTTGATTGTGAAGGCACAGTGGCGGATGAGAAACCATTTGATATCCATGATCGTTTGGCTGTTTTACAGGATCTAAATGAATCCAGGACACAACAAAGCAACGTCCACTTAAAACAGACCGCCACTGAGGAAGTCAAGGCAGTAACGGCAAGACCTGTCTGGATCCCAAAAGTCGGGGATCTGGTCAGAGAAAAGATTGCAGACAAGAAAGAATTTGGGCCATCCTACAGAACAGCTGTACCGGTCCTAGCAATCCAAGGCACAAGAACTGCACTTCTGCCGCCTCTTGCCAGGAAAAAAGGAGAAAAGATTTGTCTCAATTGACTTAATCAAACCACACTATGTGGCCGATACTAAACAGTAGGCCTCGTGGACTCCACAGTAGCAGACTCCCTCCTCTCGCTACAATCCAAGAAGTCCAAACAGAAAGACTCATCACGTTTGAAGAGCCACCTGTACGGAATGAAGGACTAAGCAACAATGCTATGGAACTCGTTCCACTTCAACAAGAAGAAAATCAACTTAACAACCAAGTTGCAATCAGACCGACTACAGACGTCTACGTCAACATTACTCGTCAAGAGCAAAATCCAATTTCAACAAATCCAGATGCAATTCCAACAATTGAACGAACTGCTTCTGGCTATTTCATGAACTTTGATACGTTTTCACTGGATCCAAGTGAGCCGGAAACGACGCCAGCCAAAAAATCACTCAAACAGAAACTCACTGACTTTTTGAACTTTTTTAGAAAAACTTACCTGGTGTCACCTTGGATTGAACTATGGTATATCACTGGGATTTTATTTTTCTTTTCTGGCTAGGTTTAATAATAACTTTTAGTATGCTTATTAATGGACGATACCTCCAGCAGAGCTCGACAGCCCAAAGAGTCAATTTGATTTTAAAACCACACCAGTCTTCACATCGTGAACCAAGAGACTTGTCTTCAGTGAACATCACAGCAGTTCCTATACCGGACGGTATAGTATGGGACAAGATTGATTATGATATATTCGGTCCGACTGAACTTTTAAAGCTTAAACATGTATTTAAAATTTCTTTAAGTGATATCATTACCTCCAGTACATTTTCTGATGATTGGGACACTGAAACTGTAAATAATTTAATGTCTGATTTAGAAAAAACTGCAGCATTTCCGAACAATGAAATGTTAGAAGGTACTTCAGACTATGATACATTGTACTGTTACCAACATTATGGTCATCATTTCTTGCACAAATCTATAACACCTAGAAATGTATTTGAATACCACCAGTGGGAACACTGCCCAACTCCTCCAAAAGGTAGTTCGCAAACTTTTGCACAGAAATTCACATACTTTTCAGGGTTCAACACATCTGACCCGAAGTCATTTTATTACAAAGTGGCAACAACATCAGCACAGAAAATTATGTTGACTAACACCAAACAGATTTACTCTGCTTCCTTTATGGCCCAGTTGTCTACACAGGGTTTCGACCTATGGAAGGACACTATAGATTCAAAATCAATCTGGGGTTCTAGGGACTGGCAAGTCCAGGGAACAGAAGCGCTTTTAGAGCATGCCTCATTCCACAGCAGATAATATTTCTGAATGAAACTGTGCAACAGACATCCTGTCTTGGAATAGCCAAGAACAAGGAAATGAACACACCTGAGTCTCCAACACCATCACAGATGGGTGGGGGTCAGAATTCAACTACATATGGGGTAAGATTAGATGACATTCTCCAGTACAACAGGTCAGATCCCAATTGGACAGGATGGCTGATTTGGCCCATTGACACAAACATTTGTCAACAAAGATCCCTAGGTACACCCGAGGGATTTCGTATCCATATGCCAGATCCTCGCTATGTACAAAGACAACACCCAGGGGTAGTGACATCCTATAGTGTTGGGAAGTTGTGACTTGATTGGCTAGAGACCTCAACACTCACAGAAGTAAAACATCACTTGACCTTACTCACACCTGATGTAGACCATAGGGATTTCTTACTAGGCCCAAGGAAAACACGTCAGAAACGTTTCATATATGCTGGCTTTATGCCTATTATAATGAAAACTGGAAAATATCCCAACAGGAGGCCGCAGAAAGAATACGGGAAATAGACCGTATTAACTTAGAGAAGGCATTAGCTGTAGTGGATAATGGGTTAACAACTTTGACCTCCAGGATTTACACCCTAGGCAACATTGTGTCTTCGGCAATCGACATATTAGAACAAGATCTGGCCTTGTTACAACACGGGCAATCACAGCTACGTTCTATTATGATGTTGAGCTGGACGCTGCAATCTTTGCGTGCAGGCTATGTGCCCTGGCGTTTTATAAACACCACGTCTCTGTTTTCAGAATACAATCTAACCGATAAACAGACAGAAATGGCACAGAGGGGAGCCAAATATACAATGCTGCGTATTGAGAAACTAGAAAGGTTACCATTCACTGTAGCCGAATCACCATCAACAGAATGGCTAATTCATGGCCAGATCACTCTGCCGGTCACTACGTTTCAGTTTCAATATTGCCTTGAGCAAAGGCAGGCAGGCAAATATGAAAAAATGGGTAAGGGATACATCAAGGAAACTTGGGAGTTACCATATAGATATCGATGCCGGAATGGGGATCGGGAAGTGTATCTGAGTGGTACAAACTGCAAGAACGCTTTAAGCGGTTCTCTCATGTGTCAGGATATTTCTCTACATGGAGCATGTAGTGGTTCGGTAGCGAACTTATCATGTCACATGTCAGGGACCCCAGCGGCCATGATCACTGCCGGTTTTCCAGCTGCTCTCGAATGGGAGTTACTTAATGCTAAATGATCAAGGTTGCTGTGGGATGCTTCCGGGCGTCGCCTATCTGGTCACTGTTAACTCCAGGGTTACTTGCTGTATGCAAGTATTGTTTCCACCACTGAACACAGTCAGGGAGGCGCCGTTATGGCCTTCATTGAATGTTTCCTTTATACAATTTGATACTTTGAGCAGACTGAAAGCCATGCTTTTACAGCAACCCGTGCCCTTAACCTCCGCTCGAGAAATCTTTGAACTTCAAGTTGCAAGGACCTCGACTGAGATACAAGCGCTTATACGTACAAACTGCCCCTTTCATTTCGCAGAAATGGTGGGTCGTATCTTTAACATGTCTGATACGAGCGGTATTGTACACCTATTTAAGACCATAGGGTCAGGACTATTAAGCACCTTTCAGACAGTTCTCGGAGTAATCCCAAATTTTATACACTCTGTTCTGGGAAGCGTCTTTGGAGGCCTCCCGCTTATCCTGTTCCTAATTGCAGGAGTACTGATTGTAATATTACTGCTACGCAATGGACGGCTCCATTTCCGAGGAAATGGCGAACACGCTCATGGAACGGAAATATCGTGAACGCATGGTGCAGCTTCTGGGCATACCTTGCCTAAGAGAACTGAACGCCTCTTGGTTTCTATCATTTAGACCAGTCTGGGTGGACTGCATCTTACCTGTTCTTCAATGCCTGTTCTGCGGAGAAGAATGCACGTTGGATCTCTGTTTAACGTTTCCATCTGATACGCCACTGGACCTAGATGCTATGCTGGACCCCCTAAAGGCCCATGCTCTGCGTTGTCCCCAGCGTCTTCCAATTCTGATGAATGCATTCCTTGAGAATCCACAGGTGCCGTTTGCTCCTGCTGGGTTAGGTGGCTCCTCTACAGGCACCGAGGTAACAACTGCCGCACAAGCTGCCGCAGCAACGACTGTTGGCAGTGCCAAATTCCATCTAAGTGCGATTGACGTTCTCTGTGAAGCGTTGGATTTGTCGGCTGAAGTAGCTAACACCGATAATGCTGTATCTCCCAGCCAGGACACTTAATCTGGAATTGGCTCATCGCGTCCTGGGAAAGAATTCGGCTTCTCCACTTAATTTCATAAATAAACGAACTAAATTTGGAACATTTCCTAAATTGACACTTTCACTTGACGAAGAGTGGCTTTCTTCTGCTTGTAGTAATGCAACTTTTATGAATGAGACAGAATTGACTTTTTCAAGTGGCAACTAAAGAATAGCTGATTTTTAAACATTTTTTATTGTCCTTTTAAAACCATGTTTTTAGCTGTTTTTAAGAAAAGACTTTTAAATTGTCCAGATTTTATGTATGGTCATTGTCATACAATTCGGAAGTGGAGTGGGTGTTATGTTTCGTATATAGGCCCTAATGTAGACCTGTTCATATATGCCATAATGTAGAAATACTCGTATATGCCCTATTATGGTCATACTCGTATATGCCCTATTATGGTCATACCCGTATATGCCCAATTATGGTCATACTCGTATATGCCCTATTATAGTCATGGCTCCTAATATAGGCATGATCTTTCACCTACATTAGTTTCCTACAGTACACAACGAGCTCTGAGGGTTGAACGTTATCTAGTCTGTGGTTAGAACACTGCAAGGTCTTTCCAGAACACAGGCCTACAATGTACTCATAAATTATGCATGAGCATTCACCAGCTACATCTCCCGCATAATATGTATGTACAAAGTTCACCCCTGACGTCTTCCTCATGTCTAACAAAGACCAATACAAACCATACTGAGGGACGAGACACTTTAGGGTATAAATACACCACATCTTGCCACGGTAAGATAGAAGGAACCGAGACTTCCATGCTGACACACTGACCCGAGACGCTGAGGCTCCTGCATGCAGTCGCTCCAGCTGAGAGCGGTCTAACACAGCCCTTGCGGGGTGTCCAACTCGAGACCAGGATGGGGTCCCACACTCTCTCTATTTAGGTATGGGGGTTCGACTAAATCCTAGAAGGATTCTTAGCTCTTAGGCTTTTAGACCTACACATATGCTAGGTACACTCAGGTACATCTAGTTAGGCATCGTAGGAGTACGCACACTTTTATAGTGCCTTTTATATTCATGTATATATTCATGATTATTGCTATATGGTAGAACTGTTCTATCCTTTCACTTTGATCCTACTGCTGATAATATATCTCTGCTATTGTCTGCTGGTTGCTGCAGCACATATATTTTACACTAGAATAACAACTGTTCAATAAATACTAATTGAAACGCCCAGACTGTTTATTCTGTGTAACTCTCTGAGACAAACCGAATAAGTAAGCACGAGTGACTGAGCGAAAGGTAGTACATTGTTTCCACGATTCTGAGGAATTTGGGTTGTCATGATCTAAGGTTGCCAGAAACTAATCTCTCCCCGATAAGAGGAGATTCTAGTGGCACTGTGAGCTAGCTAATGCAAATCCGGCTAACATACGCGGTGGGGGTGCACAGAATCAGTCTAACACCAAGCCCACAGTTTATGTTATCCAAACGCGCAGGTCCTGCAGGGGTACGATAGGAACTACACGACAGCGGAGATGCAACTCCCAATTTGGCAAAAATACAGTATCATTTTTGTTTCCTCTTCAATCATTACAACTGTGTTTGTTGTTTATGTTTGCTTATATTTGACTCCTACAGATATTTTAATTGTATTTGCTATCTTTCAAAGGAAGCCTGGTACAACAGAACATAATGTATGCAACTTGGGTCTCTCTGGGGGCAGACAGACAATTGCATAATTAATATACTGCCCTCTACTAGTCTAGTACTACTTATCATCATGCATGCATTTCCTTTTTCTCCCTTAACAGATTTATGATTTTCGGCTGCCAAGATGATTGTGTTGTCCTTGTGTAGTGTTTGTCTTTGTCAAACCTTTCCCTCAAATCCCCCTTGCCAACCATTCATCAAACCCTAACCCTCTTCACCCGGGCTGTGTGATTTATTGAGGTGTGACTAAATTAAATTTACACCAATAATTGATCACACACTTGCTGGGGCGGATGTGGTGAAAGCAACACCAACTCAAGGCAGGGGGAGGATCTTCTTCTGCTCTAAATATATAGCCCACACTGGCAATATATAGATTAGATTGCCCACCCATGCACTGTATTCGATATTCACATTTTTCCCACAGGAACATAATCCATCGTAATTAATTGCCAGCATCATCAGCCTTCCAGCACTAAAGGTTATGCTTGCCCAGTTCATAGCTCGAGTCGACTTCAGTTTGTAACTTGCACTAGGCTAGCCCACCATTCTGTTTTATTTTACTTTAGCATTGCTTATCATCATGGTTTCTCGTTTGGCACTCTTCTTCTTGTGTACTGTACTTCTACTAGCCGTTCCCTAGTCTCCCTCAGGTAACTGTCTCATTTTCTATTTTTGCAACTGCTACTAGTTTATACTACTACTACTACCACCCCCATGGCGCCTTGGGAAACCAAACCATCACCATGCAGCCATTATTTCGCCTAATCAATCACAGGTAAGGGAAGAAGTGTGGGGGATTTATTGAAGATGCAATAATAATTTATATACTATGGAAATTAATTAATTCACACACCCACAACCCTACCGAGTCTATAGGGTTTATATAAATATATATTGCTGCAGACTGCATAGACTAGGAGGAGACAGTAGTAGGACAAGTGAAGGTACCACATCTATCTGTTGGTGTGTTACACTATATCAGCAGATTTAAAAAACTGTCTGCGGCCCTGCTGTAAAGGAAACAGTGCGAAGTAAAAGAGTAAACACCCCCCCCGAAAAAAGATTTACATCATATGTGTTATAAAACTAAAAAATTATTCCCCTAACAAATATAAAGCTGGAAAAGCCCACAACACCTGACCCAACCCCTCCCTAACCACAAACAATGTCCATGAGAGTCCAAAATCCAAATGTCCGTAACCCCAATCCAATTTCTCCAACTCCCAAATCCCACCCTCTCCCCAACAGGTCCCACCCACCAAACAAAACATTAAAAAAGGGGCAAGAGAGAGGCCTAGCAGTGGGCTAGGGCTAGGAGGAGTCGGATCTTCCTCTCTAGGCTGTCGAAACACTCCTCTATGCGGCTTTCAAGGCGCGCCATCCTAAGGAGCATGCGGCGCTCAAATGGTCTTGCTCTCGCTGTCAAGAGGGTTGCAGCAGTAGTAGAAGATGAGTGGCGGCAGGTGGCTGCCGGACCATGGCGCCGTATGACCGGAGGCCCTGGGGGGCCTGGCTGGGGACTGGGGCATTGGAGGCTGCAGCTGCTGCCGCCTCCTCCTCCTCCAGGACCACCAGCCGCCGATATTCGGCCCTTATGGCCTCCAGCTTTCTTTGCCGGGTCCTAGCTGCTCTCTCCAGGCTGTCAGATGTTTGTATGGCAGGAGTAGCTATATCAAGAAAGAAAAAAGATAAATTGTAACCAGTACTCTTAGCAAAACAGTAACACATAAAATTATTATAGGATAGGATAAAGATTTATAAAGCGCACCCGTGGGTGTCAAGGCGCTAGGCGAACGGAGAGAAAAAGAAAGGCACATAACTGCCAACTATGTTGGAAAAAGCCATGTCTTCAGCAGCTTTCTAAACACCGGAAAAGATTCTGCATGAGAGATAGAGGGGGGCAGGGTATTCCAGAGTTTTGCGGCCGCCACAGAGAAGGAGCGTCCGCCCCATCTGACCCTTCGGAATTTAGGAGAGATCAGTTTTCTCTGGGAAGAGGATCTCAGGGTCCTCCCGGGGGTGTACCATTGGAGCATGGTTTTCAACTGCGGCGAGCCTTTGCTGTGCAAGGCCTTATAGACCGTACTAAGGATTTTGAAGGAGATTCGCTTCCTAATGGGGAGCCAATGCAGAGCGCGGATCCCCTCCCTCGCTGATTGATGCTTAGGAATATTAAGGATCAGCCTGGCTGCTGCGTTCTGGACAACCTGAAGCCTGTTCAGGGAGGCCATACTAATGTTGAGGTACAAGGCATTGCAGTGATCAAGCCAGGAAGTGACTAGGGCAATGATGGTGGGCCGGTGCAGCACCTTTCTGAGGATTTTCAAGATATAGAAACAGGTGCTAACAGTGCGGCTGACCTGAGCATCGAAGGTCAGACCCTCGACAAAAGTGACCCCCAGGTTTTTAACTGTCCTAGCCGGGAAGGGGAGTCTGCTGGCCACCAGGCGTTCGACCACATTGAATTCTGCGGACCAAAAACTAGAATCTCAGTTTTATCTGCATTAATCTTGAGGGAATTGTTCTTCATCCAGCCAATAGTGCTTGCCATTTAATGGTTAAATTTTTCTGCGACCAGTTGCAAATCATTAGAGATGGAAACAATGATTTGTGTGTCGTCCACATAGGAAATCACCTGGAACCCAAAACATCTCACCAACTCAGCCAGAGGGGTCACGTAAACATTAAAGAGGCTGGGGCTCAGCAATGAGCCCTGGGGAACCCCGCAAGGTAGGCTAAAAGCCTTAGCTCTGAAACCTCCGCAGCTGACGATGTTCGTTCTCCCTGTCAAAAAGGAGTGGATAAGCTGCAAGGCCTTTCCCGAAACTCACACCTCCCGCAATCGTTAAACCATCCGTATAGGAGAAACGGTATCGAAAGCAGCCAACAGGTCAAGCATAATCAGCACCGCCGATCCACCCTGATCTACCTGCATGCGGATGTGATCAGTGGCAGCAATGAGGGCAGACTCGGTGCTGTGATCGGCGCGGAAACCATTTTGAGACTGGTCTAAGATCTCATGCGATTCAACGTAATTCATCAACTCAGTGTTGATGAATTTCTCTAAGATTTTTGCGGGGGCCGGGAGAAGTGAGATGGGGCGAAAGTTCTTCAGTTTGGAGGGATCAGCGTTGGGTTTTTTGAGGAGTGGTCTAACAATAGCCTCCTTCCAGGTGTCCGGGTAGCTGCCGGATAGGAGAATGTTGTTAAACACCCTACACAGGAAGTCTGCAACAGGATAGGGGTCCAGATTGAGAGTGAGGGGCATACAGGGGTCTGAGGGTGAGCCGGATTTAAGGCCCATAAGGAGGTCCTGGGTTTGTTGAACAGTGATCTGTGGAAAGGCGTTAAGAGCAAAAGGAGCGTACTTTCCACGGTTCTGAATGACCTCCTCAACATCAGGTTCTTCAATTTCCGTATGACCAAGCTCCTGAAAGATTTTAAGGACCTTGTCATGGAAATAGGCGGCTATTCTGTCACAGAAGCCTTGAGAAGGGGACGACAACTGTGTCACTGGTGGCTCAGAGATCTCCTTAATGACCTTGAATAGCATGCTAGAGGAATTGTTTGCTGCGAGGATCTTTTTGGTGAGGAAGTGGGATTTGGCTTGGAAGGTGGCGAGTTTGTACTTCTGTAGCAAAGATTTCTGCTTGCCTTTTTCCCTAGCACAAGGGTCCATACGCCATCTACGTTCTTGTCTACGACACTCCCTTCTGAGGGATCTAAGTTCTTCTGAGAACCATGGCGTAGCTGGTTTGGCTCTTCTGAAAACGCAGTTTTTAAAAGGGGCAGCAGTGTCAAGGGCCTCAATAATCCAGTTGCGGAAGCCCTCCGCCATGAGAGGGAATGGGCTGTGCCTCCCAGCACCAGCTGAGGACAAGGCAGCCTCCCATTCGGGGGCTGAAAGCTTGTTCAGTCCCCTACAGCGAATGCACCTAGGTATTATATAGGGGCACAGTAGCACTAGCAGTACATCACATTTGTGGTATCCTCGATTCCTCGGCCCCTAAGATTTGGATGAGATTAGAGTTTCAGGCATTAGGCACTATATGGAGTAGACAAGTATTCTTCTTCTCTCTCTTGTTTAGCTAAATTCATCTTGTAGTTGTAGGCCTGCCAGCTAAGCTTGCATTCTAGACAGACATACTCGTGTCTCAGACTCACATTACTTTACTTTTGTTTGCAGGTGGGGCAGCTGTACTACACAATTATCTTATGACCACTCTGTTAAATCAATGGCAAATGCTCAATTTCACTTCCACCCTGACTACTACAACAAGGCAGATGATATGATTAATATGAATGATGATATACCGCACGACGTCACGTGACGTGATGTACTACTATTGTAACCAATCATGCAGCTGATAGGCCACCCATGGCTGACACTGTCGAAATGACATGGGTAGGGAAGAAGGGAGTGGGCCTCGGAGTCGGAGGGAGGTGATTGATGATGGGTGGGTAGATACATACATAATATATATATGTTGTGCTTGCAAACTACTGTGAGTCAAGGGAGTAGTCTGAAATACAACCTCAAACCTATAAATCAAAAACCTTGAAAAAAAATATTCCTTGTTTATTCTTCTTCCCAGGGATTTTTCCATTTATCATTGCATTGTTCTTCTAGCATTATTTTAATTCTTCACCCTTGGCTTTGCTACTCTGGCACGGTTTAATTTTCTTTTACATTCTCTTCATCCAGTCTTCACCTATGATTGAATACCATCCAGGCATCCATCCATTCAAACATGGCTAAGTATTATTGTCAACCAACCTTTCACCAACATACATTTGTCATTTAACCACCCATGCGTCCTTGCTTGCCTTTACGTTTGACCCATTAAACCCCCGGAGGATTCCTTTCACCCATACAGTTTCACCCACCCAGGCAGGCATCCTTTCTTTCACCTTTCACTCATCCTTCAACCACCCATGCAACCTATCAGCCACCTAATATATGCATCCCGGGGCCCCCTTCACCTATGCATCCTTCTATGCCAGTCATATATTAAATGTCACCCGTCCTTCCTCCTTCCATTCTTCTTTCCTTTTTCCATCAACCCATCAAGGTCTGACTTCTTAGTCTTCTTCATAAAGCTTTCTGTGCTGAGTTGAAGAGAAGAAGCCATCAACTCATGCTAATGCTAAGTAAAGGGTGTCTTCTTCAACTGTTCACAACTTAGTCTCAACAGTACAGTGTACAGTGACTGTACACCCTTGCAGTGAGTGTATAAATTTGATTTTCAATAAGCAAGGAATATGACTTACCACCGCCCACAACTGCTGCTGGCTCACCTCCTGCAGCTGCCGCATCTGCTGCTCCCTCCTGGCTGGCGTTGCCTTCCCCGCTGGCCCCGGCACTGGTGGTCGGTACAACTAGGAATAAACATTACTTTTTTTAGATGCCATATATGCCTCCCCTATTTATTTTTTTCACTAGCAAGATTGAAAATACAATACATACACCACACACATCACTGCACTCCTCATATTTCCTTCCAGCCATGGTGCACGGTAATCAGTTCACCATCAACTGCTGCTGATAATAATACTAGGCCAAGACGAGAAGAAGACACAACTTTGGGGTGTCCAACATGACCATCATTTACTGATTGAGCATGAGAAAGTAAAAGAAAGCCTTCTCATCTCCACAATCATTCAAAGACTACCTTACTTGGGCATGCAATTTGCACAGCAGAGTATTAGTACTAGTAGTAGTAAGGACCAATGAGTTCTCTGAGTCTTACAGTACCACCACTAGGCAGTCCACAAAATATATAAGGGAAGAGGGAAAGGTGACTGAAAAACCAGAAGAAAGCAAGCTACAGACAGACTAATACAGAGTCAGAGGCAGTTTAAGGCAAAAAGAAAAAACAGACACTAGAAATATTTAAATAACTAAGTTAGTAGGTAACGTAATGCAGGGATAACAAGAATTTAGAAACAGATAGATCGAAGAGGATTTGGGAAAAAATTTAATTAGGAAACGGAAATAATAGTTCAAAATAAGGAGCAGTAAAAGTTAGGGAAATATATATATTAATATTAACAGGACAGAGTACTTACTGGGGCCAGCAGAGCCATCTTATGAGGAGCGTTCCTGCCCCTGGGAGACCCCTCCAGCTCCCGCACCCACCTCGGAAGACCTCCTCGCCGTACTCTTGCCCCTGGATGCTGATGATCATGTAAGACATAATTAAAGAGACAAAAAATGATTGGTGTTAAAAAAATATTAAATAATCGCTCCAGAAACATTTTTTGACAGGAAACGGTAATTGCAATAACATTGACCTTTCCTAAATCAGATCTGCGAGTAGTAGACTAGTATCGTGGTCGCGGACCGTCCTATCTTTATCATTCCACAGTTCCATTCTGATTCCTGAATCCCAAACCTACCTAGCCCTCCCTTTCCAAAGACTTTGGAATGAATTGCCAAAAAAATGATATTTCTAAGTTCCGAATCTCCGATCTCATTCGCAATCATCCCAACCCCTTTCGACGGGCCAATTCACTAAGTCTGCATTTAGTCTTCTTTAATGCATAGATGGACTCATGCATATTGCATACACCAAATTGGTTGGTTGCTATTCACTCACTATACAAACTACAAAAAAGGTTCTACTAAGGACTAAGGAGTCAAGGACTGAAGTCACGTGAGAGGACGTGTCACGCGGGCCGTTAAATTACTAACTAATACTAGGTAACTAACTAACTACCACTATCGTTAGTGGCAGGATAAAGGAAAGGAGTCTCTCTAGTCTGCATTACCTAATTTAAGTTCTCTAACTCCTCTTACATAATCAGCCCAAGTGAGTGCAAAGTTGCAAACAACTCCAAGACAAGTATGATTAGTAGCGCTGAGCACCTGTCTAGAAGAAGAAAGATCACAGAATATAAGATTGTTAAACGTAACTTACCTGCATGTAAGCAGCAGCATTCTTGCTATTTGGGAAATAAAAAATATTCGCAACAACATAGAACACACAATAATAATAATTAGCTACTCACCAAGCCCTACCACCTCAACACGTAGCAGGTCCAGTAGGTCCTGCTCTCGGTCCAGGATATCAGACCACTGGTGCGTCACTTGGTTATGGGTGCGCCGGATCCCAGAGCAGCGATACATTGCTTGGCGCACCCTCGCCCACCGCTGATGATGCTCCGGGAGCCCGGACCCAGGCCTGCCGCCTGCTGCCAGGGTGGAGGGGAGATGGCGCTACACGAAAAAAAACAACGCTGCCACCTCCACCTCCGAAAACAAGGCCTGGGCGCCTCCTGTTTCCCCGGGTCGCACTCTCTGCCATGATGCGGGGAGGCGGGGGCCGAAAAGAAAATGTAGAATGTTAAAATAAGGGAGGGGAAGAAGAAAGGAAGTAAAAAACATGAGAAAGAAGTAATATAGAAAAACAATACAAAATGCAGTAAAAAAACACACAAAAAGTAGAAAACAACACAAAACATACACTTAACAAGACACAGGGAAAGATAATAAATAAAAAAGATCAGAAAAAAAGTTTTTAGAAAGAAGGATTGAAAAGATTAGGGCAGGATTGAGAAGTAGGCCCCAGCACCATTACAGAGAGAAGAAAACAAGATGGCCATGCACGACCGCATGGTGCAGTTCGCGGGATATTTCCCCCCGAACACGCAATCCGCTTTGCCAATGGCAAAAACGTCACGCGAAAGGGCGGAACAAGCAACTCTGCCCGCTTGCGTAACTCTGCGTAGCGTGGCAGAGTTTTTTTGCTGCTTGCCAGAGTTCCACGAAGCACGGCTACGCGAACTCCGCCCAGGCTTAGTCCTGCACCTGCGAGCCAATTATTGTCTGCGTCTGAAGGGGATTTGAACCTCATTGTAAAAACTTACAGCGAGGCTGGTCAGTGGCTTTGCCGCCCAAGCCAGGATCCTGGTTGCAAAACTACATGTGGCTTGGGGAACTGATATTATTATTTTATTTCACCGTCGACTCTTGTGTTAGGACTACGTTTTGACGTTCGACTATTTTGAAGACTTTATGGGAGTTTTCTCCCATTCCATTTGACATTGTTGTTACTTCTTTTGATATTGCTGTTATTGGTAAAATACAAAAAAGGTTTTTAAAATATTATTTTTAACAAAGCCTCTGTGTTCTTTCTTCTGCATATTGTTTGTTGCATTCAATGTGGTTACATGTAAACAAGTTGGTATTTAGCATTTGATATAATGGCTTGTCACACAATATTTCTTATCATTCTCAGTGTAGTAAGCACAAAAAGTGATATTGAAAGATATGTATTACAAGCAGAGAAAAGATGACAAAACGCATCCAAGTCGACTCAGGTTAGAGGGTGTGAAAAGTGCACAAAAGTTTACTTCCAAATAATGATAATGGTAAAAACATATCTACATTATTTATGGAAGATATCTCCTGCGACTGCGCAGTTGTCAGGGTGAACATCTTTGTGAGTGTGTGTGGATTCTGTGTGTTTGGATATGTGTGGCAACTACCTATGCAGGTGACTCAAGAGGCTGAGCTGGTGGGGCCAGAGACTATACAGATAGGGGGGCTGGAGGCTGTACATGTAGGGGTGATGGTTGCTGTACAGGTGGGGGTGCCACTTTCTGTATAGGTAGGGCTGCTGGTTGCAGTGCATGTGGAGGTGCTGGTTGCTGTGTATGTGGGGGTACCAGTGTCTGTGCTGGTGAAGCAGGAGGTTGTGCAGGTGGGGCCGGTAGCTCTGCTGTGTAGATTCTTCTCAATATGTTGCCCATGAAGGTAGACTTTGGAACATTTAGAACATTCCATCTATCATCTCTCTTCACTATCAATCAATCAATCAATCAATCAATCAATGCATTTATAGAGCGCGCTACTCACCCGGGAGGGTCTCAAGGCGCTGGGGGAGGGGGGAGATACTGCTCGAACAGCCAGGTCTTGAGCTGCTTCCTGAAGGAGAAATGGTCCTGGGTTCGCCGAAGGTGAGTGGGGAGGGAGTTCCAGGTCTTGGCTGCCAGGTAGGAGAAGGATCTTCCTCCGGCGGTGGCTCTGCGGATGCGTGGTACGGTGGCGAGGGCGTGGCTGGTTGATCGTAGCTGGCGGGTGGGCGTGTAGAAGGTCATGCGGTCGTTGAGGTACTTGGGGCCCAGGTCGTGGAGGGCCTTGTGTGCGTGGGTGAGGAGTCTGAACGTGATTCTCTTGCTGACGGGGAGCCAGTGCAGGTCTTTCAGGTGTCCGGTGATGTGGCTGTGTCGGGGGATGTCCAGGATGAGTCGTGCGGAGGCGTTCTGGATGCGCTGGAGTCTTTTTGAAGTTTGGCTGTGGTTCCGGCGTAGAGGGTGTTCCCATAGTCCAGTCGGCTGGTGACGAGTGCCTGGGTGACGGTCTTCCTGGTTTCAGTGGGGATCCATCTGAAGATCTTGCGGAGCATGCGCAGGGTGTTGAAGCACGAAGATGAGACGGCGTTGACTTGTCTGGTCATCGACAAGGAGGAGTCCAGGATGAAGCCCAGGTTGCGTGCGTGGTCCGTTGGCTTGGGCGCGGTGCCCAGGGCCGGGGGCCACCAAGAGTCGTCCCAGGCGGAGGGTGATGAACCCAGGATGAGGACTTCCGTCTTGTCTGAGTTCAGTTTAAGGCGGCTGTTCCTCATCCAGTCGGCGACGTCTCTCATCCCGTCGTGTAGGTTGGCTCTGGCGGTGGTGGGGTCGTTGGTGAGGGAGAGGATCAGCTGGGTGTCGTCGGCGTAGGAGATGATGTTGAGGTTGTGTTGGCGTGCGATGGCTGCGAGGGGGCTCATGTAGACGTTGAAGAGGGTAGGACTGAGTGAAGATCCTTGTGGAACGCCGCAGATGACTTCGGTGGCCTCGGATCTGAACGGGGGAGGCGGACTCTCTGGGTTCTTCCGGCGAGGAACGAGATGATCCATTCCAGTGCTTTCTCTCGGATTCCGATGTTGCTGAGGCGCTTCACTAGGGTGCGGTGGCAGACGGTGTCGAACGCCGCGGAGAGGTCCAAGAGGATGAGGGCTGCTGTTTCCCCGTTGTCGGTTAGGGTTCTGATGTCGTCGGTGGCTGCGATTAGGGCGGTCTCGGTGCTGTGGTTGGCCCGAAACCCGGACTGCGAGGGGTCGAGGGATCCATTCGTCTCGAGGAAGGCGGCAAGCTGTCTGTTGACGGTTTTCTCGATGACTTTGGCCGGAAACGGAAGGAGCGAGATGGGACGGTAGTTCTTGAGGTCGGTGGGGTCCGCCGTTGGTTTCTTCAGGAGGGCGGTAAGCTCGGCGTGCTTCCAGCTCTCCGGGAAGGTGGCGGTGTGGAAGGAGGAGTTGATGATGTCCCGGAGATGGGGTGCGATGGTGGCGTCGGCTTTGTTGGAAGACGTGGTGTGGGCAGGGGTCGGTTGGTGATCCGGAGTGGATGGAGTTCATCGTGCGGGTGGTGTCTTCGGTGCTGATCGGGGTCCAGTTGCAGAGGGTGGTGGTGGCGGGCGTTGGTTCGGCGGTAGGGTGCGTGGTCTGTGCGTCGAAGCTGTTATGTATGTCGGTGATCTTGCGGTGGAAGAACGCGGCGAGTGAGTTGCAGAGGTCTTGCGAGGGGGTGATGTCGTTGTTTCCGGCGCTGGGGTTGGAGAACTCTTTGACGATGCTGAAAAGTTCCTTGCTGTCGTGGGCGTTGTTGTCCAGTCGTTCTTTGAGTGCCGACTTCTTGGTGGCACGGATCAGCTGGTGGTGTTTGCGGGTGGCGTGCTTGAGGGCGGTCCTGTTGTCTGTGGTCTGGTCGAGTCGCCAGGCTTTCTCGAGAGTGCGGCAGTTCTTCTTGGATTCCTTGAGTTCGTTGGTGAACCAAGGGGTTTTCTTGCTTCCGGGTCTGCTGGGAGGGTTTTTTAGTGGTGCGAGGTCGTCGGCGCAGGCGGTCAGCCACTTGGCGAGGTTGCTGGCTGCTTCGTTTGGGTCCGTTGTGTTAGTGGGTGTGTTCTGGCTGAGGGAGGCGGTGAGCTGCTCGGCGGTGATCTTGCTCCAGCTCCGGCGGGGAACCTGTTGCGGGTGGTGGTGGGTCGCAGTCTTTCTGAAGCTGAAGTGGACGCAGCTGTGGTCGGTCCAGTGGAGTCCGGTGGCGTGGCTGAAGGAGATGTGCTTGCTGGAAGAGAAGACGGGGTCAAGCGTGTGGCCGGCGTAGTGGGTGGGCGTGTTCACCAGTTGCTTGAGTCCGAGGTTGGCGAGGTTGTCCAGCAGGGCGGTGGTGTTTCTGTCGTTGTTGTTCTCCAGGTGGAAGTTGAGGTCCCCTAGGAGGATGTAGTCGGTGGAGGGCATGGCGTGCGGGCTGATGAAGTCTGCGATGTCTTCGCTGAATAGTGTGCGTGGTCCCGGGGGTCTGTAGATGAGGGTGCCTCGGAGGGTGGTCTTGGGGTCAGTGTGTATCTGGAAGTGTAGGTGCTCGGCGGCGGTGAAGGTCTCGTCGGAGTTAGTCGAGATGCGGATGGTGTTCTTGTGTACGATGGCGATGCCTCCTCCCGTCTGGTTGACGCGGTCCTTCCGGGTGATCTTGTATCCGTCCGGGATGGCTATGGCGATGTCGGGCGCTGAGGAGGCGTTCATCCAGGTTTCGGTGAGGAAGGCGACGTCCGGTGCTGTTGCGTCGAGCAGGTCCCAGAGTTCCACGGCGTGCCTGTGGACGGAGCGGGTGTTCAACAGGATGCATTTCAGGTGGTTGCTGCTGGTGCTCGACTTGGCGGGGGTGGTGCAGGTCCGGGGCAGGTGAATCGGCAGGCTTGGCAGGTGAAGGGTCCGTGGGTGCGTCTCGGGGAGGCTCGGTAGCAGGCAGGGTTCCGGTCGGCATTGAGTGCGGTGAGGGTGGCGGCGTCGTAGGTCCGTCGAGTGGTGTTGCATCGGTGGGATCCAGGGGTCCTGGCGCTGGGCGCGGGCCAGGCGCGGACGGGCGCAGACGGGCTTACCTTTGGCGCACCTTCGGCGCTCCGTCGGTGCTCCCGCTGCGCGCGGCCGCTGCGCGGTCGCTTAGGGGGCGTCATAAGTAAGGAGCCGGGAGGGAGGAGCAGCTGGGTGGCGGGAGCGGGGCGGCGAATGGAATCACGGGGGGCGGGGCCGCAGGGAGGCAGTGGCGGGAAAGTCCCAGGAGCAGCGGGAAAGTCCCAGGAGCAGCGGGCAGCGGGAAAGTCCCAGGAGCAGCGGGCAGCGAGCGAAGGAATCTGCAGGCAGGAGGCGACAAGGCAGGCAGGAGCGGCAGCAGTGAGTGGGGCGACCAAGCCCTGTGGAGGGCTGAGCGATCACCCCCACTATACATTTTTATTTGATCTTGGAGCATTCTCAGTTTTTTGTTTGAATCTTTCTATTGCATTTTTGTACATATTGCAAACATATATAGCATCTGCATGGCATATATTGTATTCAAAAGTAACAACAGAGATTATCAGGGTGATAAGTTGAAGATTCAATAAACACAATGGTAAAGAAAAACTGTCTAAATCTACATCAAGTCTGCACCACAATGTTGCAGGATGAAAAAATGAGCATCATTACAAAGGAATGACATACAAAATAACAAATAGTGTGGGGGGAGGGAATAAGTTCAGGGGAAAGCAGCAGGTGTTCACGATGGGAGACTGGTGACCAGAAAGGTCTCTACTCCTTCAGGAGTTGGGTGTTGCCTAGCTGCTTCATCAACAAGTAACAAAGCAGACTGAAAATCGACCAGAATGGCCTCCCAACTGGTTGCAAGAGGGTATTTGCGTAGCCCCCCTGTGTTTTCCCTGTACATGGCAGTACCTTCAGCTCGGGCCCAGGCCCACATGGAGAGTTCCCAGGCAGTGGTCGCCGGGGTCAGAGGCGATCACCATTTACAGGTGATAAATCACCTGGCTAGGAGGAGCCCCAGGTCGATAAACCTGGGGGTGGCTCTGTTTGTTGGCCCTGCAGCAAAGGCCTAGCAGACAGACCTCCCAAGTGTGAGACACGGGCCACTGCATGGTCACACCCAGCCAGTAGTGGTGAAGGGAGGGACAAGCCCAGAGCATGTGCTCTAGACCAACATCAGGTAGAGTAAAGTGGGGACAGACTTCATCAGTACAGTGATAATAGCAGTTTATCTAATCTGGGGTAAGATAAGCTCTGTGAAGTATGCAATATTTAATAAGGCGGAAATAGGTATTGTGCTGGACATGTGCTGGGTATTCGACAATGGCAACCCATTCCTTATCAGCACAAGTGTGACCCAAGTCCGACTCCCAGTGCCAGTGCAAAGGGGTTAATGGAAATGCAGCATATGTGCTCAGAGATTCAGCAAGCCACTGTGTCAGATGGTGACCTGTTCCCATAACGTGGCGATATTGAATAGTGAGATGTCTCAGACGTTCCTGTTGCATTCCGCCCCAGCAAGCATCTAAAGCTCAAAGTTAGAGTTGTGTAGTAGAAAATAACCAGGAGGGAGTCCCTCATCTGCAACTAGGGCATCAAAGTGTAAGAAAGAGCAGTCAAGGGGAAGTTCCCCTATTGTGTGCACACTTACTTCATGCCAAGTAGCAAGTTCCCTTGGGGAGGTGGTCTGTTCGCCCCGGTATTGGTGGGGCATATGGCTGGGTTGCCTTAGTGAGGCAAAGTCTCCATTTATAGCAACAGTGTGCCACGCGTAGAAGTGCAGGGTTCGGGAATGGCATTTTAGTACAGGGGTGGCAAAGGTGCAGCATGCAAGACAAGCTGCAGGCCGGGGATATCATGGCAGTTTTGGCTAGCTGGAGTCCTTACAGTCAGAGGGCTACCCACTGTAGCTGGGAGGCCAGGTAGTAATCCTTGAAGTTTGGGACAGCCAGCCCACCGTCAGTTGTCGGCAAGTACAATTTATGAAGTGCCACCCTATAGCGTGTGTTGTGGCAGAGGAGTACTCTTGTGATTTTCTCAAGCATTTGAAAAAAATATTTAGGAATGTAAAGTAGAAGATTAGGAAAATAATATAACAAACAGCAGCATCACCATCTTGATAAGTTCTATCCGCCCTGCAAAGGAAAGAGGGAGTGATTTCCAAAACACTGTCTGTACCCACAATGAGGACACGGTCAAGTTGAGATTGCCATCAAACAAGTTGGCAGGTTTGCGGTAAACATGAATGCCCAAGTAGCAAAACGTCACAGGCTGCCATGTCAGTCGGACACCATTAATATCGTAGGCAGGAACTGGGGTAGAAGCGTTAAAGGATTAAAGGCATGATTTCATCCAATTAACTTTAAGGCCTGAAATTGTTGCAAATCTGTCAAATATGGGCATTATGTCAGGGGAGATTTCGTGTACGTCTTATAGGTGTAGGAGCAGGTCGTCAGCATAAAGTAAGACCGAGTGCAAACCATCTCCTAGAGAGACCCCCTAATCATGGCCATGCGAGCGGAGGGCAGCTGCTAGTGATTCAATGACTCGGGAGAAGCGCAGGGGGAACAGTGGGCATCCCTGTCAGGTTCCTCTGTCAATTCTAATGGGGTCGGAGATGAAAGCCCCAGTTTTGACTCTTGCTAGTGGGTGGGTGTAAATTAGTCTGACCAGACAGCTGAATCTGCAGCCCAATCCGTAGCGAGGGAGCACCGCAAATAGAAAGGCCCACTCCAGGGAGTAAAATGCCTTCTGTAAAACCAGCACAAGGCTGCCCAATCATGTCCAGGCATGGGGGGCATAGTCCAGGACCCTAAAGAACCTCCGCAGGTTAAGAGACGTATTTAGGGCAGGGACAAACCTGTTCTGATCACTGTGTATCAGCTCGGGTACCATAGGGGCCAGGCAAGTATTTTGGCCAATATTTTATAAACTGTGTTAAGAAGTGCAAGTGGACGATATGACCCTAAGGCAGAGGGGTTCCAGTCCGGCTTTGCCAGTGAGATGCAAGAAGGCAGCCAGAAAGGCCTCGTCATACAACGTCTGGAGAACGTGGGCTAAAAGCGGAGCAGGCATTATAAAATTTGGTCGGGAGACCGTCAAGGCCTGGGGTCTCAGTGCCCGAGGTCTTCTCCATAGCAAGAGCACGTATAGCCTCCTGAATCTTTAACGGGGTGAAATGAGCCATCTAGTTCATGTCTCTGGTCAGGGGATATGCAAGGCAGGGGACTGGAGGCTAAAAAGGAATCAATGTCCTCCAAATTAATATGCATGACCTACTCACACATGGAGGCATAGTGACTCATCATTTCGACGTGGAAGGCCTTCTGGGAATGGAGGAGTGAGCCCGCCTCTCATTGGTCTTTCTAGGATGATCTTGGCGAATGAACCATGCAAGTAGCGAGCCCACCCTATCTGATTCTGCATTTGTTTTTGCTGTGTGGGCAGCATAATTAAGGCAGTGGAGGCGCTCTAGAAGTTCGACATATTCCCGCTGTGCGAGGAGCAAGCGCTCCTTATGTTCAGGAGCAAGGAGAGCTAATGGTTTGTGCCCAGCAGTTCACATTCTAAATGGGCAACGTACCTGTTGCATGTCTGGCACATGTTCCATGTGTATCCTAGGCAGTGGCCTCTAATAGCCTCCTTAAAGGTGTCCCACTCAAGCAAACGAGTCGAATCTGTGTTGGCATCAATATCAAAATGTTCCGCAATAGCGGTGCCCAGTGAGGATCGAAATGGTAGGTCATCCAATGCTGTCAGTTGCAGCCTCCATGTGAGGTACGGGAGGGGGTTCAGCATCCCAGTTAAGGTGTTGGTGCTGAGGGTTGTGGTCAGAGTGGGTGTGACCTAAATAGTCAATGTGTGTTATTTGGGGGAGGATGCCTGGTGCGCCAACCAAGCAATGAGGACATGCAGTTTGTGTGGGGATGAGTAAAAGGAGTAGACCCTAGAGTATGCATTACGTAGGTGCAATATGTCGGACAGCCGCCAGTGTTCAAGCTGAGCAGCTAGTCCCTGGTAAGTGTGGGCGGTGAGCTCTGCTTCGCTAACGGAGTTTGCAGAGTTTTGCCAACTCAGTGCTCCACTTGGAGAGCAGAGTTTTGGTAAAAACAGAAACTCCGATTCCGCTGCATAGCGGAGTTTGTCCCCACCGCCCACCCCTATAGAGGACCCCCCCCACTGACTGCCCTTCTCCTCCCACGCGCCCCTCTCGCACCCAATCAGTGATCGATCTGTGCTAATGCTGCTGCAGCACGACATATCCTGGGAAGGAGGAGGGGCGCAGCATACACCTAGGAGAGGGTCCTCGCACCCTCCCCCCACAGTGCACTGGATGGACATGTAGCTGCTTCCTGTGCCCAGCACACCAGTCCCAGCCATGCCTTCCCTCCCTGGCCGCCTACAGCAGGACAGCACAGAAATAGGAGAGCAAGATCTTCGCCCTGGTGCTGGAGCAGTTCATGCTCAGCCCGCTGGTGACCTGGTGAGGCTGGGGTCTGGGGAAGCATGTTTTGGGGTGCGCTATATGACTCGCGCAGTACATTATAAGGAATTTTTTGTCACATGGGAGTTTGTGGGTGATATATTTGGGTACACGATTCTGTATAGGAATGGCAGAGTACGTTTTTGATTATAGTGACATTTTCATGCCCGCCTGATTCCGGGCTAGAATGCCTTCTTCCAATGGAGTATATTTTGGGCGACATCTCCTTCGTTAAAATGAGGTTAATTTATTTCAGACTCCCTGTCAATTCAAGTGGGTGCATGCTGGATTTGATCTAATTCTTTGTGGCATATTTTAGTGTATGCCACGGTATTGTGTACATTTTAGGACATGACATGTTTATGTGGGCCATATTTTTCTGTGCCTCGTGCCCTGTAGTATATTTTGTCAGCATGACAGTGGAATACATGGAGTTCCCTTCATAGTTGAATATGTGTTGATGCTTCACTGTGCAGCATGCTTGAGACAATTTACTGTACAGTTTGGTATGTTTTGGGGACAGTCTGTTTTCAGTGCGATATATTATGGAGTCTACTCATTAAATGGGTTATGTTTTGATGCCTCTTTGACTCCCTCCTCCCCGATCATGAGTAGTCCTTGATTTCAATCCCCCATAGGGCGGGGCGGAACTCCACGGAATTCCACGGAGTTTTTATGCAACTCTGCGGAATTCCGCATAGTGCAACTCCGCCCACCCTTAGTGCCTGGGCATTAGATGTAGCAACTGCGGGGGGAAGAGGAGAAAAGGAGTAGTCTATGTCGACATCCAATACACTGTTGAAGTCCCCACAAAGGAACCATGGTATCCCGTTCCAGCGCAAGACTTCCCCCATCAGTTTGACCAGGAACCCTGACTGGTCAGAGTTAGGAACGTAAATGGAGCCAGTAAGCATGTGTTGCCTTTCCAGGTGCCCGTCTACTAAAACATAGTGGCCTTCGGGGTCAACAATGGTTGCATCCACTGTAAAGGGAATGCTCACTTTGATCCACACCAGAGTGCCTCTAGCATATGTAGAGTAGCTCGTGGAGAATACTTGACTATGCCAGCGCCTCTGTAATCTTCCAGCCTCATCTAGCATCAAAGGAGGCTCTTGTAGTAGTGCAACATGTGTGGAGCGGCAGAGTAAATATGAGTAGACAGCATATCTGTGCAAGGGAGCATTCGCCAGACATTCCAGGCAAGTATGCTTACATTAGCCATGACTCCGGGTGCTTCATGTAGGGGGATTGGGCGCCGCTACAAGAATATGTGCCATTCACTCCGCAGTGCCCAGCTGGAGTGGGTGCAGACACTGATATACACCTGAACTGAAATCAACATGACAGTTAAACAACAAACAAGAAATACCATAAGAGTAGAGGGTCAACATGTATCCACTTAAACTGTGTAAACATGTGTGCCAATGGTGGCCAACTGTCCAAGGGGGTGGGTTTGGCGTGTGAGAGGGAGGGGCACAACAACCCCTATTTAGTTAACTCACTGTCCAACCAACCATGCGTCACCTATAAGCTGAAGACGAACAGCATAGCAAAGCAACATGCTCATGGCAACAAATTAAAGATCCATAGAAGTAAAATACGTGTTGTTGGATGAAAGAGAAAGAGGAAAGGGGGAAGGAGATGGGGGAAGGTGACGGAGGTGCGTGTAGGGAGGGAAGGGAGTGGGAAGGGGATAAAGGAAGGAGGCAGGGGGGAGGGGGGAAATAAAAGCATTGATCATGTTACCGGCCATAAACACAACAAGCTGTTATAAGATGCACCACATATAGTAAAAAGTGTACCATACAGTTTACAGCAGAACTCCACCCAGGTCTTCAGCAGTTTGTGGCGTTACTTGTGGTGATGTAACAGAGTCTGACTTGGAAGGCCAAGTCGTCAAGGAGCAATCATCCCTGGAGGATTTAGAAATTTTTTCATCCAGGTCAGATAAGGGTGTTGGATCATGGATCGTCTCAGCCGCCTGTAAGGCCATACGTCTCTAGTGAATCATCTGTTCCAGGTTTGGAGTGTTGCGTGGTTGCAGGGAGCGGTAACAGACACCTGTTGAACCAAGCCAGTGGTGGCCAACCCGGAGTTATCATCCAGTCCCAAACATCCTTAGGGTCCATAAAGAAAGATGTCTGGCCATCACGTATTACATGTTGTGCCGGGAAGAGGAGATAGTATCTGATTTCCAGGGCCCAGAGACGTCATTTAACTGCAAGGAAGGAGTTTTGCTGCAACACCAGATTATAATCTGGGAATATCATGATCCGTGCATTGTCAACTGTTAGTTTCGGGAGCTTGCGAGCTTCCTGTGGAATTAAATCACGGTCTTGGTAGTGTAGTGGGTGGATCACAATAGGTCTGGTGTTCGCTCCAGGTGTAGGAAGCCTCACCAGGACTCAGTGAGGCCATTCAATCAAAAAGAAGGACGACAGAGCAGTTGGAGAGATAATACTGCAGAGCCAACGTTCTGCATAGAAGACCGAGTCCTGCCCATCAACGTTCCCAGGTTAACCCACAGCGCGAATGTTGTTCCTGCAGGAATGTCCTTCAGCATCCTCAGCTCTCTCCTCCAAAATGTAAACTCGCTCCTGTAGGGCATGCAGTCCCTTCTCAGTCTCACGGACCTGTGGTTGTATCGTTTAGATCGCTTGTTCAGAGTTTTGGACTTTGTCTGCCAAGTTGCAATGGTCCCAAGTAGTAGGGTAAGACCCCCGGCAACAGTGTCTATCTTCTGTTCTAGCGAGGTACTGGCGTTCTCAATCACCACCAGAACAGCATCCAGTTTGCCTTTTATGGACATGGACAGTCTGTGTCTCGGTCCAGAGGGTTGATACCCTCAGCCGCCAGTGAGGACAAGGTCATAGAATGTGCAGGAATACTTTGGGTACAAAAGGGTAGGCGTGCCATGGTGAGCAATAGGTTCTGCAACCATTGGAGGGTACCCAAGCACTGGAGGGAGCTGGGCCCGCTTGCAAATGCCAGTTAGGGTTGGTGGGGCAACACAGCATGAGCAGCCCAGTCCGTGGCACCAGTGAGCAGTTGCGGTTTAATAGGCAATATGAGTTATGCCCAATATAGGTTCCAAGGAGACCGTCCCTAGTCAGTGAAGGGGGGAAGAAACGACAGCCAGTGGGGCCAGCTTGAACATCGGAGCTCCCTGATAATTCGCAGCACGAGCAGCCTGGCGGTCCCTGTCAGAGGTTGCTGGTGATCAGCGCAGTGAACCCCTGACTTTGCTAGCTTGATAATCCCAGATAATACAGCAGCATAACGATGGGCCAGTGGTCAGTGTGCACAATACCAGCATGTGATGGCAAAAGTACAGCGGACTTTAGCTGAATAGCAGGTTGTACAGAGGGGAGGTTGGACACCACTCCTAGTGTAGGGAAGGGGGGAGTCAAAGCATGCAGCCTATACCTCAGTGAAACATTGCTTCGATTAGGACAGGGCCCAGCCAGAGTCATGAGTGGTGGAGCTTTCCCCTACCTTCTCCCAGTATGGATCTTCGACAGGTACAGGCTTCAAATACAGGGTGAGGTCTCAAGGTCCTCCCCAGGCAGTATTTACAGGGAGATTGTGGCACCACGGTACACGGCCCGTAGTGCAGTCGTGGGCCGACCCGAGCTTTTCTATGTCAGCAGGTGAGACAACATTCGGGAGACCACTTCAGCCCTTGACCTGTTGCCAGGCGGCCCCACTTCCTGCCGGGTGGTAAAAGAGGGAGAGGGGCGATGGAGAACCGCTGTGGATGGCTCACCTCATGCGTCAGTGTCTTTGGTCTGGACTCCCCAGGTAGCAGCTCAGGAAACATCTAGCGACGTAGTTCAAGGCCTGTAGTGCAGCCACGGGCCGAACTGGGACGATCGATATTGGCGGGCGTGGGGTCCCTGCGGGAGGATCCCGTGGCCCACAACATCCGTCTTTAGGCAGCCCCGCTCCTGGCAGGGAGAGGGGGGGTTTAGGACGAGGGAGAATCACCACAGAGAGCTCACCTCATGTGGCAGGGCCTCTACAGCAACTCCGGGGTCAGGTCCATCGGCCCATAGTGCAGCGATTGGCCGGTTTCTCAGGCCATTATCCCCGTGTGTGGTGACCAATTAGTCCGTACCCTTAAAAAAACAGCCTGCGCAGGTCACGGATTTCTTGCAGATCGTGGCAGTGCCAGATGTTATAGTGATGGCACATGGGGTGCAGGATAAGCGCAGGATAAAGGTGTTTTGGAGCAGAGCTCCGCTATAGAGGGACCACCATCTTAACTGTGTAGGCCACGCCCCGCTTTTGGAACATCCTCATCATGTCTTGCCAAGATTTCACAACATTATTCAAGGCACGGGTCTGCCTGTCAGTCATTTGAGGGAGTCCTTGAAGTGAGTCTGAAATGACAGACAGAGTAGCCTGTAGTTCATGACTTTCCTCCCGCACATCAGTTTGCTGTTGGAAAAACACATCTTGCCAGTGGCCACAATGAGCCCATGCCACCATCACCCCATGCCACCATCACCCCACATGGGATCCCCTCTGACATGTCAAGCATGTCAACCAGCATGAAGAGGGTTGGGGAGAAGATTCTTGTATAGGGGATACCTGTACCTCACCAGGGGTGTTCTCTCATTCAGATGTTTGAGAGTAGATGTGAGATGCGCCTTCATGGAGGGAGTTTCTAGGAGAATCTGCACATTGACCTGAGGTGTGAGGGCTATGAGGAGGTGATGGTTGTGTAGGGTTCAGTAGCCTCTGTGGCTGCTTGGATAAATGCTGGGGACTGACAGTCATCAGAAGTGAAGTAGGAGGAACAATGCTGCCGTAAGTGAGGTGGCCTTCAATCTTTTAAGCATTAAATCAACAATGACCTCTTCTTCATCCATGTCCTTCTCTTCGACCTGCTCCTGTTCATCTTCATCGTCCTCATCCTCTTCTTCCTGAGCAGTGCTGGCCACAGATATTGCTGCTTGGAGGAGGATCAGATTCTCTCCTATATTGCATGCCGCCCTCCACTTGTAAATGGTTCCACATCATTAGATGACTCAGTGTCCCTAGTATCTGAAAGATGAAGTTTGCAACAGATAAAGTAAATCACATACAAGTTTAAATGGTAAAACACAAAAGATTAATGGAATACATCTTCAGTTGTGTCTGAAGTTAAATTTAATATGAGGTTTGTGAAACCCAACTACAATAGCTCAAAGATTAGCAGGGATGCGATAAATAAACATGTGAAATGAAAACTCTCAAACTCCAGACACAGATCTGTGTGCTTTGGATATCCCCTAAGAGGTCAGTTGCTGATCCTGGGTCCTTGGGTTTGGAATGGACAAAGTCTTCCTTGATCAAGCAGCTTGAAAATTAGGTTGAAGGTTTATAATTTTCTTATTTATTAATAAATGATCATGAAAACAAAAGCAGAGACATAACACAAGGTATTAGTGGAAATTACACACCACCATAATATTATTTGAAACATTTACATTCACTGTGAAATAATTTCTCCAAGAGTTAATTATTGTGTAAAGTATGCTATGTTTTAGTGAAATACAAAACCTTGCGCACTTACCTGATGGGCAAATTGTAGCTGGCCTAATTGCTGCTGTCAGTATGTCTCCTAAACACACATATGTAGATTTGTATGCAGTTATGATCAAAGACTTGTTCCTGACAGAAGTTAAAATTAAGGTGTTAGAAATGGGGTTTCTAGTTGACAGAGGCATGCACCTTGTCCAAGTAGGAACCACCACTCTAGTCAGGGTAAGCTAGATACACACTAAAAGATAACCTGTGCTCACCCTCTGGTAGCTTGGCACAGAGCAGAAAGGCTTATCTATAGAGGCAATATCTAGAGTATTTGTGCAACACACACACACATACAGTAACACAATGAAAACACCACAAAAAGGCTCCACACAGGTTTAGAAAAATAGAGAGTAATGTTATGAGTTAATCAAGACAAAAACAACAAAAATTCAATAAGTAGAACAAGAGTTATGAATTTTTAAAGAATAAATCAAATTACAGTGCTTAGAGTCATAAAGAGCCAACCGGGGACATCTGGTAAATTCAAAGTTCAGGCAGACCATGATGGAGGGCAGATACATGATTAACGCAGATCCCAATGAATTAATACCTTGGATGGGAGAAGCATCGACTTCGAAGACTTTGATGCGAGGAGTCGAGGAGATGCCGCATCGTCATCGATCCAGTGGATGGAAGTGATGGATCGGTTCTGATCCGTGCATTCAGCAAGATTTCGTTGATGAACACTTTTGGCGATGAAACAATGCATCGTCATCGAGCCATGCAGTCCATCGTTGTCGAGCCGCGCAGTCCGTTGAGGCAATGTCTTCAGACAGCTGCTGCATTAGCATAGAAGGAAAATGCGTAGGTTCCGAATGGCACAAAGTCGTCGATGCGTGGGTCCTGCTGGATCAGCACAGAAGCAGGCACTGCTGAGGGCCCAGGACTTTGTTTGGCCCCACTTGGCAAGACAGAAGAAACAGATGGCAGAGTACATGTGCTTTTGCAGAGTTGCACGGGCAAGCCAGCAAGCCCTTGGAGTCACTCTAGGTTCAAGTGAGATGGGTCCAGTCCATTTCCTCAGCAGGGCAATGGGTAGCAGCAGAAGCAAGTGGCAACAGGTAGCACAGCAGAAAAGCAGTTCTTCCAGAGTAACAGTCCCACAGAGTAGCAGTCTTGTAGCAGCACAGCAGTCCTTCTTTCTGGAAGAGTTCTTCACAGGTCCAGTAGTGTACTGACTTGGTAGGGTCAGAGCCCCAGTATTTATACCCAGTTATGCCTTGGTAGTGGAGGTCACTTCAAAGAAGGGTCTTTGAAGTGCACACAGGCCCTTTCTTCCCATCCCGGCTCCAGACAATCAGTAGGGCGTAATCTGCCCTTTGTGTTGGGACAGGACACTACCTACTCAGTTGCAAGTGTCAGCTCCTCCCTCCCTTTCTGCCCAGGAAGAGCCATCAGAATGCAGAGGAGGTTCAGGCACACCTAACCTTCCTGTGTTTGAGGGGGGGAGCTTGCCGAGGCTCAAGATGGCCGCGCTCTGAGCGAGCTCCGTGAGCCATCCTATCGATCCGGAAATCATCCTGACATCGGCGTATCTATTGTTCGTCCAAACTAAGGGCTCACAAAGTGCTGGTGCTGTGCTCCCACTGGATGTATGCATAGCTGAAAACGGGCAACATTACAGACTGTAGGCGGGTGCGGCCTGTTCCAGCGGCCCGCGCACTGTGTTAGCGTGCTCGCCGTCTACGCTGTGACCTCCGTGACAGTGCATCGGTCTTGGGGCTTGCAATGCCCCTTGGCGATTGACTGATCTGGACTCACCTGCCAAGGTAGCGCTGACCTGTTGAGAGGCACGGAGCATTGAGGTGGTGGCCCTGGCCTGGCCGGTCGCTGGGGACGCTGCCCAGCAGGGACGGGGGTCAAGCGGCTTGCGGCGACGAGCCTCAGAGTGCCCCGCTGCCTGACGACAGCGATTAATGAAGACGTGCGGCCCAGCTGCGGGGAGCAGTGCGGCCTGAAACGGACCATTCACAAGTCTGCACTGCCATTGCCCTAATCCCCGGAGCGGAGGTACGTGGCGCTGCAGGACTCGGGCGAGGCGAGGCCGGATTTAGGCTGGGAGCCTGCCCGTGCCGTCAGAGACTGCAGTCATTACTGAACAGGGCTAGTCGGACCCAGAGTCCTTGCTTGCTGCGTGTCCTGCCGTGCTGTTGCCGGGCCTGAGACCCCCATAATCATTGTGCCCGCTCTTCACCGAGCTGCGACGATGATGAAAATGTCAGAATTGTAAGGGCTCTGAGAACTTCCCCTAAGCTGCCTACTTGTGCTGAGCGGTATAGCGGTACGGGCTCCGAGTGCTGGGCTCGCGGAGGAGAGGGGCCTGCGGCGGGAGAGCGCTTCAAGCAGGTCACGCAAGCACTGCCCGATTCTACTGCCATGAGAAAGAAGGCCTGTGTGAGTACTGGGGTGTAAAGAGACAGTGAGCCCCCCCATTCGAGCTCTGCGGTAGCCCGCTTTGCCCATCACGTCGCCAGCGAGATTTCCCACTGGGAGTTCATTTTTCCTGAGTCCCTCACTTTGCCACTGGACTTGGTTTGACCCTGCGCTAGGCCAGGCGAACTTCTTAGCTTTGAGAACCACGCGTGGGTTGCAGAGAGGGAAAGGCTGGTGGAGGCCGTGCCCTCCTCGTGCATCAGTTTTGGCAAGGTGGACACGATTCAGCCTAAGCTACAGTTCGAACAGAGGAAATCAAGGAACAGAGAAGCAGAGGGGGCCCGGTCCCTGGATGAGCAAATTGACCCTGCGGACGAGGCAGCAGGCGACATACAACAGATCCTGGCGGCGATGCAGAAGAGCCTCTCGACTATTGATGGGGAAATAGACTCTCTGGCATATCGCATGGATAGAATGTCGGAGCGCCTTGATAAGCATGCTGAACGAATTGACATGACTGAAAGACGGATATCTGAGGTTGAAAAGGCGCAATCTGACACGGACACAGTCCAAAAACAACTGGCGAAAATGATCTCTGCATTGCAAGACAAGGCAGAAGATTTGGAGGCTAGATCCAGGAGAAGTAACATACGTATCACGGGGCTGCCGGCATCTACGGCAATTGGTAATATGGAAGTGTTCATAGAGAAGCTCCTTGTCACCCTTCAAGGCCGAGAAACCTTCTCTGAAATATGCGTAGTGGAACGTGCTCACCGCCCTCTTGGCCCAAACCCCCCCCCGGAGCCCCGCCTCACCCGGTGATTGCAAAACTGTTAAATTATAGAGACAGGGACGCGGCCCTGAAGCAGACCAGAGAAAAAAGAGACTTACAGTATGAGGGCGCTTCAAAATCATTATACCCGGATTTCACCATGAAGGTGCAGGAGGCCAGACGGCAGTTTGCTCCTCTGAAGCGGCGTCTGCGGGAACAAAACATGGACTATGCCATGCTGTATCCGGCTAGACTCAGAGTTACAAGGCATGGATCCAAAATCTCTGCAGAAGGCCCTTAAAGACTACGCTAGGGCGGAAGAGCGGAATAAAGAGACAGAGAGGCTCGATGAAGCGGCTGGTGGTGGTATGGATGAGCAAGACTGAAATGATCCTAATTGGTTAACCTTCACTCTAGAATTGTAACTTAAACGTTAGACTCGAATCTAAGACCAGTCCTAAAATATTGGGTCTGATTTGACTGCTAAATACGCCCAAATTTTCTGTGTCAGCTACTTGCGCTCTAGCGGAATCTGCACACTGCAAGTATTGTTACGACTATGTTAATAAGGTTGTGGGGTGGGCTACATTGTTTGCTAATATCAGAAACTCTGACAACTAAGTTATTTGTGTATGAGAAGGGGGAGGCTCGCTCTTGGTTGGTGAGCTGAAAGCACTTTTAAATGGCTTTCGCGGATGTCCCAGATATGCTCGGATGGCACTACTACGTACTGTCTTAGTGGTGCACCTAGCGGAGCCAAGGTAACATCCGCCCCTGTGTGTTTCTCACAATATGGTTTTTTGTCTTCTGTTTTATGGGTGGAAGGGATGGGGGTGGGGGGCTTTCGACTGTGCTGCGTTGTGTCTGCATGGCGTGGGTGGTGGGGGGATTTTTCTACGTGGGTGTTTTTTTTATCTGTATTGTTTAGTTATGGTCACAGCTTGCATAGCATGTTCATCATTCCTAGTAGGGGAGTCTCGATGTAGGACGGAGTCCTGGAGTACTTACCTGTACGGTAATGGGAGAGGCATCGCTAAGTACATAAACCCCTATTCAGACCCTGGGGGATAGGTTGCGGCTGCTAACCTGGAATGTCTGGGGTTTGAACGATTTCAGGAAAACCAGGAAAGTAATTGCTTATCTAACTAGACATAATATAGATGTAGCTCTTTTACAAGAGTCCCATTTACCCGTAGATAGTCAGATGCTAACTCGTAAACGTTTGCATGGAACATTTCATGCCGCAGGGTTTTCTACTAATGCGCGCGGGGTAATCACCTGGGTAAATCCTAGAACTGGTATCTCACTGGAGGCTATCGAGACAGGCAAAGTGGGCAGATACACCATTTCCAGATGCAAGGGGAAGGGTCTGGAATTCATTATAGTTAATGTTTATGGCCCTAATTCCGATCACCCGCAATTTTATCTCGGGCTTCTAGGGCGCCTGCGTCGACTGGCGTCGACTGCACAGGTTTGGGGCGGTGATTTCACCTGCGTCATCAACCCGGCTTTAGATCGTTCTGGAGGCCCGACTCGCTGACAGTCGTCAGCTGCTAAAGCTATAGAGGATGCTGCTGTTGAACTGGACATGGTAGATTTCTGGCGCTCAAGATCGCACGGGGCGGGAGGTTTCACGCACTATTCAGCCCCACACGATTTGCACACCAGGATTGATTATTGGTTCACCTCCCGATCCTTGAGCGCGGCAATTAACGGCTGTGAGGTACACCCTCGCTCGTACTCAGATCATTCACCTATACAACTAGAGCTTGAGAGCCCATTGAAAAGACCTGCCCCATTTACTTGGAGGTTCCCTCCCTATGCACTCCTCGTTAACGTGTTTAAGTCAGAAATGTCGGAGGCTATTGAAATCTTCTTTGCTACAAATATCGGCTCTGTAACTCAGTTTGCTACGATATGGGAGACCTTCAAGGTCTATATTAGAGGAATAGCTATGGCCAAACACTCGGGGGTCCTGCGTTTGATTAGAGGGCAACTGGTAGCGCTCGAACAGAAATTGGTGGCTCTGGAGCGGGAGGTCGCGGGTGGGGGTGATCGGGTCACCGAGGAGCTTAGAAAAAACTTAGAGGAGTACCATGATGCTGCTAATAGAGAGGTTAAGTACTTAGGAAAATATGCCGTAGCCAAAACATACGGGGAGGGAGAGCGCCCGGGAGCTACATTAGCAACTATATTGAGAGGTAGGCGAGAGACAGCTAGTGTCACAGAACTCCGTGTCACAACGGGGGAGATATTGTGAGATCCTGACTCCATAGCGGATAGATTTCGGATCTATTACTCGGATCTCTATCGAACAAGGATGGCAGGGGAGGAGGCTGCAGTCCTGGATTACCTGGAACATGTTAAACTCCCATGGCTTACCGACGAACATAGGGAATATCTTATGAGGCCCCTGGAAGCCTGGGAGATCCATGACGCCTTAAACTCCATGCGCTCCGGAAGTGCCCCAGGTCAGGACGGCCTAACGGTCGCCTTTTATAAAGAGTTCAGGGAGATATTGGTCCCTCACCTGATTACACTGTTCGAAGAGATAGGAGAGAGTGGAGTGATGCCCCAATCAATGCATGAGGCCTTGCTAGTAACTCTTTTAAAGCCGGGTAAGCCTCCTGACGAATGCTCATCATATAGGCCATTGTCACTTTTGAATGTAGACACAAAGCTTTTTGCCAAAGTTTTGGCAAACCGCCTGGCCCCACTGGTGCCATTGTTGGTGGGTCCAGAACAGGCAGGTTTCGTCCCGGGGCGCACCCTTACACATAACATGCGTACAGTTTTTGGCACAATCCAACATACAAAACCGGAAATCAAGGCGGCCGCTATTTTCCTCGATGCCGAAAAGGCTTTTGATTCAGTCGAATGGAACTTCATGTTGACAGTTTTGAGTTGCATGGGGGTGGGAGACCTTTTCTCTCAGTTAGGGAAAGTTTTATACAACTCCCCTACGGCTAGGATCAGTGTGGGGATTCTGGTGACTTCACCTATTAAATATTCAAGGGGTGCCCACTATCGCCTCTACTCTATGCTGTCGTAGCCGAGCCCTTGGCTTGCGCCCTAAGGAGTACCATAGCCACAGAGGAATACGTTTCCCTGGATATAACTTAATAAGCTCCACTTATGCTGATGACACCCTCCTGTACATTAGAGACCCGGAGGTCAACCTATCCCCGGTGTTACAGGAGGTGGTACGCTATGGTGAATTCTCAGGTCTGAAAATCAACTGGACCAAATCCACCATTTTTCCCCTTACCGTAGCCATGGTGCGGATAGAACTGGATTTTCCCCTGAGATGGTCCACTGAGCCTGTGCGTTATTTAGGCATTCAGGTACATACTAACTCAGAGACAGTATTTAGAGAGAATTACAGCAGAGCAATGGCTAATTTGGAAGATGATGTCAATAGATGGGTACGGCTGCCACTGTCTCTCCTAGGCCATATCCCTTTAATGAAGATGGTAGTGCTGCCCAGATTCCTGTTTCTGTTTTTAAACATACCTATGGTTCTCCCAACTCACTTTTTTAAAGGTATTAGGTCCTTACTGGTTAGAGTGGCTTGGGCTGGTAAGCAGCCTCGAGTCAAATGGGATGTCTTGACATTGCCTTACTCGATGGACGGTCTTGGGGCACCGGATTTGGAACTCTACTACCGAGTGGCGCAGTGTACCCACGCATTTCACTGGCTGCATCAACAATCCTCTCCCCCGCACTTACATATAGAGAGGGTCACGGCTGCGCCCTCCCCCCTCGCTGCCTCTCTGCACCGAGCGCCATCCCGGCAAACAGGACTATTGGACTCCATAAACGCCACCTCTCATGCATGGCAAAATTTAATTAAAAGACAAGCGGCCTCAATCCTGTACTCCACTTACTACAGTGGAATGGTGCCAATGGCTGTCGTTGCTTAATGAACCGGAAGTTTCACGTGCCCTTGCACTTTTGGGCATCTCCAAAATAGGTGATCTATTTGAGGATGGAATGGGATGAAGATGGGAGGACATAGTCTTAGAAAAGCAACATATCACCCCACTCACCATGTTTCATTTTTATAGGGTCAGACACGCGCTCAGAGAAGAGATGATGGAACCCCCAGAAGTCGCCCCCTTCTCCCTGATATTGCGCACAGAGTCTCCCTGCAAATTAGTCTCCAGGTTTTATAGAATGGCACAAGATTACCGGAAGAACTTCTACATTAAGGCCAGATTGGAGTGGCAGTCGGACTTGGAGGTTACACTCGTTGACGACAAATGGCGCTATTGCTGCAAAGTCACGAAACGTGTCTCCCTGAATGGAAGACATCGTCTCAACTATTTTAAATTTCTTAATAGGGTATATTATACCCCTACCCATTTACATAGATTCAGCCTTCGGGACTCCGCAAGATGCAAGAGATGTAGCACGGACCAAGCAGGATTTATGCACCTGGCCTGGCTGTGCCCCGATATTGCTAAATTTTGGGTACTAATATTTCAAAAGCTGAGCGATATTATTGGGGAGCCTATGACGCCTGACCCCTTGTTAGCTCTCCTTGGCTATTCTAAACATGTACGGAAAGAAATAAGACGACTGGTGGATATGGGCCTGGTGGTGGCTAGGCACTGGGCCCGAGGACCACCTCCTACTGTGGTACAGTGGTCTAGGGATATGATGTATTGCAACACGCAATCCGAACTATATAGCGAGTTGCCCCCCCCTCAGAGCTGCCCTAAAAATTTCTGGAGCTTGTATCAGAGCTACCTTGCTGGCAGAGAATGAATATCTCCTGTAATTCAGATTGCTCCCGGTAGTAGGGAGCGCACGACTAGTGATACCTGGGTACGGTGGGCACCATACTTTAAAATTTATAAAGGGCACTTGCTAGATAAAAGAGGCCTTTATGCTTTATAGAGAATACTGTCCTTTTGATGTCTCCATTAGACAACCCAGCAATTGGGAAAGACGCTAGCCTAGACTCTGGTGTATAGGGACTCACTTCATTGGTATGTTGTACCCCGGAATGCATAACTTCCTGGATCTGTAACTTGGTATTGGAAATGTCACTCGATCAAAATGTATGTACGCTGTGACTGTTCGTTTTTTTTTCTTTTATATATTTTTTTTAATTTGTTTGATCTGTATTGTTTTTTTTTTACAAAATCAATAAATAAAGAATAAAAAAAAACATCCTGTGTTTGTGGCTGTCTAAAGGGAATGCACAAAGTGAAGCTGTCACCTCCCCCAGATGTGTGTTGGAGACAGGCTGCAGGCACACAGAGCAGTAACAGCAGAGAAAGGCCCACTTCTAAAATTGATTAATACTAATGGGGTGACCCAGTAGCCCACAGAAACTGAGGAAATACTATCATATAAGACCAATTGGTTCTGTAGGGAAGTGTATAATTTCTTTTAGATCATTTATATCCTGGTAAGTTAGGAAATAACAATGAATGGAGTGACACATATATCTTGACAAATGAAGGAAAATACTTAATACTGGCACAAACTAAATGTACTTAGTAAAATATATACATTTTCATGTATCATGGAGAAACACAAATGTTACATATCAAAAAAACACAACAACCACAGGAATGTTAAGTGACATAAATAACATAAATTAGTGCCATACAAAATGTGCTTTATTGTGACAATATACAGAAAGTACAAAATATTCAATTGGGAGTTCGTTTACAACTCTTCAATATACTCAAGCATATTTCCTCATTTCTTGTTGGTGGATATGTGAGATAACGGTACGGACCCCCTATTCTTATTGTCGACGTTTCGACCCTTTCTACCAAATGTATTCATAAAACCATCACAATGGGTCTTCCTCAGGACTAGAGAGAGTAAATACAGCCTTGTCAAGCTAGTAGCATCTGTGTGCTGTTCAGAAAAAAGCACAAACGTGATATCGTAGAATGTGATGGATCATGCGTATCCAAAGAAAAGACGGTTCCTCATTGGGGACCTCGCAAGTATGAAATCAATCCAAATGGGATTTCTATCCAACCACTAAGGCGCTACAAGCTTTAGACATTACACAGAAATTTCACAAATGCCTCATAGATCCACAAAGAATTCTCTTAACATTGTATGCCGAGAGAGGAACAAATCCAGCCTCCGGCATGTACGGAGCTACACACCGGAGGTTGGATTCGCTCCTTATGTCACATAACAGTCCTGTGGTTGTTGTGTTTTTTTGATATGTAACATTTGTGTTTCTCCACAATATATATGGAAATTGATATATCTTACTAAGTACATTTAGTTTGTGTCAGTATTGAGTATTTTCCTTCATTAGTCAAGATATATGTGTCACTCTATTCATTGGTATTTCCTAACTTACCAGGATATAAATGATCTAAAAGAAATTATACACTTCCCTACAGAACGAAAGTGGCATTTCCAAAATAATTAAATCCAAATATACTAGTAAAGAGGATTTATCATTACCATTCCAAAGATATGAAACATGACACAGCTGCACCTTTCTAATCAGGAATTACAGCTTTAAAGTGTACTAAGGAATTCCCAGTGTAAACCTATGAGAGGAGTAGGCCTCACAGTAGTGAACATGGTTTGGGTGTTTGTCACTACCAGGACATGCAAAACTCAAAAGTACATGTCCTACCTTTTACTTGCACAGCACCCTGCCCTATGGGCTACCTAGGGCCTACCTTAGGAGTGACGTATGTGTAATAAAAGGGGAGTTTAAGGCTAGGTGTGGGCGGCAAATTCCGTTCCGCTCGCTGAATTTGCGGAATTTCGGCATTTCCGCGCGGAACGCGGAATTGCCGAAAATTCCGCGATCCACGGCGGAACGGAATTCGTGGGCAAATAATATGCAGGGCAGGATTCATTCTGGCACGATGCTCCTGTCACAAAAATTAAACCTCAACAGGAAGCACTTACAGATATAAATAAAGCAGGTGCCCGAGTTGCAGCTCAAATTCAGTAACGCATTAATCAGCACAAAAAATTCGTGAGCTCGGTCGAGGCTGGGCAGGTGTGCTTTTTCCCCATATCTACCGTCAAACATTAGCTGTGATGCGTGATGGAGGTCTTTGCATCCATGACTTTCTCGAGCGCAATCCCCGTGTAGTTCCTGTGACCAGGAGGTTCTTTGGGACATTATTTCTCTGGGAATTCACTGGCACAGCGATACAAACAGGCTAATGTTCACAGTGTGTCTGTCCGGGCACACCTCACACTCCAGTACAATATTACAATTTACAATGTCACTGTACGCATGCGTATCTGGTGTTTACGGGCTCATAAGATATAAAGCGACATGTTTACATTCGTCATGTTTTCCAGCACTATGCAGTGTCTGGCTACACTACGCACAGTCCACAGAGTGGAGTGCTTGGAGACTCGTGGTGTGCTTATACTAATAAACCCACACAAATAATGCAGCTTAGGGCAGCCTTTCCAAGACACTAGTCTGTTGGGGGAAGCCAGAACAACACTGTCCTCGTGGCTCATGCCCTACTCAGTCACACTTCTCTACACTGAATGCATTCCGTTGCCTCAGTGATAGAACCAGCTCACAGTGAATGTAGCGCCTCAATGTTATCGCGCTGAGTTTCTATGTAAATACAGTGACATACTGTAGGAGTTTTGATTGGCTTGTTGCGTGCCACCTTTTTCCAGTGGGTATTAGGGGCAAACAGATCAGCTATACGAATAAAACAGTTAGCAACACCAGTTATAGTATGTGATTAGTCACACAATATTGAATAAATTGGTGTCCAAATAGTATTTTTGGTATAACGTTCTAATGTCAAAGTAAGGATTCTGGAGTGTTCCGCTAAAATGCAGATTATGCTAAAATACGGGCAGATGGTTGCTTTCTTCTTTCTCCTCATCTGCTGCTCTGATCGGTCTCTGACCTTTTATAAACAAGAGGCATGTGAACTCGCATAGAAGCCCTGCCCGTTTGGCCCCGCCCCACACACACTAGCGGTATGCAAAGTCTTCCCGCCCTTTACCCACTATGATGGACAGCTCACTCAAGGGACCCGGCGCCTTTCGGCATGGTGGCAAAGTTACAGACTCACATGGTCACTGGAGACAACTCTTCTGGCCCGCAGCTGTAGTGTAGGAAAAGCACTATACATTTACCCAACGAGGTAGCACTTACTGATGATTAGCCAGTAGAAAGTACTCCCGTTGAGTAGAGGTATTTCACAACACGGTGGCATCTTCTTGGATAAATATGCAGGGTAGGATTCATTCTGGCACGATGCTCCTGTCACAAAAATTAATCCTCAACAGGAAGCACTTACAGATATAAATAAAGCAGGTGCCCGAGTTGCAGCTCAAATTCAGTAACGCATTAATCAGCACAAAAAATTTGTGAGCTCGGTCGAGGTTGGGCAGGTGTGCTTTTTCCCCATATCTACCGTCAAACATTAGCTGTGATGCGTGATGGAGGTCTTTGCATCCATGACTTTCTCAAGCGCAATCCCCGTGTAGTTCCTGTGACCAGGAGGTTCTTTCTCCTCATCTGCTGCTCTGATCGGTCTCTGACCTTTTATAAACAAGAGGCATGTGAACTCGCATAGAAGCCCTGCCCGTTTGGCCCCGCCCCACACACACTAGCGGTATGCAAGTCTTCCCGCCCTTTACCCACTATGATGGACAGCTCACTCAAGGGACCCCGGCGCCTTTCGGCGCGGTGGCAAAGTTACAAGGACAGAAGACAAGAAATCTCCGCGAGCACGCGTAATTCCGCGTGCTCGCGGAGATTTTTTGCTGTTTCGCGGAACTTTGCGTAGCGCGACTACGCAAATTCCGCCCACGCCTATTAAGGCTTGGCAAAGTGTTTTAAATGACAGGTTGAAGTGTCAGTAAACCACACACACAGGCCCCGCAACGGCATACCTAAGACAGGTTTGTGGTTGGCACAATCAGTGCTCAGGCCCACTAGTAGCATTTAATTTACAGGCCCTGGGTATATGGTATACCACTTTACAAGGGATTTACAAGCAAATTAAATATGCCAAACATGTTTAAACCAATCTTACCATGTTTAGGAGAGAAGGAATATGCATTTTAGCACTGAATAGCAGTGGCAAAACGCCCAGAGTCCTAAAACCAGCAAAAAGAAGGTCAGAAAAATAGGAGGAGGAAGGCAAAAAGTTTGAGGATAACCTGCAAAAAGGACCAGGTCCAGCAGTTCTGATGAAGGTTTACATGCATTTTCAGCTTTAGATTGGAAGGGTCAGATGCCCAGAAAATGATGGAGAAATTTGTCTTGTCCAATTCCACTAAAAGCTCACGGTTCATGTTTTAACTGTCCCTTACCTGCAATAGATCTTATTGAGAGCATATTGATTCCAAATGAATTATGCAAGTTTTATAATGTAAATACTTGAGGGAGATACATCTTAGTAGTGGGAAGACTAGACAGGAAAGTTTTAGCATTGGTCAATATATACGCCCCAAACACTGATCAACAACTCCCTTTGGAAGGTCTGGCACTACATTTGACTAAGATAGTCCATTAAAATTGGCTAATAGGGGAGACTTTAATTGTATAGTGGACACGAAACTATATAGATCCCAACACTCCAGACATTAAACACGCTAAGAGTTGCTAAGGTGTTCACAATTTTGTCACAAAACTGAGTGGTGGTAGACACCTGGTGGATTCATAACCTCTCACATAGAGGGTATTCTTTATAATCCAGTATGCATGATCTCGATGTCAGGTCTGATAGGTTTCTATGCACTGGTCAGGTCCACTTCAGGTTAATATAAGTGGAATATCTGGCAAAAACGTACTCAGACCACAATCCCTTGCTAATGGCATTTAGGCGGGCTACACCGAGAACAACAATACCTACCTGCAAGTTGAGTATAAATCTCTTGGAGGACCAGGCCTTTCATGGCATATTGTGTGGCACAATTGTAGATTATATTTCTAAAAATACAGTCATGTCTTCATCAGTGCTAATGGAATGCCAAGGCATTTTAAACTGTAATACACAGACATTGTAGAGCCAACAGAGTGGGGGTATGGACACAATTGCTTACAGAAGTCTCCAAGCAGGAACAATTCCTAGATGTGGGAGAGAGAGAGGGTCTTCAGGACCCGCTCAGACATCCGTGACTCGGGGAAAGTGAAAGAAAAGTTATTACAATTAGTGGAGCGCCTGAAGAGATAGGAATATATCTCAAAAGCACATAGCGAACAGGTCAAGGTGAGATTATTATTGGCATGGTTAATAATTCAAGACAAGAGCCCAACCCCTATATTAAAGATTTATAACAAGTCTGTTCAGCTGGTATATACACATTCGGAGATTATCAAAGTATTTAAAACCTATTACAAGGGTCTGAATTGCCTCAGGGGGATACACCAGATATCCTATAGATGGTTGAAAATGTGATTGGGGCCATGACTCCCAAGCACCCTTCTGAAGACATGCTTGCTCTTGGTTCAGAGATACAGGTGCCAGAGATGCCGGTTGCTGTTAAAAAGCTGACAAGAGAGGTAAAATCCCCAGGTCCGACGGACTCCGATTGGTGTTCTATGTTACATATATTTACATCCTAGCTCCAAAGCTGATGGCTAATGAAGCGAAAGAGCAGGGTTTCCTGCTCCCTACTTTAGGAGAATCCATTGTGGTTTCCCTCCCTGAAAAGTGTGTCCTCATATAGGCTTTTGCCAATACTCAATGCTGATTGTAAAATCCTGAGCAAGATACTGGCAAATGAACTTCTCCCTAAGGTAGAGGGATTATTCCACTGTGACCAAAATGGGTTCATTCCTAAAATACCATGGCTAACATTAGAAAATTGATATGAGTGCTGATAGCTCAACATAAACCCATCCCAAGACGCTAGTCTTATTAATTGACACTGAAAAAGCTTTTAATTCTTTGAGGTGGGATTTCCTGTTCAGCAGGGGCAGTTCCTCCTAAAGGGTGGAGGAGCGTCACCCCACCTGCTGCGAGTGCAGCAGGCAAACACAAATAAATAAAATGGCATAGTAATGCCATTTCAATTTGCTACTGGCTCACGCTGTTTACAGTGCGAGTGTGAGGGCAGGGGGCAGGCCGAATCCTGCGATTGCAGGATGACTGCTGGGTCTACAGTGTGCATATCGAATTGGCCGGCTGTCTTGCGACAGCCAGCCCGACATGCGCACTGTAGACCCAGCAATCCCAGGGCTGTGAAACTGTGAGGGATTGCTGCCACAGGCCCCCAGCCTCAAAATGAGCGCTGGGTTAGCCTGTTCCAACCAATCCTGGAGCTTCTCTCATGCTGAAAACAGCATGAGAGCTGCTCCAGGATTGGTTTGATTCACGTTCCACTTGGCATGAAGGAAGTCCTTTCCTTTCTTCCTCATGGACACCAGTATCTGGGGATAGAAGTGCCGCACCTGGCAGGAGCAGCATTAATGGTGAGTTGTGCACCATCGCGTCCCAAAATATTTTTGCATTGCTGCCCGCCACTGCTATTCACTCTTATGGCTAGTATGGGACTGGGATCTGGATTTTAAAACTACACTAAACTATTGTATACCAATTCAGCAGCCAAAATTAGAAGAAGTGAGCAAATATCCAAACACTTTACCATCGGGAGAGGAATCCGAGAGACTTGTGCCTTGTCACCAGTTTTTTTTGCGTAAGCCACCTTTGCTTTGTCCAACACTCTGATACCTTTGGGTGATGTTTGCCCTTTATAAAATTCTCAAAATAAAAAAATAATTACACATGTATGTGAATATTCACAAAACCTAGTTTTCACTAACGCTAATGAGAATTGAATTTTGAAGTGGCACAAGGGAATCTTTGCAGGAGAGACAACCTTTACAGTGCGGTGTTTACAACAACATGCTTTTACCACGCAATGCATTTTCCACGCATTTCCTTTACCACTTATGCCTTTACCACGAATATGCTCTTACAACTCATGCCTTTACAACGAGAGGCAAGTATAATTAATGTTAAGTGTGTGTGTATATAACCTCCTGGCCGTCGCCAGTAGATAGTTATAGTTAGGTCTGCTTTCACATACACAGAGCGTTTTTTGGTTTGCTGTTCCATTCTAGATTTTTTATATAGCACATGGCTACATGAAGGCCTCTTAGTTTGCTAATAACTTTGACCCTGTTTGGCGAATCTCCACAAAACTTTCTAAAAAAAAGTTCATCCACCTCAGATCCTTCCTGGAAAGTTTCGGGGTAATCAGTCCAGCGGGGGCTTAGAAAAAAGGGGGTCCCAAAAACATAAAATCACCATGCATTTTCCATAGACTTCGATAAGACAGGTTTTAGCAAAAACCGCTCAACGGAATTACACCAAATTCAGCAGGAAGCCAGATCTTGGTCCACTGATTGTGCTTTTTATGATTTGGTGAGAGGATGAGAGCGCAAAATCTAAAACGGAGCCAGGTGATTGGTCAAGAGTCCCATTTTTTCCATGTGCCTTCGTGGGAGCAAGAGGTTACTGTCAGTCTTGTAAGTGAACATCGGATTAGCTGGCTGTTGGACTGTTGGAAATTAAATGGCAACCATTACTGTTTACTGTGAATAATTGTAGGTGTTGTGGAAATTCAGTAAAAAAAGCTATATAAGGGGGCAGCAGAAAGGCATGATGTCCCCCTAGATTTAGAGAGGAGGTATCAAAGAGACAACTGCTTGTGAGGATAATAAATGATTATTGTTTTAAAGTAATTTGTACGATCTCGCAGGACTCTCCCTGAATCGCAGACAGTAAAATGGAGTAGATGAGTTCTCAATACACTCCATTAGTAGAAATGTAAATTGTGGTCATTGTTTTTGAGAGGAAGTGTGTAGGCGATAAGTACTGTGATGATTAGAAAGTTAAATAAAACAAAAATGATATGATCTTGCGAGACACTAGTGGAATCGTGAAATGTAGGAAGGAGTAGGAGATGTTTGAATACACTCTGCTATGCTCTCTTGTTAGTGTATGAAGGAGTCTTAATGGAGATGATGTTTATCAGATGCTACTATTTATGCTCATTGGTTTGAGAAGAGTTGTGAGTAGAGTTAAGTCTCATCCGAACACCCTATTACAAACACCCTTCATCTGAGAGAGAGGTCTGAAAGGAGAGACCAGTCCCTCCTCACAGCCTACTATGCACACCTATCATTACAGAGAGAGGTTTCAGCAGAGAGGCCAGTCCTCCCACGCACCCTACTAAACACACTCATCATCTGAGAGAGAGGTCTGAAAGGAGAGGGTAGTCCCCCCTACACCCTGCTATGCGCACCTGTCATCTGAGAGAGAGAGATCTGAAAGGAGAGACCAGTCCCTCTCCACACCCTACTACACCTATCAAAATAGAGAGAGGTCCACCAGAGAGGTCAGTCCCTCCACACAGCCTACTACTCACACCCATCATCTGAAAGACAGGTCTGAAAGGAGAGGCCAGTCCCTCACCGTACCCTACTACGCACACCCATCATTGCGAGAGTTATGACACCTCAAAAAAAGATTGTTGGTGACATGTCTTAATATCAGAGTTACAATATCTGAGCAAATAAACAATTTCTATTGAATATTTATCTATTTAATACTCACACACATTTTTACAAAGATTTTGGAAACTGTAAACCATATCCTGTATTGTTACAATAAAAAAAACATTATTTTACCAAAATAATGTCAGAACACAGCATATTATTATAAATTAATTTTACCATATATACACTCACAAAAAATAATTAATTTACTTTAAGAAAAACCTTGAAATTCACTGGAAAAAACCAAAGGTTAAAGTAACGTTATGGTTAGGTGAATTTGTCAGTGTGAACATTAACGTTTTGAACTAAAAAAACACAGAAATTCACCAGTTTTAGTTAGTTGCACAAACTACAACTTCCACCCACGCCATGCACTCCTGACATGTTCTATGACATCATTTATGACTTCACTGATGACATCTCTAATTACATAATTGATGACATCACTGATGACATCATCCAAGCTTCGTTTTTCCGCACATTGCTGTATAAATTGCTATGACTTTACATGTAAGCAAAAGACACACAATTGATGGACGGAATGCAGAACAAATCAAAACATTCACCCCCAGTCAAGAGATCTGGGTTAAATCCATCATTCTTTTGCTCACCATGCCACCCCAGTTTAGACCTGGCCATATGCAAATCAGTCTTGACCCTGTGCCTCATGGGAACAGTCCAGCCCGAACTGCCAAGCCAGGTCCTCCCTGGAACGGAAACCAGCATCCTAGGACCGGTTTCGGGTTTCACCCTCTTCAGCCAGGATAGCTTGATTCCAGTGGCACAGTGAGCCCAGGACCCACGCCTGGGCATACCTGGCACACTTAGGGCGAGAAAGCAAAAGACACACAATTGATGGACGGAATGCAGAACAAATCAAAAATTCACCCCCAGTCAAGAGATCTGGGTTAAATCCATCATTCTTTTGCTCACCATGCCACCCCAATTTAGACCTGGCCATATGCAAATCAGTCTTGACCCTGTGCCTCATGGGAACAGTCCAGCCCGAACTGCCAAGCCAGGTCCTCCCTGGAACGGAAACCAGCATCCTAGTATCGGTTTCGGGGTTTCACCCCTCTTCAGCCAGGATAGCTTGATTCCAGTGGCACAGTAAGCCCAGGACCCACGTCTGGGCATACCTGGGGCACTTAGGGCGAGAAAGCAAAAGACACACAATTGATGGACGGAATGCAGAACAAATCAAAACATTCACCCCCAGTCGAGATCTGGGTTAAATCCATCATTCTTTTGCTCACCATGCCACCCCAGTTTAGACCTGGTCGTATGCAAATCAGTCTTGACCCTGTGCCTCATGGGAACAGTCCAGCCCGAACTGCCAAGCCAGGTCCTCCCTGGACCGGAAACCAGCATCCTAGGACCGGTTACGGGGTTTCACCCCTCTTCAGCCAGGATAGCTTGATTCCAGTGGCACAGTGAGCCGAGGACCCACGTCTGGGCATACCTGGCGCACTTAGGGCGAGAAAGCAAAAGACACACAATTGATGGACGGAATGCAGAACAAATCAAAACATTCACCCCCAGTCAAGAGATCTGGGTGAAATCCATCATTCTTTTGCTCACCATTCCACCCCAGTTTAGACCTGGCCATATGCAAATCAATCTTGACCCTGTGCCTCATGGGAACAGTCCAGCCCGAACTGCCAAGCCAGGTCCTCCCTGGACCGGAAACCAGCATCCTAGGACCGGTTTCGGGGTTTCACCCCTCTTCAGCCAGGATAGCTTGATTCCAGTGGCACAGTGAGCCCAGGACCCACGTCTGGGCATACCTGGCGCACTTAGGGCGAGAAAGCAAAAGACACAAAATTGATGGACGGAATGCAGAACAAATCAAAACATTCACCCCCAGTCAAGAGATCTGGGTTAAATCCATCATTCTTTTGCTCACCATGCCACCCCAGTTTAGACCTGGCCATATGCAAATCAGTCTTGACCCTGTGCCTCATGGGAACAGTCCAGCCCGAACTGCCAAGCCAGGTCCTCCCTGGACCGGAAACCAGCATCCTAGGACCGGTTTCGGGGTTTCACCCCTCTTCAGCCAGGATAGCTTGATTCCAGTGGCACAGTGAGCCCAGGACCCACGTCTGGGCATACCTGGCGCACTTAGGGCGAGAAAGCAAAAGACACACAATTGATGGACGGAATGCAGAACAAATCAAAACATTCACCCCCAGTCAAGAGATCTGGGTTAAATCCATCATTCTTTTGCTCACCATGCCACCCCAGTTTACATGTAGCATGGTTCACATTAAGAACCAACCACTGATATATGGGAAACCCTCATTGAGTATGGTGTTAAACTGTATACAACTGTTCAGAGAAAGCCAAAATAGTTACTGCTAAATCCAAAACAAATGTCTTATACTGACAGTTTTTTTCTGTATCAAACTCCTGACACACACCAAATCTACATTAAGAAATGAAGTTGATATCAGTAGAGAATTGAGTACTGTAAACGGTTCTTACTATATGCAGAGAGTTTACTTTATACCACACTGTTTGCAAACACTGAAACTTTCATAAGATTTACACCACTGCCTATTAAAAGATATCTACTAAGAACTGTTCACATTCTATGTGACAGCCGTCAAAAAAGACACTATTTCCTAAAAATATCCAAGATCTGACGGTGCTAAACATCCTACTACCTGCATCGTTCATACTATGGTGAAAACTTTACAGATAGCCCTTCTTCTGAAGCACAACAATCACACATACATAGGTTAGTACCTGGTGCACAAAGTCTTCTATGTTAAGTAGAAATTGTCATGCTGAGATGATTCTCTTCAATAACTGCTTACAATACTTAGTACAGGGGTCTCCAACCTTTTCCATAATGAGAGCTACTTCTGATTAGTTAAAATTGTTATGACCTACTGAAGGCCAAGTAACTCATGCCTTGTTACTAGACACTCCCTCGTCCGATTTCCTTGACTTTAAACCTAATGTCTATGAAGCCTGATACCATGGTTTCAACTAAATACTGTGACAAGGGTACTATGATTGGGCTGCCATGTGCGTCAGTGAGTGGATAGTATGTGGAGATGTATGAACATGTGTGTGAATGAATGGGATATATGTGATGGGGTGACTGAGAGCCTGTGTCGTATGTACTTGTGGCACAGGACATACCTTTCACCATATGTGGCACGGTTACATTTACAACACAAACATTCAGCCATTTCGTTTTTAAACGGGAGAAATTTAAAGTGCAGGAAAATGTTCTGCAAAACCTTTCATAATAAGGAACATGTTTCTGCACTTCATGGAACACTTTTCTGCACCTTAAATATGGCAGCATGTCTACCAGCCACTGGGAGCAAGATGCCTGTTGTGTTTAAATGTGACACTTTGAAATGGGAGAAAGTTCAACTAAAGAGTTAACTTTATATTTATAGCCAGCCTGGCTGATGAGGGGTGATACCCCGAAACCGGTCCCAGGATGCTTGTTTCCGTTCCAGGGAGGACCTGGCTTGGCAGTTCGGGCTGGACTGTTCCCATGAGGCACAGGGTCAAGACTGATTTGCATATGGCTGGGTCTAAACTGGGGTGGCATGGTGAGCAAAAGAATGATGGATTTAACTAAGATCTCTTGACTTGGGGTGAATGTTTGATTTGCTCTGCATTCCGTCATCATCTGCATGTCTTCAACTTTATATTTATGTGCATTACATAAAACTCATCATTTTAATTTTCTCCCATGTGAAAGTGTCTTTACAAACAGCAGGGATATTACTCCCAATGACCTGTAGACATGAGGTTATATGTATAACAGGAAAATACAGTCATTTGCTAAATGTGAGGAATTTAAAGTGAAGAAACTTGCTTCATAAAACATTAGGACTTAATTGGCTTAATTTAGAGTAGCGAATAAAATTGAGACAATAACATGCAGATGAACTTCCTATGGCATCGAGACCAAAGGACAATTGGGAGCCCCTCTCCACATATCTACGGCGTCAACAGACTGGCTAGAAGTTGAAAGTTATGTGACTCACCCCAAGGAATGCAATGATCCCCTTTTATCATGTACACCTGCAGGATGTATCAGTCTATGTACTTGTGATAAGATATTGTCAATGTTATCATAGCATTTGTTTGTATGTTATGTTATGCAGTATTTGGAAATGCAAAAATAAAATTTTAAAAAAGAAAAAGAATACAAAGATTTATAACATGTTCAATACCTCTGCTCAGCTATGGTGTATTCGGAGGACATGCGTTTTCTAAATACTTACACCCATTAGCTGGTCCCAAACTGCCCAAAATTAAATGGAAAAGTAATACAGTAGTGATCCGCCACAATCTAAACTATAAAACAAATGAGCACACTCATTGGATGATGTCAACAGTGATGTCATCAATTATGTCATTTGAGATGTCATCAGTAATGTCACAAATGATGTCATAGAACATGTCATGAGTGATGTCATATGTGATGTCATAAGCAGTGCATGGCGGAGGCACAAGTTGCCACTGAGTAGTTATAGTTAGGTTAGCGTTTCCCTAGGAAATGCGTTTATTGTGTTGCTAATAACTTTGGCCGCGTTTGACGTATCTCCATAAAATTTTCCCAAAAAGTGTGCTTTTTTGCTCATTTGTGCATGGAAAGTTTTGGGGCAAACCGTCAAGCGGGGGCCGTAAATAGAGGTGAGTCCCACAACGCAACTTCCCCATGCATTTTACATGGACTTGTTTAGGCAAGGCTACAGCAACAACTGATGAACAGAATTACACCAAATTTGAGAGGAAGCTAGATTTTGGTCTGCCGATTGTGCTATTTGTGATTTGGTGTAATTTCATTCTGTAGTTTTGGATAAATTAAGGTTCAAATGAATTTGTATATCTGGACAGTTGGGTTCGAGGGACTCTCGCGATAATCCCTTGAACCCGATTTGTGTACTGATTGGCCCAGGAAGTTTTTTTCCCTTGAGCCATGTCATGAGTGATGTAATAGGTGAGGTCATAAGCAGTGCATGGTCGGGCTCTGCTAACTGGAGAATTTCTGTGAGTTTTGTTTAGTACAAAACGTTAATGTTGTCACTGACATATTTACCTAAATATATCATCAATTTAACCTTTGTTTTTATATATATGCATCTATCTATAGTAAATGTAGGGTTTAAGGCTGGGTAGAGGTATAGGTTGGTAAGGGCGTTTTTATGGTTATGGGGTCAGGGGCGTAACACAGGCCCCCGCAGCCCCTGCGGTGCGGGGGGGTCCCGAGCTGCAGGGGGCCCCCCTCAGCACAGTACTCCGGCCTGAGAGCTCCGGATTAAATCCAGGGCGGGGGGCCCTCTGTGTACCTTGCAGGGGGGCCCCCTCAACTTTCGTTACGCCACTGTATGGGGTGGGTCAGGATATAGGGTGGTGTGGGTGTTTTTAGGGCTATGGGGTAAGGTTATTGGATGCTAAGGGTGTTTTTAGGGTTTGGGGTGTGTAAGAGTATTGGGTGGTAAGGGTGTTTTTAAGTGTTTAGGGTTTGGAAAGGGATATAAGGTGGTAAGGGTGTTTTTAGGGTTTAAGGGTGGGTAAGGGTATAGGGTGGTAAGGGTGTTTTTAGTATTTAGGGGTGGGTAAGGGTATTGGGTGATATGGTTGTTTTTAGGGTTTAGAGGTGGGTAAGGGGATTAGGTAGCAAGGGTGTTTTTAGGGTTCAGGGGTGGCTAAGGTATAGCGTGGTAAGGGTGTTTTTAGGGTTTAGGGGTATGTAAGGGTTGTAAAGTCATGCGTGGTAATGGTATATGCGTGGTGAAGGCTTGCGTGGTAAAGGATACGTGGTAAAGGCATGCATTATTAATGCATGCATTGTAATGTCATACAACCATTTGCAGAAATTGAGCTACATGTGGATTTAGATTTTCCCAAACAGCAGTGTGCCTCTGAGAGCGGTCCGCCTACATCAACTGTAAATCGATTCATCAGCATTATGAACCTACTTCCATTTGGTTCAGTTGGTACAAGTCATTTGTATTCAACAAACACATTTCATTACTTTTCTGGTTATGGCAAGCCCTGGGTCGATAGTGACTGTCCCCCAAGTGGTATAAAAATGTAACTAGAACACTGTTGCTTTATAATGTAACATAATCAAAATGTGTTGTCAAAATTTTAGAACATTATTTTATATGTGGACCATCTGCTCAAAGTAACCTGGTGCATCAAAAATGAAATCAAATATCTTTTTATCCCTTAAACATCCCGACAATTCCCAATCTGTTTCAAAAATATTAGTTCCACATGTTTTAGTTCAATTTTAAATGGTTTATATTTTTTTGTTATTATTATACAGACTATGGGTGAGTGTTGATGAGTAATAATGTGCGATGTTCATCTTTTAATCTTTGAGCCTTCTTCCCGAGCCTAAGGACCGCCCCAGTCCTGCGACCTTGAGAAGTGTGTAATACTTGATCGGCTTTTTACATGCATTATCGCTCTGGTTTTGATAAGAACATTCTAATCACCCTTCAATGCAAAAAAACAACAAGAAAACATTTTGTTTTGCCTTGTTTTTATCACCTATTTAAATACATATTCTAAAAACAATATTTGCTGCAAGGGCCTTTTGCCAACATTTAAATTGCCTATTTCAGATTCGTTTAACTATGTTTAAATGAAACAATACGACTTTTATTTTGTATTTACTTTTTAGAGTTAAAGTAGTCATCAGATGCTGGTTTCTTGTACACTTTCAAACCTCTCTAAAAACCTCATCTGCTGTACATCCAAGCAGACAGCGAGGTACGACAGATGGCTGAGAAGCAATGGAAGTTTGCAGTAAACGGGGTATTTCCTTGCATGCTGGGTCTCTAACATCCTGTTTAGTCATTTCTCTCATAAAAAAAAAACCATTTCCGTTAACACTGAAGTGCAGGTCATTTTTTGCGACTTAGTTTTCATTGTGTGCCACGAAAGTATCCATCACAACCTGGCTGATGCTTTCCCAGATGATGACTGGGGGAAACACTGGGTGTTCCTCTGTGGAGATCCAGCCAATACAAGAGGCATTGCTAGACAATAAAGGGTAAATGACTTATGAACAATTCCTTCTAGCATTACGTCATTTAGAATATTTTAATAAAAGTTTAGTTCGCAGCCCTTTATTCCCCTTTTCCTTACCGATTTTTCTTATAGAAGCTGCTAAACCCTCACCCTCAGCAAAGCCTCCAGACTTAGATAATAATCTGGTTTTCTTATAGAGCACATCCTCTCTCTGATTCCACAGGGTAAGCCTTCTTTTTCCTCTGGAATTTTGTCTGCTAAACACTTTCTTTTCTGGTCTTCCTTATGTGCGTGGATCTAGTTACTGCTGTTCTCTTGTTCAGAATGCAGGATAGGAGAAGCACCAACATACCGACATACGCGTTACCAACTGTGGCAAGTTCACCAAATTCAGAATTCTACAGTTTTCATTCATGAACACATTTCCCTACCTGGATTGCTCTATATTGCCATTATATTCACGACACTGTGCATTGTTAAAAATTCATACAACTCACCTATGCCCTTAAAATATTAAACAATTTGTGATTGACCATCCATCCCTTCTGTCAATGCCTTGGCTATAACTTCTTGCAGAATAAAATACTATGGGGAGATCCTCTTATGATATGGCATTACAAAATGGAATCCCTTCACTATCTACTTCCTCCACAATTTTTCAAATTGTGTCTATCTCAGTAAAAATATTATTTGCCCCTGCTATTTCTCCTTTCCCTAACTACAAAGTCACTGCCACTTGCTTTTCAACACCCTAAGGCAACCCCTTTGCATGTGCTGTGCCCTCCAAGTCTTACAAACGAAATCTCAAACTTAGGGCCTGAACATGAGTATGTTGCTTGGCCCATTGGTCTGCCAGGTCAGCAGAAGCAATGACCTCCATTCCTGGCTGAGAAACGCCAGCCATATTTAGAGGTCCGTGATAGTCAGACAGGGATCTCACTTCAAACAGCCCAAGGACTAGGAGCCATCAGAGGAAGGGCATTACATATCCCACCCTATTTAAGGTGGATGGTGTAACATCCTGCTTTTTCTGTCCATCACCCCCAGGAAAAATCTGGCAGTGAGGGATAGAAAAAACAAATAATGCCCCTCAGGGTGTGGGGTCATTAATTTTGTTTTTCAGGAACAAACTCACGCTATGGAAGATCCAGCAGAGAGCCGTTCCTTGGATGCCAATCACGCGCAGCCGCCTGATTAGGATGGGGTATGAGACTGTATCAAATGCTGCAGAGAGGTCCTGGAGAATGATGGCGGTCGTGTCTCCTCTGTCATGATCATGTGGGTGTCATCTGTGGCAGCGATGAGTGCTGTTTCTGTACTGTGGTTGGGCTTGAATCTGGAATGTGTGGCATCAAGTAGCTGGTGGTTGGTGAGGTGTTGGTTCATTAGTCTTTCTAAGACCTTTTCCGGGTAAGGCTGGAGGGAGATAGATCTGTAGTTGGAAAGCGTGGCTGGGTCAGTGGATGGTTTCATGAGCAGGGCATAATGGTGGCAGGTTTCCAGGTGTCCGGGAATGTGACTGAGTCATTGGAGGCATTGAGGATGGGTGTTAGTGTTTCGTTGATTGGTAGGAGCCCTTTGGTATGGGTGTAGTGAGGGCAAGGTTCAGATGGAGCCCCTGAGGGAATGGGCTTCTTGGTACCAGCGATTTTGAGGTGGAGATAACAGGCCACAAGGTCAGGGTTCGTACATCAGTTATGATTGGAAGTTGAGTTGCAGTAGGGACATGGTCTGGTTGAGGATCGGAGTTATTGTATATGGAGGTAATTTGTTATAGAATAATTTTTAGAGCTTGTTGCAAATGTCTTGTGAGTTGGTGATGTTTCTGGAGGCAGCTGGAGACGCAGTGAACTCTTTGATGACGGTGAAGATTTCCTTGCTGCTGTTAGTGCTGGCATTGATGTGATCAGCAAGTGCTGTGCACATGGTGTTCTGTATCTGCTGGTGGTAGTATCTTAGGGCTGATTTCAAGATGACTTTATCTATGATGTCTTGACTTGCTCTCCTTACGAGTTCTAGTTCCTTCAGTGGTGTTTCATCAGCCTGAGTTCCTCTGTGTCCCTACTGACCTGTGGTCACGCTCTTGCCTTTCTGATGCAATTGAGGGGAGCCAGGGTGTGGGTGTGTGCGGTGATCCAGCTGTTGAGGTTTTTGATAGATTTTAGCAAGGTGTGCTCCAGGTGGTGTTTGGAGGGAGCAGAAGCCCACTCCTTTCCTGGGATGCTTTTCCAGCTGCAGTGGGTGGTTCTTGTGATAGTAGGGCTGTGATGGTGCAGTATGGGTATGGTGCAACTGATGAGAGAGTGGTCTGTCCAGGTTATGGGTGCTGTTTTGTCAACTGTGATGTTGCTGACTAAGGAGAACATTGGGTTCAATTGGTGTCTGGTGGTGTGAGTGGGTTTTGTAATGTGCTGGATGAGGCCAAGGTTTCTGAGGTTTTATGGGCAGCTCTTAGAGTTTGGATTGGTGCAGTATTCCAGGTGAAAGTTAAGGTACAGAGGAGGATGAAGCTTCTGCCATGACGAGGGGTGTGATGAAGTCTGATGTCATTGGTGAAATTGGAGTGGGGTCCTGGTGGTCTGTATGCAAGGGTTCTGCCCAGGAAGTAGTTGGCTGTGATGTGTATCTTGAACATGAGGTGTTCCATGTAGCTGGTGGGGGTGTCTGTGTAGTTGGTGCAGCTGATGGTATCTTTGAATATGATGGCAACTCCACCTCCAGGCTTGGGCTGATGGTCTTGCCTAATGATCTTGTAGCCAGCAAGCATAGCTGTAGCAATTTCCAGTGCCAAGGTTGGGTTGAGCCACATTTCCATGAGAAAGAGTAGGTCCAGAGCGTGGTTGTGAAATAGACCCCATATCTCTGTGGCATGTTTTGTGATTGAGCAGGTGTTGAGGAGCATGCATGCGAGTGTGGTGTGTTGTTTGAGTGGCGATTGATCTGCGTAAGTGGGTGGCTGGTTTGTGTGAGTAAGTGGGGAGCTGTTGCTGTGACAGCGGTTGGTGTAGGGTGTCGGAGAGTGCATGAGAACCTGCTGTGTGGTGTAGGAGCAGTGTAGAGAGCCGCAGCAGAGGTTAAGAGCATGAAGGACCGCAGCATGGTATCGAGGTAGGGAGTGAACCAGGGTCCCTGGTGCTGGGAGCAGTCCAGGTTCAGATAGGTTCAGACAGGTTTGCCTTTGGCACGCCAGCGGCTTGCCCGCTGCATGTGTCCATGCTGCCATTAAATAGGTTCTGGAAGGAGGGAGAAACTCAGGGTACTGTGGGTGGGAAACCTGTGGTGTCACTTCCTGTGCAGATGGATGATGAGAAATCCAGTGATGTAACTTCCTGTGCTGATGGAGGTTAGGAAATCCAGTGATGTCACTTCCTGTACTTATTGGGCAGAGAGAACTGGTAGATGACCACTAGGCCTGCGGACAACTCTAAATTTCACGCATGGTATACCATTGGGATGGTGGATCTATTGTCAGTTGCCAGCTCAATGGACACTACTATCCGTCAAAGAGCAAATCAGGCACTATGGGCCCGATTCACAAAAGTAATTGAGACAAAATCCTAACTTTACGACTTTCAGTATTCACAAAAGGCATTTAGGAGTAGTAAAGTTAGGATTTTGTCTTAAGTTTGTCTTAAGTTTTGGTCTTGAGACAAAATCCTAACTTAAGTTAAACTTAAGTTAAACTTAAGTTAGGATTTTGTCTTAAGTTTGTCTTAAGTTTTGGTCTTAAGACAAAATCCTAACTTAAGTTTAACTTAAGTTTAACTTAAGTTAGGATTTTGTCTCGCAATTTAGGGACAGAGGGAGTATACTCTAATACGAGCCAAGGGTCCAGGACATGTGGGTTCTATTTGAGGGGTAGGACTCACTCCATCAGAAGCTACCAGCAGGGTTCAGGGCAGGTCCAGTTGAAACTGGTCAGCTGGGTTCTTCAGTCTCCTTCTTTGTCCTGGGTACAAGTGGGAGCAGACCTTAGGGTTCTCTTCACAAACCTCAACAGCAGGTGCATTCCTTCCTCTGTCTTCCACAGATCCAGTAGTGTTCTGAAAAGGGTTCACAGGGGTGTCACATTTTATGTTTGACACTTGCCTGTGGGTGGGGGTGCCTCCTGGCTCCTCCCTAAACAATAGTGAAAAAATTCCCAGGGGTAACCATGCCCACTTTTGCAGCAGTTCCTGTGTGCCCTGCTGCAGACAATCCCAAAGTGCCCTTCACTGCTTAAATTCATCATGGAAGAACCTTCCTTCCCCTATGCTAAGCTCCTGTGCCCACCCTAGAGATGTGGCCTGGGAAATTAACAACCCTGTGGTCACTCAAAACTGGTTTTGGGGGCAGCTCCTCTCCCACTGGGATTGGAGCCTGGTTGCCTAAGAAGAAAAAAGGGAATTATCTGCATCTGCCATTGGCAGGGTAGGCAACCTTTGAAGATATGCAAGAGGCAGGGCACAGACCCCAGGCCATCTTTCCAAGGGAATGTCAACTTCTCTCCACATCTAAGGCCTTTGTCTCAGCTCTGGGAGCCAATTCACACCTCATCAAGGAGCTATTCAGCTCCTGGATGACAGTTGGAAGCTCAGGGAAATGGGGTTGTAGGGTGTTTAGGCAGGTTAAAGGTGGCTTTTTAAGGTACTTTTTGTAAAATATTTAGTACAAATCTGACTTTACCAATGAATTGGATTTGTAATACGTTTTTTAAAAAGTCCAGGAATTATCTGATTCCTAGGCAGAGATAATAATATTTAGTTTTAATAATGTATTCTAATGATTTCCTATGGAAAAGTTAACCCTGCTACAGTGAAAACAGTTTTTAGGGCATTGTCACTGTAAGGACATGTTTAACATTCAATGTTTACATGTCCTTCTTTTAAATATCATGCACCCTGACTTATGGGCATTTAAGACCTACATGGGGGTGACATTAATATTTAAATGGAGAATGTAAGACTGTCAAAAGTGGTTAATTTGCGAAGTCAAATTTACAGTTTAAATCTGCACAGCCATGGAATCCCGCCTGTGCTCTACAAACAAGACGCAGAATACTGGGCAAAAGCACTCAGCCCTCTCTTCACCGAAATAAGGCAGGCAGGCCTACTACCTTCGTCCTGGAGGGCCTCGATAATCTTGCCAATCTTTAAGTCAGGGGACAAAGCCCTGCCAAAGAATTACTGCTTAGTTGCTCTTCTGGACAATGAGGCAAATAATTTTGCAGGAACTCTTCTGGACGAATTACAACAATGGGCCGAAGACAACTCGATTATTCCTCTGAATCAGACTGGCTTCTCCAAATCTGTCGGAACGGTAACAAATATTACGACCATGGCTTTGCTCATTGATAAGGCTGAGAATACAAAAATGCCATTACATTTATGCTTCATCGATTACAGGGCGGCCTTTGATCACGTAAACCGCAACAGACTATGGACAAAATTGACCAGCTGCGGCATACCTCAGGCACTGCTTAATTTGCTAATCAATTTGCACACCAAAACCTGGATCCAAGTAAAACTGGGTGATGAGTCAACCCATTCCAGAAGGATACCAACAACGAAAGGACTTAAGCAAGGCTGCGTGCTGGCCCCGACCCTATTCAATCTGTTCCTTGCAGACCTTGTCCCGCTATTAAACGCTAGTAACTCACATTCCCCAAGGTTAGGGAACCTAGCGTTACCATGTCTACTCTATGCAGATGACTCAGTTTTAATCAGTCAGACGAAGGTGGGTCTACAGCATCTCCTCAACACCACATTAAAAAACTCCGAAGCAAACATCCTGAACATCAACTTTGAGAAAACCAAGACCATGACAATTAAAAAGAACTCTAAGAAAACATCGGCCTGGTTCTGGGGACACAACCGCATAGACTCAGTATCAGAAGATAAATATTTAGGAGTGATCATTGACAAAGGCGGGCACTTTACAGCTCAAAGGGACTCAATTAGGAGGGAGGGAATAGCCCTGGCAGTCTCAATAAGAAACCTCACCTCCAAATTGAATGGCCCTTCACTTGCCCCACTAGCCGAAGTAATACGGGCAAAACTCCTACCCACAATAGCTTATGGAAGTGAGGCACAGAGGGGCAGAGACTCCAAGCTCCAAGACGGCACGGTTGCAATAGCGTACAGAACAATCTTTGGCTTGCCAAAATATGTCTCTCCTGCGCAGATCAGGCTTGAGTTTGGTGTCCAAAAGCAGACCCTTGCAGGACAAGGAGCTATTGCTATCTTCTGGGACAAAATACGGAAATCAAAACCAGGAACTCTTAATTGGTGCTTGTGGTTAGAGTTACAATACAAAATGTCATCACCTGCTGCAAAATATCTACAAGCAAGTCTGACCACCCTGGGACTAACTGAGCTCTGGGAAACACCCACCAACCACTGTCTTTTCAAAAAATAGTATGGGAAACAGTAATACGTCTATCCTGGATTGAGGACAAAGCAGCCTTATCTAAAAGGACACATGGCTGGATGACTCTGAGCACCTATTTCACCCCCGCTGCTCAAAAATATCTAGCCTTGGGGTTTGCTAGATCTTCCAAAATCCGATTTCTAAAGTACCGATTTGGCTTGCTACAATGCACAAAGCATTTTCCGCACTGGCTGAAAACCCAATTCGACTCCACCTGCCGTTTGTGTGGCACAGCGCAGGAAGATATGCTGCACCTACTCTGTATTTGTAAAGAACTAACACAAGAACGAAAACAACTTTTAAAAGCACTTTTTAATCATACAGGCATTCGCACACGAAGACAAGCGGTGCTGGCTTGTTTTGCTCCAGAGGACCTGCAGCTGAACTGTTGCCTGGTGAAGTTCTTGAGGCAGGTGGAGAAGAAAATGCCACATTTACGACAGGAACATCCCAGCACTAACATTGAGCAGAGCGATACCACTGCCTAAGTGCAAGGCAGCCAAAAGTCACTAAGCAAATGAATCGTTTACTATAAATCGCATTTGAAACAACAGATTAACTCTTTTTTACCAAATTCCTTTTTTTACTCTTCTCTTACAGTCGTAATTCATAATGAAAGTTTTTATCGATACATTTTGTAGCAATGGTTTTAAGTAACTACGCTAATAAAAAATAAACTTGAAACTTGAAAATCTGCACAATCAGGTTAATGGTGCCAGGCCTGTGGCTATGGTTTGCCTTGTCACTTTAGGGGTGGCACAACATGTGCTGCAGACACTAAATTAACTTACAGACCCTTGGTACACTTTGTACCATATACTAGGGACCTATAGGTAAGTTACAGGTGCCAATTTGGAGTACAGCCAATTTCCACATGTTTTAGGGGTCACAACACATGCAGTGGGGCCTGGTTAGCAGAGAGGACAGACTCAAAAAAGCAGCATCAGTCCAAAAAAACACAGGGATGATCATGCAAAAAGATAGGTCCATCATTATCTGTAAATTACGACTTTTAACCTAAAGAGAAAGAAAACTGAAACATTTTTAAAAAGTCTCATGACAGTCTTAACTCAGACAGAAAATCCGTGAGAGCAATTGAAAGGAGTTGTTGACAAAATACCAGGTAGTTCATTTATACAGTCCTCATCCCATCCGAAAAGCAATGCATATATAACATTTGTATTGCCAAAGACTGCTATTTTAAAAATCAAGTACTGTAAAGAATTGTTCTACAAATCTCAGTAATGAGAACAAATCAAATAATTCCACTACTACAATAATAATCTTCTCAACTAACAAATGTCTCGGAATAGCAGAAATATTGGCAGACAAAATCCATAAAGGCAGCCAAAGATTTCAGCATCTATTTATTTATAAAGTTTTATATAGCGCGACATTGATCCCGAGGGATATCAGAGCGCTTTACAATTTGGGGGCAAGGAAGGTAACAAATTAAAACATGAGTCTAATATGGTGAATCTAATAGGCATTGAATCAAATAGTGCACATATAACAGATCCTTTATAAACCTGAGTGAACGGGGAATGGGCTATACGATGGAGCAAAGTTACATAAGGGGAGTAAGTACAATAATCATATACAGGTATAAAAACCAATACCAAAACAATAAACAAAACATGAGTCAAATGGGGAGTCTAGTGGCATTGAGTCAGATGGTGAACAACTACCAGATCCTTTATACACCTGGGTGAACGCAGAGTGGGCTAGACTATGGGGCCTAATGCCTTAAGGGGAGTAAATACCATAGTCATATACAGGAATAATAACCAAAACAACATAATAAACATATACAGGGATAATAACAAATGCTGTGGTATGTCCGATGCGCTAGAGCTAACAAATGTCCCTCATGTTAAGGTAAGAGCTTATTCATGAGGAATCTTTTTGCTTCCAGTTTGAAGGCCTCCTTTGAAGAGATCCTCCGAATTTCAGGTGGAAGAGAGTTCCAAATTTTGGAGCAGAGCCAGAGAAGGCTCGTTGGCCTGTTCTCTTTTGCGGAAGATCTGTGGTTTTAAGAGGAGAGAATTTGCACTCCTTAACAGTCTACCCCCTCCGGATAGTTCTAGTTTTTGTGCCAGGTAGATGGGGGTTTTGAAGTGGAGGGCTTTGTGTGATAGGCAGGCAATCTTCAGTTGAATTCTAGCTTCGTAAGGTATCCAGTTTAGAGATTTTAAAACCGGGGAGATGTGTGCCTTTCGCTTAGTGCCCGTAATCAATCTGGCCGCCGCGTTCAGTGACGCCTTTAGGGGGCCAAAGTGTATTTGGGGAGGCCACATAGTGTAGCACTGCCATAGTCAAGTCTCGGCAAGACAAGCGCTTGGACCACTTGCTTGAAATCTGCTTGCGGTAGGAAAGGTTTGAGATTCCTGAGTGTTCTCAGAAGGTGGTTAGCTCCCTTGCACACGCAGTTACACTCAAAAAGCCCACTATTTGTCTTAAATCCTTAACCTGCACTACAGAGCTTACTCTAGTTTACCTGGTAAAGGTTAGATTAATAGCGATACTCTTCATTACTCAAGTTCTCCCTTCCATGTCTCAGTACTTACTCAAAGATCAAGAAAGAAGCCTTTCCTCCCATAGACAGTAATATTATGGCAAGCTTAGTTTTCCTAAACTGTGTAATTTGTGGCCCAACTGTCAATAATCAGCACTTGCTGCTTCAGTCATAAATGGCAACAGGCCATCTACACTTCAGAAACCACGCCACACTGTAGTAGCTTTTACTTCCCCATCACCCTTCTTGAACTATTCCTTATTCATGGAGTATATAACCAAATACCGTGGCTCTATTTCAGTTTACAGAACCTTTATAACATGCACAGGGGACGTCAGAAGTGATTCAGCACATACATTTTGATTAATCATCTAAGTCAGTAACTACAGCACACAACAACTTACTCTGCAGTACCTCCAGGCATGGCACAAGCACCAAAAGCAAGCTCACCTTGAAAGTTCAAGCCACATCAAGCTTGTGGCGGGAGAAAAATGTGGAAGGAGCAGTTAAAAGTAGCAGCCCAGCAGATGTCTGAAAATGAAATACCACCAAACCCTGTTCAGGATGTCACCAACTCTATCCTAGAGTATCCCTGATTCTGATCTGTAAGCAAAAGTTAAGTTTGACTGTACACCGTAGAAATCACAAACTTGATCCATCAGCCCACAACTGTGGGGAAGAATAAGGAACCCCTGTTGCCACATCAAATCTAATAAACAATCTGTTCCAATGCCTGAACTTCGCAGATGTGCACAGATAGATTTTCATTGCCTTCACCACATCAAGAAAGAGTAATTTTGCCTCTGAAATATATTGAGGAAAAATTAAGAAAGGAACCTACTGGTCATAGTTAAAGTACCCTTAAGGAGAAACCCACCCCAATCACAACCCCAGGTGATTAACAAAGTGTTAAAATTAGGGAGGATTACATTGAAAGAAATCCATCTCATCAGGTCTCTTGCTACTGACCACTATAAATTAGAGCTTGAAGGTTAGGTCCTGTAAGGCTGGAGGACCAAAGGCAAGTCCCACTGAGATGCCATTGCCCTAAACCATATTCTGAAAAAAGTAAAACCCCATAGTATTCTTGTGACTAAAGCTTGAAAGGAGGATCTATGGGTACTATCTTGTGGAGTCTGATCCCAGAATGGAGCCGGTACCAGAAGGTAATCATGGTAGGAATAAATCATTATTCCTTCCCTTGGCATGCCAGTGATCAGTGAGACAAGGAACTTCGAGAATACCTAAGGAGCAGATTTCAAGCTTAAGGGCAGCCTAGCGGGCTATTTCCAAAGGTAATTTTTCACATTAGTGAATCTAGACGTGTAAAGTTTCTCTTAGACTTTTAAGTAACGCTACTACTTTTGGCTATTCACCATTTACGAATGTAAAGTTATTTAAAAGTGTTGATTTACATATCCTCACCCCTGAAATAGGGGGTGGAGTCAGTAAAAATGTTAAACAACAATTGTAAAGTTACTACTAATAGAGACATTACAACCATATTTTAGCACACTTGACAGAGACCTTGGCAATCGAGGCAGAGATCTCCTGATGGTAAAGTATTGGGAAATTAGTAAAAGTTTATTAAAGTTTAAAAATCATTGGAAACATTTGTATGGTAAATGTTAATGTTGTTAATGATATATCATTTTATATATGTTTTTTAAATGTAGAATAATATTTTTAAAATGTTACTTCACTAGTACCTACATTTTCAATTGCATTCCTAAGACATTTAAGCATGTCAAATGAATCATTCTGCTTTATTCTGCCATCAAGGAATCAAGCAGCAACAAGTGTTTTGGAGCCCACCGCCAGCTGTGGTAGATTTTGTGGGGAGGCTGAGCTGGCCTGAGTGAGACCTCATCATGATGGCTGCCACTCATGCAGGATGTGCCATGTGCTTGACCGAGGTCCAAGTGGTCCAAGGGACTACTGCCTGCTGTTAAAAAGCAAGCATTGGCAAGGCCATTAGGTTTCGCCAATGCAAGCTCTATTGGTTTTGTCAATGTTTTTTAGACATGTTGCACAGCATTGTAAACTGCTGTGCAAAATAACTTAAAGTAAAAAAAAAGTGCTATGATGCAGCCAGCATTGACCTCGTAACAGCGCCTTTTTACTTTTAAGTCATGTTGCACAGCAGCCAGTGCTGCTGTACAATATGTGTAAAAACAACGTGGGGGTGATGGAGCAGGGTAAATGAACATTTTTAACCTCCTAATAATTTTCGTAAAATAATTAATAAACATGTTTGTTTAAGTAAATAACCAACAATGTATGTTACATGTAAAGGGTTAAAGATAACACGCTATCTTGTGTGCAAATTAATCAACTTATAATTGTTTACGTGTCTAACATAACATAATATTTGCGTACTAATAAAATAATAAACGCATGATTTGTGCTTTTAAATAAAACGTGTGGTTGCAAAATAAAGCGATGGTAAGTAAGGGACGGCTTTATATGTTGCTTTTTGCTAGGTAATACCTAATTGGGGTACGTAGAAAGACGGGAGGGAAACGAAAGGGTTTATATTCTTTATTTTAACAATATTTTGTTTATCTTTGAAAATAGTGCGCTTAGGCCTGTTGAGCAGCGATATAAAATGGCCGCCGTAAGCTAGAGTACGCATGTCCAAGAATCCGTGTGGTAGAGGAGAGAGGCTGTGGAAAAGGATGACCACGTGTTCGTGCTGAGAGCATAAGACGGAAGTACGGTCAAGGCTATTGTGACCTTTCTGAGCAGATGTGTGCCAAAGATGATCAGCAAGAAGCGTGAGAAGTCAAACTGAATAAATGGACGGAACTGTTGAATCTAAAAAGTAGCAGAAAAAGATACAAATTGGACTGATCGAAACGGATGAGCAATGTCATGAACTGTGGGAAACGATGCAAGCATGGACATTCCACAAGGAACTGGTTAAGACAAGGAAGTTTGATTAAAATGTATATGGGCCTGAGTGAACCAATGAGAGAGAATCACGCCATGAAGATGCAACATTTTTATTCAGTAAGCTAGAATTAGGGTATAAGAAGACCTACTCTTTGTGGGAGGGGTTAGATGCTGGAGGGTTAGATGCTGGAGAGTGAGATGCTGGAGAGTTAGATGCGGGAGAGTTAGATGCTGTAGATGGGAGAAGTTGCGGTTGCTGATGCTGACGAGCTGATGCTGCTGCTGCTATTTTTTATTTCCAGTTGAGTATAAGATGCTGCTTTTGGAGAACTTTTTTATTCCTGTTAGATTTTTCAGTTAGAACTATTAGATTTTTCCAAGACAGATAGATTGATCTTTTAGAGCTCTTGCTATGATAACCTTATTTTTCTGTCTAATAGATATGCATTGCAATTTCAATTTATTCTTATAATGATGATAAATGTAATGATCTAAATAATAAGCTTAAAACTTATTTCTTGCTTGAAACTTTATATAAACTTTATTATTCTTTAAACAAATGACTCAGTGATTCTTTAGCTCAATGATTAAGGTAAATTGTTAAAGAGTTTATTGTGATTGAGCTGGTCTTAATCACCATCAACTGATTCCTACTAGTTGGTCCATCGACCAATGAGCGGAATACCTTAAAGCAAATGAGAAACATTATGTCATGTTAAAAGAGGTATCCCGTCTCCTTCCAGCGAATCGTTTTCTCCTAGGTTAAGGACGGAGGAAATCCAGGGAGTAAATGAGTAAGTTAATATATATGCGGTGTTATGGGCCCCACCGTCATATGGATATAGTTTGTGTGTAGGAGGAATAGTTGTACCTGGATGACCGAAGCATATAGGAGAATAATTTTTATTGTTAGCGCTGGATCAGATTTCTTGGTAGCAGAGTTATGGTTACTATAGATTAGTTTGGTGATTATTGATTAGTGATTATTGATAAATTCATGTTTAACACTTTTTGTTGAGTCGCGTTATGTTATATGTAAGTTTTCACGCTTCCGAGAAGTAGGAAGTGGAACACGTGTGGCAAGAGAAGTCACATGGAATGGTGCATTGTCTGAGTTCATATTGGTGATAACACAGGTTGTGTTATGATAGGGACATTTTCCGTATAAAAGGTGTGTAAGTGAAATAGTGATCGTTTTTCTTGTGAAACTCTGGCCTTAATTCTCAGGAGCAGTATAGTCTCCACATGTGTTTTATCCCCAGAGAAACGGGTTTACCGCTTGCTTGAAGGAAGGGTAAGGTAGAGGGAAGTGCTACTTTATCGGCGAAACTGAAAATTCTATGGTAGGGTAGAGGTAAGCGCTGCCTACTGGAAAATACAGAGTTCTTGTGTAAATGAACAAGCTATTTCTTTGGTTTAGCGAATCAGACAATGGAAATGTGTTTTAAATGTTGTAACTAACGAAGAATTGTTGAAAAAGAAATTGCCGATAAATTTTGTAAAGGAGGGGTCAAGAGCAGAAGTGACGTAGACAAAAGCTGCGCTGGGATTGGACAGTGCGTTAGTCATACGGAAACAGGAGCAGAAGTGACGTAGACAAAAGCCGCGCTGGGATTGGACAGTGCTCTGTAGACAGAATCCGCTCTGATTGGAGTGTTGGTGTGAGTCGCGCTAGGATTGGTCGAATAGCCTAGTGACGTGGAAGTTTGTGATTGGAGTGTTGGTGTGAGTCGCGCTAGTATTGGTTGGAAGAACAGTGTTGAATTGCGGATCGTTTGAGGAGAAAAAGCGATTGTGAATCATGTCATATTATGAGTATGGTAGAGAGAAAATGTCATGGATGTCGAAAGTTAAGAATTTCTTTAAGAAAGACAAAAAGATAGTGACTAGAGAGGGACAAATAATTCCTCCGCCAAAATCACCAGCTTCGCACATGATGCTGAAATATGGATATCATACATGCATATGGTTAGAAAATTGGACAAAATATACCAAGAATGATGGAGCTTTGGCTTTCCCTGAGAATGCTTCATTTAATGTAGCTGTACTACGGAACTTGAGAGAAAAAATGGCAATGTTAGAACCTAGACCTAGACCGACACAGTTTGAAGCTTTAACTGAGTGGGTAGATGAGATGTATGAATGAGAGAGATTCAGAGGATTAAAGAATCATGAGTTTGTGCCTGGAAGGTTATGGGGAGTAAATCATGAGGACAGAATAAAGCGTTGGAGATGTGCTAATATGACAGGAGGTTTGTTTCCAGCTTTTACAGTTGAGGAAGAAGCAAAGAGAAAGTGTACTGAGAAAAAGAAACATGTAGTTGTAGAAAAGTATGTGTATGGTGGTAGTGAAACGGATGACGAATTGCTGGAAGATATTTTAAACAGAAACCCACCTCCATACCAACAGACTTCTGCGGTGGTGACACCTAATGCACCGCCAATGGAAACTGGGAGGAATAAAAATCCCGAACGAAGAGATGAGACAAATAGGTCACAAGATCAATTAAAAACTTCACAAAACGAAGAGATAGAAAGTGACAATGCAACTGAATTAGCAAAAACCAAAAGAGAATTGACTGAGAAAATAAGAGCATTGACAAAGAATATGGAAGCTGTAACTGTACCAGTGACAATAGGTCCAGTAATGCCAATTTTGAGAATCAGAAAATTGATGAACGTTCTTTAGTGATTCCCATGAATTCACATTTGCAAAGAAAAAGAGAAGGGATGGAACTGAATAATGAAGGTGCACACCATTTGGCTAGTACCTATAGACCAAGCCCACCTACTAATTTGATGATAAATGAGAATGAGATTGGGAGAATACCTATGGTAACGGAGTCTGCAACAGGGACACCAGAAAGAAGTAACAATTGGATAGAATTAAATAGTACGCCTGTAGGTCCGACTCCAGATGAGTTAAATGAATGGATGAAAGCGCTAAAAACAAAAGAAACAGAAGTAAAACCATTAGATGTAATTAGGTTAAAAATAGACATGGAAGAATTGATTTTAGGAACCATTGGTACAGAAAAATTAAAAAATTATCAGGATGATGAGATTATGTTTTTGTGCAAAAGTCTTACATGGAGAGCTAGAAATTTACATGACAAATTGGAAGAAACCGCAAGGGAACTATGAGTAGAGTTTGTAAAAGTGAGAACGTTGCAGAAACCATACAGAGTAGATTTTTGTGAAAAAGATATAGAGAATTTGAACACATCAGGAAGACTGACCCAAATAAAAGAGTTAATTGTTTTACTGAGAAAATGGGGTGATGTGGATAGATGGAGAAATAGATGGACGAAAAAGAACGAGAAAACAACAGATAAAGCATCTTTGGCTTTTGCAGTGACAGATAAGGAACCAGTTGTAAGGGAGTACCCGATGAGAGAAACTCCAGGTGGTAGTTATGTGCATGTTCCATGGACCAGACAGGATATACTGTCATTTACAAATGACTTCCCAAAGTTGAGAGAAAAGCCAGTAGAATGGTACAGACAAGTGGAGAGATTTGTGAAAGTTTCAAAAGTGTTGTGGATAGACTTAGATGGATTGTTTGATATAGTAGTGCCAGCTGATTTATGGACAGAATGTAAGATTACTATTGATTGGCCAACTGTAGAATATCCAAGGGATGCTAAAACAGGAGCGCCAGGACCAGAAGTGATGAGGAAGTATGACCAAGTAATTACCTTTTTGAAGAATAAGATTCCACCTAAAGAAACAGATTGGGTAAAAATAGACAGAACAACGCAGGAAAGTAAAGAATCAGTGCATGCTTATTACGAAAGGCTGTTGTTGGTTTTCAAACAGTATAGTGGTTATGAGACACTAAATGAGAAGGATATGAGTCATTTTGTATATAGATTTGTATATGGGTTGAAACCGGAGATAAGTGAAATGATTAAGCAGCATATGATTTGTTGACAGAATAGCACAGTTGACGAGGTTTTGAGATATGCTAAATATTGCAGTGATGATATTGAGAGTAGACAGCGTAAATTGAAAGAAAAAGCCATGTGGGCACAGGTGAAAGTTGCAGAGAAGCAAGAAGCTCAATTGAGTAATACCGGTAATGAAACAGGACAGGTTAGATCCCGACCTAATATAGGTAAAGGAAAAGGACAAATGAGCATAGATGAGGCAAAGAAAAAGTGGCCATGCCACAACTGCAAAAAGCTAGGGCATTGGAGAAACGAGTGTAAATTTCCTCCAAAACTTAATGTGGAAAATCAATCATTAAATTCACAGGTGCAGAGTGAGGTAGTTACTCAACAAAGTCAGGTGCCACAACCACCACTTCCCAAGAGTGTTAACCAACAGAAATACAGTGCAGAAACAGGATTCTACGGAGGTGAACAGGTAACACAGTTGCCGCGTGCAGCTGCAATTTCTCAATATTGGTTACGACAGGATGAGGATGAAAGGGATGAAAGTTTCTGACGGGGCCTAGGAGAGGGGAAGAGTGCGTGCTTGGCGCAACTCTAGAGGTAGATCAGTCTGGTCCATTTGTGGATGGAGAAGTGAATGGTGCAAATGTAACATTCCTTGTGGACTCTGGAGCTACCTGTTCTACTGTTAGGTCAGTGGAAATTCCAAACCTTCCTCTCTCAGGTGAACATATCCAAGTAGTTGGAGTTTCGAATCAACAAATTAAGACGCCTCTTACTAAATTAGTGGAGGTAAGAATTGGTCCATTTAGTGAAATGCACCGATTTGTGGTATGCGATTGTAGTCCCGTGAACCTATTAGGACGCGATTTATTGTGCAAGATGAATTGCACTATCTATTGTACTCCAGATGGAATTGCATTTCAGACCCCAGATGAAGATGTGCTGTATAAAATGACAATGGTACATTTAGAACCAGAAGTAAATGATTTGTTTCCTGTATTTGATGCAGAGAAAATCCCAATTGAATTGAAAAAGACAGTGAAAGAAGAAGTGTGGGACTTTACAGGAGAAGATGTACGATTAATGAAAGAAGTAGATCCCGTTAAAATAACAGTAAAAGAGGGAATAAGTTACCCAAATACGCCCCAGTATAAATTGACACCAGAAATAATTGAAGGAATAACGCCAGTAATAAATAAAATGGTTGAACAAGGGATTCTAAAAGAAATCATGAGCAGTCCATGTAATTCGCCAATAATGGGACTGAAAAAGCCAAACGGAACATATAGAATTGTACAGGATTTGAGGAAGGTAAACGACATTGTAGTGCCTTGTTGCCCAATAGTACCGAACCCTGCTGTGATTCTATACCAGATTCCACGTGAAGCAGAATGGTACACAGTAATTGATTTATGTCATGCATTTTTTTCTATTCCATTGCATCCAGATAGCCAGCCATTATTTGCGTTTAGGTTTGGAGAGCATATTTTGGCATGGTGCCGAATTCCTCAAGGGTACACAGAAAGCCCCTCAATCTTTAATCAGATTCTAAAGAAATCCTTGGAAGATTTAAAAATGCCAGAAAAATCAGTGATGGTTCAGTATATTGATGACCTACTGGTGGCATCAAAAACGAAGGAAGCATGTGTCAATGATACAATTGCTTTGCTGAATCATTTGGCAAAAAGAGGACATAAAGTGTCCCCATCAAAATTGCAGTTTTGTCAACAAGAAGTCCAGTATTTAGGGCATAAAATTGAGAAAGGAGTGCGAAAGGTAACGACTGAAAGAATAAAAATGATTCAAGGAATGAGAGCTCCAATGACGCAAAGAGAGGTAAGAATGTTTCTGGGAATGGTTGGATATTGTCGACAATGGATAAGCGGTTTTTCGCTGCTTCTGTTCCCAGCTAAGGTCATCGAGAAGATCGTCAACAAACAGCTAACCCGATACCTCGAAGAAAACAGCATCCTGGACCCATCCCAATCAGGGTTCCGCAGCAACCACAGCACTGAGACTGCCCTCATCGCCGCCACCGACGACATCAGGATCCTGCTGGACAACGGTGAGACCGCAGCCCTCATCCTGCTGGACCTCTCCGCCGCCTTCGACACTGTCTGCCCACCGCACTCTGCGCGCACGCCTCCACGACGCAGGGATCCGAGACAAGGCCCTGGAATGGGCCACCTCCTTCCTCGCCGGCAGAACCCAGAGAGTCCGCCTCCCACCATTCCGATCCGAAGCCTCCGAGATCATCTGCGGCGTACCCCAGGGATCATCCCTCAGCCCAACACTGTTCAACATCTACATGGCCCCGCTGCACGCATCGCCAGACAGCACGACCTCAACATAATCTCCTACGCCTACGACACTCAACTGATCCTCTCCCTCACCAAGGACCCCTCGCCGCCATATCCAACCTCCATGAAGGAATGAAGGCCGTCGCCGATTGGATGAAGATCAGCCGACTAAAACTGAACACGGACAAGACAGAGGTCCTCATCTTCAGCTCCAACCCCTCAGCCTGGGACGACTCCTGGTGGCCAACGACACTGGGAGCAGCCCCGACACCCACCGACCACGCACGCAACCTGGGAGTCATCCTCGACTCAACGCTCTCCATGGCCAAGCAAGTCAACGCAGTCTCCTCCTCCTGCTTCAACACCCTCCGCATGCTTCGCAAGATCTACAGGTGGATCCCGACAGATACAAGAAGAACAGTCACCCAGGCCCTCGTCAGTAGCAGACTTGACTATGGGAACGCCCTCTACGCGGGAGCCCGGCCAAGCTCATCAAGCGACTGCAAGCGCATACAAAACGCCTCCGCCCGCCTGATCCTCGATGTGCCACGCCACAGCCACATCACCCCCCACCTGAGAAACCTGCACTGGCTCCCCGTCGACAGGAGAATCTCCTTCAAACTCCTCATCCACGCACTCCACAAGGCACTCCACAAGACTGGCCCAGCCTACCTCAACAGACGACTCTTCTTCTACGTCCCCAACCGCCAGCTCCGCTCCGCCGACCTCTCCGTCGCCACCGTCCCTCGCATTCGAAGAGCAACCACCGGCTGCAGATCCTTCTCCCACCTCACCGCCAAGACCTGGAACACCCCTTCCACTAAGCCTACGACAGACCCAAGACCTGCTGACCTTCAGGAGGCTACTCAAGACCTGGTTGTTCGACCAGTAGCAGCACCCCCCCCCTTTTTTCTCCCCAGCGCCTTGAGACCCTCGCGGGTAAGTAGTGTGCTCTACAAATTCTGTGATTGATTGATTGATTGATTGATTGATTGCTAAACCGTTGAAAAAACTGACAAAGAAGGATGTTAAAGATCCTTTTGAAATGAATGATGAGGAAATGAAAGCATTCAGAGAGCTGAAAAAGAAATTGTGTGAAGCTCCAGCATTGGGAATGCCTGACTATGAGAAAGATTTTGAGTTGTATTGCAGTGAAAGAGATGGATGTGCATTTTCAGTCTTGGTACAGAGACATGGAACTATGAAAAGACCCATTGCATATTTTTCAGCTGTTTTAGACCCTGTAGCGAAAGCGTTGCCTGGATGTTTGAAAGCAGTTGCTGCTACTTGTGTGAGTTTGGAACAGAGTGAAGGCATAGTGATGGGATATCCACTGAGAGTATATGTTCCCCATTCTGTGGAAATTCTCTTGACAAGAACGAAAACCCAATACATGACACATAGTCGGCTGACTAGGTATGAAAAGGTAATTTTGAGTGCAGATAATGTGACCATTGACAGATGTATGAATGTGAATCCTTCGACATCATTGCCAGATGAAGAAAGTGTGATTGAAATGGATGAAGTAGATCACGATTGTCTGAATGTGCTTGAATATTGTACAAAACCTAGATCAGATATACGAGATGAGCCTTTAAAGGAATCAGATTATATTCTGTTTGTGGATGGCTCATGTTTGAGATCGAATGATGGAGTTCTAAGTGCAGCATATGCCGTTTGCACAGAAGCAACTGTAATGGAAGCATCTTGTATGAAAGGAATACGGTCTGCCCAAGTCGCAGAACTAGTAGCTCTGATTCAAGCATGCAAGTTGGGAAGAAATGTACGGGTTACGATTGTGACAGATAGCCAGTACGGCTTTGGGGTGGTGCATGACTTCGGTCAGATTTGGTCACAAAGAGGTTTCTTGACGTCTGCAGGAACAACAATTAGAAATGGAGATTTTGTGAAAAAGTTGCTTGAGGCGGTACAGCTGCCTAAACAGATTGCTGTTGTGAAGTGCAATACACATAAAAATGGGGAAGACTACATAACTGTCGGTAATAAATATGCTGACGAGATTGCACAGTACTGTGCAAAGAATGTGGTTTCTTTGAACAAAAGTTGAGAAAGAGAGCATATTTCTTGTCCTTTGCTTTTTACTAACCCTGTTTAGACATGGGATGAGGTGAGACAGTTACAGGAAGCCGCAGATGATGAGGAAAAAGATACATGGATAAAAGCAGGATGTAGAAAACATGAAGAAAATGATGTTTGGGTTTACAGAGATGAAAGACCAGTTATGCCTGATAGCATGATTTCTGACATGGCACGGATGTACCATGGACAAGCCCATATTGGGAGAGATTCAATGATCAGACTTTTTAGACAAACATGGTATAATCCAAAATTCAGAGCCATAGCTGAGAGTCTTTGTCAGAGATGTCTTATTTGTCAACAGTTAAATCCAGGAAGGAAGACAGTAGTGAGTCTAGGAACAATAGGACGAGAAGGAGGTCCGTTCACTAGAATGCAAATGGATTTTATTGAAATGCCCCCTTGCAGCAGACTAAGGTATGTCCTAGTGGTCGTCTGTTTGTTTTCCCGTTGGGTGGAAGCATACCCAACCAGAAGGAATGATGGAATAACGGTAGCAAAACTTATGCTGCGAGAATTCATTCCGAGGTATGGTTTTCCAGTCACGATTGAAACAGATAGAGGATCACATTTCCAAAATGAATTAGTCAAACTGATTTGTGAAGCACTTAGTATAAAACAGAAACTGCATTGTGCATACAGACCAGAGGCTTCTGGAATAGTAGAGCAAGTGAATGGAACAATTAAAAACAGGTTAGGAAAAATGTGTCGAGCTACAGGACTCAAATGGCCAGATGCCTTGCCATTAGTTTTAATGACAATCAGAAGTATTCCGGAAAGGAAAACTGGACTCAGTCCCCATGAGATAATTATGGGACGAGCAATGAGACAAGCACAAGTACCTGTCAACAAACTACTGACTATAACTGATGATCTAGTGCTGGATTATTGCAAAGGATTGGCTGATGTGGTGCGTTCTGTGTTTCATCAGGTTGGACCGGATGCGACCACTCTTGAAAGAAAACCAGCTCACGACTTGAATCCAGGAGATTGGGTCCGCATAAAAGTCCACAGGAGAAGAAACTGTTTGGTTCCTCGCTGGGACGAACCACGACAAGTGATCCTGGTGACAACCACTGCAGTCAAATGTGCAGGAGTGAAACACTGGGTGCATGCCAGTCACACCATCAGAGTTCCAGAACCTGAAGATCGACATGTGAGTCGACATCTGGAAATATTGGATAACAGTTCAGCATCAGAAGCAGAGGAAGAAACAAACAGGGTGCCAGAATCTGAAGATCGACCTGTAAGTCGACATCTGGAAGACCCAACTACAAGTGCAACGACAGAAAAAGTAGAGGAAATAGCTGAAGTTCCAGAACTTGAAGATCGACCTGTAAGTCGACATCTGGAAATATCAGATACCAGTTCAGAATCTGATACAGATCATTCGGATTGTGAAGAAATTCTGAAAAGAAATTGGAAATTTGAAAGCATAAGAGAAGAAACTGAGCCAGAAGATAGTAACAGTGAGCAACCAAGTACAAGTTGTGGTAAAAATCCTTCGGAGATAATATTAATAGATGAAGAAGGGAGAGTTTCAAACAGAAAGTTAGAAAAATCGGAAGATCCCCGAGGAGCAATAGGGACAGATAGTCAAACACAAGAACAGGGAATTTTAGAAGCAGATAGAGAGACTGACACAAATTCGGAAGAACCTCGAGGAGGGACAGAAATAGGTGAACGAAGGAAGATAAGAAAAGAACCACAAGTAGAGGAAGAAAATGAAATTATAAGTTTCAAAATAAGAGGCAATAACAAAAGAACTGAAACAGAGTCTGAAGAAAGTGGAGAAGAAAGAAACCAAAAACTAGAGTCAAGAAAAAGGAATTGGAAAACAGAAAGAGAGGAAAAAGGAAGTGAGGCAAAAGGCCAAGAAAAGGAGACAATTGGCCCAACGAAGTAAGAAAATTAAGATCTTCATCTTCTGGCAGGTCTTTCTTCCAAATTTCATTGAACGAGGTCTGCATCTCTTCTCCGTTTTGGACTAATAACCAATACCACTCTGATACTTCTTTTGTCTTTTTCTGGTAAGAGCATATTTTTGAAGCCAGATCCAGATTGCCTTTTAGGTCTTTACTTATAGACTTTACCCAGCTATTCAGCTGATAATATTTGAACTTGGAGACTAAGTTCTCACATATCGCCGAAAGATGAGGCCAGGAAATCAATTCCGCATCAACGATTAATTGCCCCCAAGTAGTGATGCCACAAGCGCGGAGAGGAGTTGCCAGGGCATCTTCCATACATATAGGCATTCCTGGGGAGTCCCAAACTGGTGCTACCTCATTGTAATACGGAATTTTAGGAGGCCTCTTATCTGAGACCAAAGCTTCATAGCTGATACCAAAATCTTCAATTTAACCTTCTTGAAATATTTTGGGTGTTCAAATTTTAAAAGAAAGCACCCTGCTTGTTTAGAGAACTCTGTTGTGAGAGCTTTAAAAAGTGGGGAGAAAGATTCGCTTTCCAACAATAATTGTCTAAAATTTTTTAGATGAAAGGCACAAAAATATAAATATAAATCTGGGGTCGCTATACCTCCATAGGCTTTTTTCTTTCTAAGTTTCTTTAGAGCAATTCTGGGATGTTTGTCTCCCCAGATAAAACTTGAAAAAAACCCTGCACCTTTTTAAACCAAACTTTTGAGAACTCTAGGGGGATAGTATTAAATAAAAATGTAAATTTTGGCAAAATAGACATTTTCAATAAATTGGATTTGCCTAATAATGAAAGTGGGAGCCCCCCCCATATTTGAAGTTGTGTTTTTACTATTTTAGTCACTTTTTCAAAATTAACCTGTGCTATTTTATCAATATTTTGAACTATCTGGATGCCAAGATATCTAATTTCCTTCTTTGTGTAGGTACACCTAAAATTGGTGTTCCATTTCATTAACTCAGTTTTTTGTTGATTGATAAGGTAGCCAGAAACCTTTCCAAATCTCTCAAATTCAGGCCATATCTCTGAGAACAGTTTTTCTAAATTGCTAGTGTATATTATAAGGTCGTCTGCATACAAACCAATTTTTTTCTCCCACCCATTACATTTAAAAGGGGTAATATTTTGACAGGCTCTCAATTTACACGCTAAGGGTTCAATGTATATATTAAAAAGTAAAGGGGACAGAGGGCATCCCTGTCTGGCACCTCTTCCTATTTGTATTGACCTGGTTAATTTCCCATTGATTAAAATTTTAGCTGTAGGATTTTTGTAGAGAGCTTTAATTGCTGTCTTAAAAGTTTCGCCCAGATTAAAATGTTGAATTACTTTAAACAAAAAGACCAGTTGACCCGGTCAAATGCTTTGGCAGCATCGAATGTCATTACTGCCAAAGGGATCTTATATGTCTGGGCCATATCTATCGCCCCAATTAAATCGTGTGTTAATTCACTGAGTTGTCTTCCCTTCATGAACCCTTTCTGGTCTTGATGTATTAAAGGGCCTATCACTTTATCTAGGCGTCTAGTAATAATCTGGGTATATATTTTGTGGTCGCAATTTAGAAGTGAGATTGGTCTATAAGACTCACATAGTCTTGGATTTTTATTAGGTTTTAATATCATTGTTATAATGGCTTCTTCCCACGATACGGGGGATTATGACCTTCTAAAAAACATGAATTAAACAATTTAAGAAGAGAGGAGGCAAGTTCTTCTTTCAGGATAATATAAACTTCATTGGGGATGGAATCGGGGCCAGCAGCCTTCCCTTTTTTAAAGTGTTGATTGTTTGAATGATTTCCTCCCTAGATATGGGGCGATTTAGTTGTTCTTTTTCATTTTGCAAAAGTGAAGGGAGAGCTAAATCTGAGAGAAATTCTTCTATACTATCTTCATCTAGAGTTGTCTCATCCGTATATAGGTTTTTAAAAAATTGGACAAAAGTCTCCTCAATTTCGGATTCATCTGAAATGATGTTGCCAGTGTTCAAGCAGCGAAGGTCTCTTATCCAATTTCTTGTCTGATCGACTTTCGTTTTCCACGCCAGGAGCTTACTACACCCCTCTCCATATTCGTGATGGGCTAATTTACTTGCATCCCATTTTTTTTAACTATAATTTCTAGAAAATCAGCTAGCTTATGTTTTGCTGTATTTAATTTTCTCAGAGCATTGGTGTTTTCCGGATCTTGCTCAAAATTTTCCTGAAATTTATATATATCTTCTTCCAATTTTTTGGTCTCTTCTTGCATCTTCCTAGACCAATAAATCGATATAGTTGTTAAAGAGCCTCTCAAGTATGCCTTATATGTGTCCCAAATTGTTTGGGGTGAAGCTGAATCAAGATTAAAATCAAAAAATTCTTTGGTTTCCATCTTCATTTTATCTACTACTTCATTCTCTAAAAGCAATGCTCGATTAATGGTCCACCTCCGGGGTGGGGGGCTCACTTCCATAACTAATTCGATAATGACTGCGGAGTGATCGGACATATGTTCTGGGGCGTGGCTAACTGAGGTAACGTTTCTGCTTGTTACGATATCAACTAAAAAAAAGTCAATTCTGGGGCGATGTCCACATTTTTTGTTGTAAAAAGTAAATTTCCCACCAGATGTCTTAGATTTGTGGGCCATCTCTCTCCAGATATCCACAAGCCCGATATCAGACATTAATTGTCTCAAGGCAGTTCTCATTTTCTGCGTATTTACCGCTACTCTAGACGAGGTAGAATCTTGACTTGTATCAAGAATCACATTAAAATCACCCCCTAATATGATACGATCGTTTATTTTAGATAAGTGAAATAGTAAAGTGTACAAAGTGGCAGGATCGTCCAAATTTGGCCCATAATAACCCGCGAAAATTAGCCATTTATCGTTGATCTTAACTCTGGCTATCGTCCACCTTCCCAAAGGGTCAACCATACATTCCCCTAGCATAGCATGGGCCGATTTTTTAATTAAAATTGCGACCCCTTTCACTGTACAGGATTGAGTTGTACAAATACAATGTTCGATCCACTTTTGGTGTTTCAGAACCACTTCCCATTCCTCTTTAAGCAAATGTGATTCTTGAATAAGAAATACATTACAATCCGACAACCTTAAATACTCTAGAATTTTCTTCCTTCTAGAGGGGACCCTTAACCCATTAACGTTCCAGGACATAATTCTCACATTCTCCTTTTTAGTTGGCCCTAATCCAGAATGCGTTAATTTCCCTGCCAACATTTATCCTTAAAAACAGAACGGCGAAAATTGCGTAGGGCCCTTTGACTAAAGATAAAAAACGAGGACATTTTTTTCTTTTCTCCCACTTGCTCCCCCACCCTGTGTGTAAAAATAATTTTTCTTTTATATGTTTTATGTGCAACCCACCCCCCTCCCTTGGGGAACCCTCCCTTACTGTTGCTTGAGGTAAAATTGTATACCTCTGGTTTTTAGGCTCTCTCTCTGACCAGGCTTAAATCCAATATATTTCATTTGGATGTGCTCTTTATTTGATTTATTAGGGCGTTTGCCTCCTCCGGATCCTTAAAATTGAACATTTTATTGTTCCACATTACTTTAAGGGAGGCGGGAAAGCGTAGGTTTGCTGTAGCACCCAAATTTCTTAATTCCTGCATCGACTTCCCCAGCTCCCATTGTTTGTCCTGAGTAATGTGAGAGATATCTGACCTGACACGAAATGTCCATCCACCTCTTTTATACACCCCTACTTTTAATCCTGCTACTAGGATTTTTTTCTTTAAGTAAATACGATTTAAAATTCACAAGAATCCTTCTTGGATTTTTTTCCCAGGCCTTTTTGAATATGGATCCCGATGTACTCTTTGTACATCCTCCTCAAGAAGTTGTTTCTCAATATCGGGGTGTAATTCTATGAGGAGGTTGATTATAAAAGATCTAATGTCTCCTCCTTCCACATCTTCTGGTATATTCAGAAATCTAATGTTGTTCCTCCTAGCATTATTTTCCAGACTTTCCAGTTTTTCTTTTAAGGTTTTGTCCCCGCTTTTTATCATCTGGATCTCACGTACATTTTTATCTACTTTCATAGTGAGATCCTCCATGGCCAGCTCTACGGCCCCTACTCTTTCTGACATATCATTCAGTTTAGCTTCTAGAGTCTCACAGACCATTTGTATTTTCAATTGATTACTTTCCGAGACTGCAAATTTGTCTCTTAATTCAGTAAGGAGAGTTGTTAATAGTTCCTCTGTAGCAGAGTGAGCCCCTGTATTGCCAGTTGTGCTTGGATTCCTCACTAGCTCTATCTCCTCTGCTACTAGGTTGTCTCCTTGAGGGGGGTCTAGTATCACCAAACTGCTAAACTGAATCTCAGCACCGTTAGGCTGGGGTGCCGTATTGTCTTTTCTAGTCTGAAGAAGCGGGGGGACCTCATCACTCTCATCGACCAGATGGGAGATAGGATCAAAGGCATTCTTCAAAGTGACGGTCTCCATTGCTGTCCTTAAAGAGGACTGAGTGTCTTGAATCTTGAAATAGGACCTTAGTGAGGGCGTAATGCGAGTCTTGCCTAAAATAATTTTAGGCTGCTTCTTCTTCCCCTTACCAAGAGGGGATTTACCTTGAGAGTCTTTTATGTTCTGGCCGGAACCTATGCTTTTAACTAATTTTAAAGACTTAACTTGAGTTACCGGCGCCAATTCTTTACTAACAAACTCAAGAGGGGATTGATTTTGACCCCAAATATCCCTACTTCTAAGGGTATATCTATTTAGCCTATTGGCCCCTGTAAAAGGACCTTCGTCTCGTCTCTCTACTCCTGGCCCCTCACGTTCTGCCTTCAGCTTAGGCCCCCAATCTCGCCCTTTCCTCCTTACCGGAGTCATTTGAAGTCGCCATACACCAGAAGCTGCTCCCTCTGAGACGGGCGAGTATCTTCCCTCGTCTGGAGCCGATTTCTTTTCTGCTCCGATATACTGCAGAGACTCAGGGGTTAATGCACCAGACACACGTTTCCGACGTGGGAAGGTGGGGGCGGAGGTCCAGGTCCCGTCGCTCCGAAATCCAGCTCCGGCAGCGACTCGTCTTCCGTTCGAGATCTGGACCGCCGCCTCCAACCAGCGACCCCCCCGCAGGACCGCCTCTCCTCCAACCGCCACGTCTACCCGCTCGGTTGATCCACGTCCAGGTCTAAAACACTGACGACCCGCCGATACTCCACGGTCGTCTCCCCAACGCCGGCGCCCACAAGGAGAATGAAAAACCGGAGAGCCAGGAAGCGAGACACCACGGGACACCACGCAGGTCAGTACCTCAGCAAACACTCGTGTTCCGTCACATCCAATCCTTTCATTGTGCCATAATCACCTAGGCAGAGAGAGAGCCTCCGGCCGCAGCTAACCAACGGCCGCCATTTTCCCCCCCTCAGGCATTGCTTCGTTCGAAAACACCGGGCAAGTATCTATGTCTTTTCTATGGTCTTACGTAAGTGCTGCACCTTTAAAAAAGAATCACCTCTTCACAGTACATAAAGCCTATTGGACACCCAAGAAATTATCGAAGATGGGAAAGCGAGAAATTAAGAAGTGTCCAAAGTGTGGAGAAGACAAGGCTGATGAGGTGCATATGTTCTGGAGTTGTCCGGTAATATCTTCCTATTGGCAGAAAGTGGGTAAGACCATTTCAGATATTATGGGATTTGAAATAAAACTAACAACTGTTTCCATAATTTTTGGGATACTCCCGAGGGAGTTAGATGGAGGCTTTCTAACAAAAAGCACAGAGCATTGTTTTTTACTCTGATTCTTCTAGCTAGAAGAGAGCTGTGTATTAAATGGATCTTAGCTTGTCCTCCTATAGAAGAGGAATGGATATTTTCGATTCAGAGAATATCAAACTTAGATCAATCTGGGACAAAGAACAAAAAAAACAAATTTTGGGAAATCTGGGATAACTGGGTGGATAGGAGTTTTTCTGTTTAAGATTACTTAAGAATACACATAAATTTTTCATAGTTAGTCTCTGTTGATTTCTAGATTCATTGTTTTGTTATATGAATATGTTGGTTTCCCTGTGAAGCGTCTCTACTGTCTACTGTCTATTCTTACTTTGTTTTCTGGGTCCGATGATTAAGAATATGTCATTAATGGAGTGTATTGGCAGGTACGCCATTGCTTCAATAAAAGAACTAAGATTGAGGTTGGAATCATCACGGGGAAGCCATAGGGGTGAATCTGGAGATACTTGGTGTCCTTCTCTCCTATGGGAGTGACCGGATTTCCCCAAATCGGCTGTTTGTGATGGGCGGAATACCTTTTCTCTTAAGTCTAAAACATATTGAAAAATAAATGAGGACTAAAAAAAAAAAAAAAAAGAAAATTAAGATACAAAATCATAAAGTTGGATGGAAAAAGTGCTGAACAAGTGAATGAAATAACAAGTCAGAAAGAGCAAGAAAAACAAGGTGGAAAACACTTGCAGAAAACGAAAAGAATAAAGAAGGTAAATGCGAAGTATAGATCACCCGAATGGTTGTATCTTGCTTTGACTGATACCAAAGAAGAAAAGAACACTCACGAGAACCCAGAACACAGAAACCTAATAGGTGAAGGTAAGGTGCAACAAACTTGAAGAAATTTAAACAATTTCTACCGGACTTGACAAAACACTGGATCTGACGAATTTCTACCGGATTTGACAAAAAAAGAATTCTGAAAAGAATTAAAAGAAAGTACCAAGCAAAGACAAAACATTGGAGTACACAGTGGCTAATAAGTAATTTCTGAGGTGTAGTGACGCAGTTTTCTGGAAAATAAATAAATAAGGTTATAAAACAAAAATGGAGGATACTAGAGATAGAAAATGTAAATGTGAGTTTTTAAGTAGATGGTGTAAGATGTGCTGCTTTTGTACAGGATTATTAATGACAGTTGGGTGGTTTTAGCAATCACTATTCCAATTAGTTTAGCTGTAGTGGAAAATTCTAATAACACCGAGAAAGGAAAAGGAGCTAACACTCAAGAACCAGTTATATTAAAAAGTAGTGCAGAATTACACAAGGACAAATCAATAACAGATTTTTCCAAAAATGTTTTTACTAAATTATTATATGAGTATGTAGAAACAATGGATGTAAGAGATTGTTATGTTTGTATGCAATTGCCTGCGTCTGTAGCAGAGGGTGTGACTTATCATCACCTTCCTTTGACGTATGCAATAACATATAGGGGCCGATTCCGATCTCGGCCGGTAGGGCTCCGAATCGGATTCGGCTTTACCGGATCCGATTCGGAGCCCTGTTTCCCGACCGAACCGTACGCGGGTCCGGCCGAGCGAGTACGATGCGAAATCGCCGACTGACTCGTCCGGGCGTCCCGACCGCTCCGACCGACTCGCTCCCGGCTCGAACCGCTCCGACCGACTCGCTCGGACTCGACTCGCACCGCGCAATGGAGACGTTTCCCGGCCGGGTAAGTACGATGCGCGCCGCGAGCAGTCCGACCGAGCCGCGCACTCCGGCTCGTAAGAGCTGTCGGAGCCGTACTTTGGGGGTCCGTGTCGGACCCCCTGTACGCGTAGCCGCGCGAGTCGCACACAGGGGGGACCCATGGGTCCCCCCTACCTGTGCGTGTACGGCGCGAATCGCTTCGCCGCGTACCCGCTGTAGGGGCGCCTTGTCCGACTCGCACCCATTGAGTCAATGGGAGCCCGCGTACGCGTTGTGCGACCGGCTCCCGTTGACTTCAATGGGAGTCCGACCGACTCGAGTCCGATAACATACGGACGCATCGTACTCGTTCGGTCGGACTGCACGGGTCCGATTCGGTCGGAAATCTCTCCGGGTCCGGCTCGGTCGGAGAAATTTCCGGCCCGAATCGGAATCGACCCCATAGTGTTTTAGCAAGTTTATTTTATAAAACAGGTAGATTAGAATATTATTACACTGACATAGATAAGATTTTTGCGAAAGTTTCTGTAGTTCCGAGATAAACAAAATAAAAAGAGGGAAAAACGTTTGGTGAATATTTTTTAGAAGATAAGATTTTAACATTAGATAATATAATTAAATACAACCTTACCTGTGAGTTAAAGAAGGAAGAAAAAGTATTTTTAGAGATGGTTGAAGAGAGAAGAGTGAAATTTCAAAGAAAAGTGATAGAAGAGACAAAAACACCTCTTTGGCCGTTTGAAGAAGACAATCATGACAAGAAAAAGACAAATGTAGCTATGACTCTGGATTGGCCCCAACAGGGAAGGTTGTGCATTAGAAGAAATAAGACAAGATATGACAATTATTTTGTGGGTTCCAGTATTTGCCATGACAATTATCAAATTTTAGGTGGATGGGGATTCTAAGGGGAAAAGATCCAATATTTCCAGGGATCTATTATGTTTGCGGTAATAGGGCTTATTACAGGTTACCAGACCATTGGTATGGCTCATGTTATTTAGGCCTGGTCTTTCCAAAGATTTTTCATATGGACAGAAAAGAAAAAGGAACACACAGAATGATAAATACCTTTACACGTAGAAAAAGGGAAAGTTTTTCAGAAATAGAAGGTGATATTTTTGGAGCATTGATACCAGCAGTGGGAATATCTTTGAATGCATTAGAATTCGGAAATTATCCACAGTGGTAGATCGTTTATCTACAGATACTGCTGGAGGGTTCTTGATGGTAAATACCGAGATGGTTGCCATGAGAGCTATGGTGATGCAAAATCGACTTGCCCTTGACATTCTTTTAGCAAAAGAGGGTGGAGTCTGTGGAATGTTGAAAGTCCAACATTGTTGCACTTACATTCCAGATAAAAGTGAAAATATACAAAAGTATATAACAAATATTACAAGTTTGCACAAAGAACTTGTTCCACTGAAGGTTGAAAGTGCATTGGGAAAACTTGGTAAAGGGTTTTCTTCAGTAATAAAGTGGTTAACAAGAATGAGTGGATTAATAATAGGGAAAGTTATAATAATAGCAACCATGATAATAATATTAATTTTAGTGCTGAAGCTTGTAATTACCTGTATAAAGAGAAGAAGAAGACAGAATAAAATAGAAAAAGAAAACATGATAAACAAGAGAGAGAGAGAGAAATGGGTGAAATAGAGTTAGAAGAAATAAAAGAGAACATGTACAAGAAAACGAAGAGACAAGTTGAAAGGGATACAGTTGTGTAAACTAACAAAAGCAAACGGATAAAAGATATATGCTGTCTGAGAAAATTGTATAACTTGGGTTTTGTGGTGATATTAAAAATCACCAAAGGGGGAGTTGATGGAGCAGGGTAAATGAAAAAATTTTAACCTCCTAATAATTTTCGTAAAATAATTAATAAACATGTTCGTTTAAGTAAATAACCAACAATGTATGTTACATGTAAAGGGTTAAAGATAACACGCTATCTTGTGTGCAAATTAATCAACTTATAATTGTTTACGTGTCTAACATAACATAATATTTGCGTACTAATAAAATAATAAAACGCATGATTTGTGCTTTTAAATAAAACGTGTGGTTGCAAAATAAAGCGATGGTAAGTAAGGGACGGCTTTATATGTTGCTTTTTGCTAGGTAATACCTAATTGGGGTACGTGAGAAAGACGGGAGGAAACGAAAGGGTTTATATTCTTTATTTTAACAATATTTTGTTTATCTTTCAAAATAGTGCGCTTAGGCCTGTTGAGCAGCGATATAAAATGGCCGCCGTAAGCTAGAGTACGCATGTCCAAGAATCCGTGTGGTAAAGGAGAGAAGCTGTGGAAAAGGATGACCACGTGTTCGTGCTGAGAGCATAAGACGGAAGTATGGTCAAGGCTATTGTGAGCTTTCTGAGCAGATGTGTGCCAAAGATGATCAGCAAAAAGCGTGAGAAGTCAAACTGAATAAATGGACGGAACTGTTGAATCTAAAAAGTAGCAGAAAAAGATACAAATTGGACTGATCGAAACGGATGAGCAATGTCATGAACTGTGGGAAACGATGCAAGCATGGACATTCCACAAGGAACTGGTTAAGACAAGGAAGTTTGATTAAAATGTATATGGGCCTGAGTGAACCAATGAGAGAGAATCACGCCATGAAGATGCAACATTTTTATTCAGTAAGCTAGAATTAGGGTATAAGAAGACCTACTCTTGGTGGGAGGGGTTAGATGCTGGAGAGTTAGATGCCGGAGAGTGAGATGCTGGAGAGTTAGATGCAGGAGAGTTAGATGCTGTAGATGGGAGAAGTTGCGGTTGCTGATGCTGACGAGCTGATGCTTCTGCTGCTATTTTTTATTTCCAGTTGAGTATAAGATGCTGCTTTTGGAGAACTTTTTTATTCCTGTTAGATTTTTCAGTTAGAACTATTAGATTTTTCCAAGACAGATAGATTGATCTTTTAGAGCTCTTGCTATGATAACCTTATTTTTCTGTCTAATAGATATGCATTGCAATTTCAATTTATTCTTATAATGATGATAAATGTAATGATCTAAATAATAAGCTTAAAACTTATTTCTTGCTTCGAAACTTTATATAAACTTTATTATTCTTTAAACAAATGGCTCAGTGATTCTTTAGCTCAATGATTAAGGTAAATTGTTAAAGAGTTTATTGTGATTGAGCTGGTCTTAATCACCATCAACTGATTCCTACTAGTTGGTCCATCGACCAATGAGCGGAATACCTTACAGCAAATGAGAAACATTATGTCATGTTAAAAGAGGTATCCCGTCTCCTTCCAGCGAATCGTTTTCTCCTAGGTTAAGGACGGAGGAAATCCAGGGAATAAATGAGTAAGTGAATATATATGCGGTGTTATGGGCCCCACCATCATATGGATATAGTTTGTGTGTAGGAGGAATAGTTGTACCTGGATGACCGAAGCATATAGGAGAATAATTTTTATTGTTAGCGCTGGATCAGGGGCAAGCAACACGAGGAAAGAGGGCAGGGGTGAGAAACAAACAACCGACATTGGAAAGAGGGTGGGGTGATGAGAATCAGATACTGGGAGGAGGGGGCGGGTGGTGGTGATCAACAGGCAGCAGGAGGAGGGCAGGGTGGGGATCAAAAAGCAGACAACCAGAGGAGGCTTGTGAGACCACACAGTGCAATGCACTCTTGTGGAGTGTGTAGTAAACAGTAAAAAAAAGTACCTGGAGCAGCACGTGCCAGTAGAACTCTGATACAATGAAAGGTCTATGCTCCCTGGCAGGGATAGAAGCTCTGGGAAGAATGCAGGAGGAGGTGAGTGCCGGCAGGAAACATGACCATTAAGAAGCAAGGAAACAAGAGTGATGTGGAGGCCAAACAATGGTAAGTAATGACAGACTCTAAGTCTATTTTTTTAGCTTTTTATTTTTTTGTCAACAATAGCTTTCGCTGACAGTGCATGCATACTGTAAATGAAACCTGAAAAAGAAAAGTTAAAAGCTGATTACATGTGGGCACAGCAGGAGCTGCTGATAGTGTGCAAAGCTGGCAAGGCTTAGTTCTTCCCTATCTTAACTCAAGACACGACACCTTAGTTCCAGTTTATGGAGCCCTTGGGCCTGTGCTTATCAATAATTCATGTTTAGGCTTGCTAAATCACGCCCCTGTGCCAGAGACAAGGAAACTGGTGAAACAACAGCACAGGTAGAATAATGGAAACCCCAATCCAAAGCATGGCACCCCTTACCCTGCTCCTAGCACTCAGCCTGCATAGCCTTATTGACTGTACAAAGACTTGAGTGTGCGTCCTCAAGTTTCAGATCCTTACAGCTGCTTACACACCCTCACTGGCCACCTCCTCAAACCAACAGTAATCTTCCCCAGAAAAGGCAAGAGTGAGAGGATTAGACATGTGAGGCCAGGAAGAGAGAGATATTGGCCATATTATAGCAGAGAGAAGAGACTGTTGAGGGTATCACAACATTGACCAAGATAAACCAGGAAGTAGTTCAAAGTGTGAATCATGCCTATGAACATGGATAAATGAGACTCAAACCTTGGGCACCGAAATTACCACATATGAAGGAAACCTGACAGCCATGTGAGAACACAGAGCTCTGGATGGAGACTGTTCTCACACAGGCAAAAGAAGGAACCCTCTGCACTGAAAGAACAGCAGACAGGGTGAAACCTGAGTGAGAGATTTCGAACTGTATGTAGAGAAGACTGCCAATGTACCACCTCTTGAGGACACACGACTGAAGATTGTGGTCTAACATACTGTGGGAACCCATAATTTAGTCAATCCTGCTGCATAATGTGGTCCTCTCTGGTTGCATAATACTAGTGGCACTATGTGTATGTGCCTCATGTATACGCTTCCAAATATGCACATCTGTGTACAGAAATACACCCATATACATGTGTGTAGACCCCACTCATCCCACGGACATGTATACAGATATAAATACAATATACATGCTCCATAAATGTGTACACTGACACCCAAATACATCCAAAGGTGTACATGCCAGATATCCCCACACACATTAATACTAACACTCCAACTCTGTGTCAATCAAACCCTCCCTTCTCTTGCATCCCTTAAAGAGCAGAGGCCTGTGACTCTACTGCGAAAACCCGAGGTAGAGCCGAGGGCCACCAGCCGATCTGGGCTCCCCGCCATGGCTTCTTCACCATCCGGTGGGCAAACTATTAGTGAAGTTTCACTACAAGAGATGTCTGTCTGGATAATTTCTCTGCCAGGCCCCCACTATGGCCATCTGACTCCAATAGCTTCACATAGCAATATGCGCAGGCCTGGCTGCTGACCTCAGCCGAGTGGGAGCTGTGGGGGAGGGCACATTATTTTCACAAAAGTCACTTAAAACAGAGAGTTGGCTGTTCAAAAGATCCTTAGTTTGTGTCGCCAATAATCTTATTAAACCTTCAGAAATTTCTGTGTTGTGTGCCTGTTTGGAGAATAGGCTGCGTGAAAGCAATGGAGTACAAAGACGGGCTGCGTAGTGCTTGTAAACAGCATGTCTAAGGTCCTTTAACACATTTTAGGCTTGAATTGGTTGGGATGGGCAATCACGAACTGGATGGATAAGCCCAGCTGGCTTTGCAATGGGTTCCCTTTGCCGAAGCATATTGGGAAGTGGCAACTCCAGTGGGAGGGAGGACGAGCACTCTCGCCCAGCATTATGACAGGCTGACTGCAAATAATCGAGTTGTGTCTTTTACAAGAGGCATTAACTAATAACCACTGGCAGGAAGAGACTGTGCCCCAGAGCAGGACTTACTGCCAAGGGCTGTCTGCCTCACAGGTACAAAAAGGCATCACCCCCTTTCAAGCCGTTATCTCTGTGTGAGCAAGTAAGGCCTATGTGCCGCCATTTACTGTAACCTCACAGAATTCACTCATGCACCTCTGCAAAGGAACCCCCAGGGGCGTAGCTTTCCTTGGTGCAGGAGGTTCAGTGGCACCAGGGCTTGAGGGGGCCACTGAACCCTGAATATTACTATATTTCACAGTTCAAACAGAAGCCAGGGAGGCATTTCCTTCCTTGCACTATGACCCATGACAAACTGGCTACCATAACATAACACACTGGGAACCCAGCTCAATTGGTCAAGCCTCAATATCCGCATCTGACACGACGACGCGGTTCAACTGTGGAAACTGCAAACACCGTGCCCCTGTGAGGAGGAAAATAGACAGTTGTGTAAAAAGAGCTCAGTACTAAGGGTGACATTGTGACGACTAGATTAGGAGGTTTCTCCACACTGTCTGTAACACATGTGGGGCATCAACTCAGAGCGTTAACAGACAGCTCAAAATTCATGTTCAACATTGCATAAACGGACACTGACTGCTCATTCACATACACACACGCACTCTGAGATAGAAGCGTCACTTGTAGACACTTAAACTACACTGAGTGATAACACAACGTACACATAATATTTTTTTAATCTTAATACACTAGACCCCATTCACTGGGGAGTTTATGGACACTGTAACCATTAGGGACATGAGCAGCAATGAAAGCACTGCACTCTGGTTTAACACTGATATAAACTTTGTTGATGCTGCATCGCTTGTTAGTTTGACTGGCACAAACTGTGACACACCTCCATTTTCAGGCTAGATGTAGATCTTGTGATATATTGGACACTTCTTGTAAACTGTAACAGTTACTTTCACGAATCTCAATTATCCATTTTAATGTGGTATGGAGTATTCATTTGTCACTTTGAAAGTGTGTACTTGTGGTACATACGCAGGCTGTATACATGCCCCTCGATGTCCAGGTTTAATGTGATGAAAGTGGTATATTGTTAAGTTTGCTCATGTGGTCAGACTCGTGGAACACACTGGGACCAATTTCAAAGACGCACGATGTTCATATTAGAGCGCTAGAAATTGCATATCTGTTGTACTGCTAAAAATTTCCCACTGTGTAATACTTTTGGTAGACTGGCACTGACTAATTTCACACACGCCTCGGCTATCAGCTTAAACAGGGCGAGGACCAGGACCTTGTGCTGGAAGGTGCGAAGAGCCCCCCCTCCTAAGAGAAGGCATCTGTCCTAAGGCCCTCTCTTGCATGTTAAAGCACCTTTCCCAGGGGGTCTGGGCTTTGTTTACATCCAGATGGTGTTGATTACTTCCCAGCCGGGACAGTGGGCGTTCATTAGCAGCTCACTGTGAGGTATAAAAAATGTGTTTCACGAAAGCGGATGAAAACAGTACTTGGTCCATGGGACACTGATAATAGAAACACTTGAGGAGCAACAGGAAATAGTGTGCTGCAGTCAATAGAAACAGAGGAAAAGTAACACACAAACCAATGAAAAGTGAGGGTCAAAAAAGTGAGCCCCTTTTAAGATTTATATTAAATACAATAGATTTCACAAGCACAGAGCAAGCGCTGTGCAGGGGAAATCTAACATGCACAGTGCACGCATTATGCTGGCGAAACCTAATGACACTTAGACATTTAATTTTCTTTATTTAAACACATCCTGTTTTCCTTTAAGGAAAATGGGATGCATTTGAAAAATAAAAGATGGCTTGATTAAAAAGCAATCTCGGCCAGACATGGTGGTCTGCTGACCTCTGCAGGCCACCATCCCTGTGATGGCGGCGATTCTTAATGGGTTGCAAATTCATGAGGTAGGCCGATTTGTGACCAAGTAGGAATCGCTATCTGGAATACAAAAAAACATCCATTAGGAATACCGATTTCCTAATAGCTATTCAGAGATAATTGCAATTAGGAAATCAGTATTCCTAATGTTTGTTTATCTAGCCCATGGTTCTATTCCATCCTGCTGGAGGATCAACGTTTTTCCTGATTGAACTTTGCCACTGTGACATGATAGAGAAACCACAGCCTAGGGCTCCTCCTCTGTCCCTGATTGCATGCTTCCAGAACTACCTAGAAAGGGAGTTAATATTGAGAACTGGTAGGAAGAAGGGTGACTTGAAGCTTGACTCCCATAACATCTCTATCTTCCCCAATTATACCAAAATGGTCCAAAGTCAGAGGAAATCCTATGACCAAGTTAAACAAAAGCTACGAGCTATGTATCTCAAATATATGCTTTTCTACCCAGCCAAGCGCAAGCGGTTTTTCAGGGGAAGGTGTTATTTGCCGTTTACCCAGACCATGGGTCTCATTTACAAGCCCCTTGCATTGCAACCCTTTTTAGATGCAGTGGGGGCGCATCAGTGTGCCACACTGCGCCATATCTACAAACTGACGTGTTGGGTCAAATGCGTAAGTTTGTAGAGCCCTGTGTCACATTATACCCGCAAAAGATATAATGAATGTAGGGTACCCATTCCCACACAAAAAGGCCATTTAGAACTGGCGCAGTGAAATTGACAACATTTCACTGTTTTGCTCTACGACTTCACTGAGTCAAAATCTGTACGCCTGCTTAGACCAGGCGCAAGGAATGATGCAGGGCTTTTACAATGGGGCTCGCCTATGTGTTCTGACGCATTGCTGGAGTTGCGTCAGTTTTGCAATCAACTCCAGCAATGCATCACTTTTGCACCAACAGATGTGTCAGGATTTCTAACGAATCTGTTAATCTTTGCGCCATGGAGCCATGCATTGTAAATACAGAGCATCCATGGTGTCGCAAGGACATTTGGCGCAGGCGCAAGAAAACTGACTCATCGATGGTGATGCGTCGGTTTCTTGTAAATGAGGCCTCATGTCTGGGAGTGGGTGGAGGAGCAGCCCGCCCTCCCGGGATGCAGACTTGCTGGAGGGAAAGGCTTATGGGGGCCCACGCCCGCCTTGGCTACGGAGGTGGGCTGGGGCATGGAAGGTGTCTTTTGTCCTGCTGTGGGTGTGGTCAAGAAAAGGGCAGGTCAGCGGCAGTGGACTGTGGTGTTGACAGGGACAATGAGTCAATGAACACTGATGACAGAAGACAAACAGCCTCCCTGGGACAGGCCACAGTGACAGCAGTAACAGTGACACAGTAACAGCGCCTTTTTTACTTTTAAGTCATGTTGCACAGCAGCCAGTGCTGCTGTACAATATGTGTAAAAACAACGTGGGGGGCAAGCAACATGAGGAAAGAGGGCGGGGGTGAGAAACAAACAACCGACAGTGGAAAAAGGGTGGGGTGATGAGAATCAGATACTGGGAGGAGGGGGCGGGTGGTGGTGATCAACAGGCAGCAGGAGGAGGGCAGGGTGGGGATCAAAAAGCAGACAACCGGAGGAGGCTTGTGAGACCACACAGTGCAATGCACTCTTGTGGAGTGTGTAGTAAACAGTAAAAAAAAGTACCTGGAGCAGCACGTGCCAGTAGGACTCTGATACAATGAAAGGTCTATGCTCCCTGGCAGGGATAGAAGCTCTGGGAAGAATGCAGGAGGAGGAGGTGAGTGCCGGCAGGAAACATGACCATTAAGAAGCAAGGAAACAAGAGTGATGTGGAGGCCAAACAATGGTAAGTAATGACAGACTCTAAGTCTATTTTTTTAGCTTTTTATTTTTTTGTCAACAATAGCTTTAGCTGACAGTGCATGCATACTGTAAATGAAACCTGAAAAGAAAAGTTAAAAGCTGATTACATGTGGGCACAGCAGGAGCTGCTGATAGTGTGCAAAGCTGGCAAGGCTTAGCTCTTCCCTATCTTAACTCAAGACACGACACCTTAGTTCCAGTTTATGGAGCCCTCGGGCCTGTGCTTATCAATAATTCATGTTTAGGCTTGCTAAATCACGCCCCTGTGCCAGAGACAAGGAAACTGGTGAAACAACAGCAGGCAGAATAATGGAAACCCCACTCCAAAGCATGGCACCCCTTACCCTGCTCCTAGCACTCAGCCTGCATAGCCTTATTGACTGTACAAAGACTTGAGTGTGCGTCCTCAAGTTTCAGATCCTTACAGCTGCTTACACACCCTCACTGGCCACCTCCTCAAACCAACAGTAATATGCCCCAGAAAAGGCAAGAGTGAGAGGATTAGACATGTGAGGCCAGGAAGAGAGAGATATTGGCCATATTATAGCAGAGAGAAGAGACTCTTGAGGGTATCACAACATTGACCAAGATAAACCAGGAAAGTGTGAATCATGCCTATGAACATGGATAAATGAGACTCAAACCTTGGGCACCGAAATTACCACATATGAAGGAAACCTGACAGCCATGTGTGAACACAGAGCTCTGGATGGAGACTGTTCTCACACAGGCAAAAGAAGGAACCCTCTGCACTGAAAGAACAGCAGACAGGGTGATACCTGAGTGAGAGATTTCGAACTGTATGTAGAGAAGACTGCCAATGTACCACCTCTTGAGGACACACGACTGAAGATTGTGGTCTAACATACTGTGGGAACCCATAATTTTGTCAACCCTGCTGCATAATTTGGTCCTCTCTGGTTGCATAATACTAGTGGCACTATGTGTATGTGCCTCATGTATACGCTTCCAAATATGCACATCTGTGTACAGAAATACACCCATATACATGTGTGTAGACCCCACTCACCCCACGGACATGTATACAGATATAAATAAAATATACATGCTCCATAAATGTGTACACTGACACCCAAATACATCCAAAGGTGTACATGCCAGATATCCCCACACACATTAATACTAACACTCCAACTCTGTGTCAATCAAACCCTCCCTTCTCTTGCATCCCTTAAAGAGCAGAGGCCTGTGACTCTACTGCGATAACCCGAGGTAGAGCCGAGGGCCACCAGCCGATCTGGGCTCCCCGCCATGGCTTCTTCACCATCCGGTGGGCAAACTATTAGTGAAGTTTCACTACAAGAGATGTCTGTCTGGATAATTTCTCTGCCAGGCCCCCACTATGGCCATCTGACTCCAATAGCTTCACATAGCAATATGCGCAGGCCTGGCTGCTGACCTCAGCCGAGTGGGAGCTGTGGGGGAGGGCACATTATTTTCACAAAAGTCACTTAAAACAGAGAGTTGGCTGTTCAAAAGATCCTTAGTTTGTGTCGCCAATAATCTTATTAAACCTTCAGAAATTTCTGTGTTGTGTGCCTGTTTGGAGAATAGGCTGCGTGAAAGCAATGGAGTACAAAGACGGGCTGCGTAGTGCTTGTAAACAGCATGTCTAAGGTCCTTTAACACATTTTAGGCTTGAATTGGTTGGGATGGGCAATCACGAACTGGATGGATAAGCCCAGCTGGCTTTGCAATGGGTTCCCTTGCCGAAGCATATTGGGAAGTGGCAACTCCAGTGGGAGGGAGGACGAGCACTCTCGCCCAGCATTATGACAGGCTGACTGCAAATAATCGAGTTGTGTCTTTTACAAGAGGCATTAACTAATAACCACTGGCAGGAAGAGACTGTGCCCCAGAGCAGGACTTACTGTCAAGGGCTGTCTGTCTCACAGGTACAAAAAGGCATCACCCCCTTTCAAGCCGTTATCTCTGTGTGAGCAAGTAAGGCCTATGTGCCGCCATTTACTGTAACCTCACAGAATTCACTCATGCACCTCTGCAAAGGAACCCCCAGGGGCGTAGCTTTCCTTGGTGCAGGAGATTCAGTGGCACCAGGGCTTGAGGGGGCCACTGAACCCTGAATATTACTATATTTCACAGTTCAAACAGAAGCCAGGGAGGCATTTCCTTCCTTGCACTATGACCCATGACACACTGGCTACCATAACATAACACACTGGGAACCCAGCTCAATTGGTCAAGCCTCAATATCCGCATCTGACACGACGACGCGGTTCAACTGTGGAAACTGCAAACACCGTGCCCCTGTGAGGAGGAAAATAGACAGTTGTGTAAAAAGAGCTCAGTACTAAGGGTGACATTGTGACGACTAGATTAGGAGGTTTCTCCACACTGTCTGTAACACATGTGGGGCATCAACTCAGAGCGTTAACAGACAGCTCAAAATTCATGTTCAACATTGCATAAACGGACACTGACTGCTCATTCACATACACACACACAATCTGAGATAGAAGCGTCACTTGTACACACTTAAACTACACTGAGTGATAACACAACGTACACATAATATTTTTTAGTCTTAATACACTAGACCCCATTCACTGGGGAGTTTATGGACACTGTAACCATTAGGGACATGAGCAGCAATGAAAGCACCTCACTCTGGTTTAACACTGATGTAAACTTTGTTGATGCTGCATCACTTGTTAGTTTGACTGGCACAAACTGTGACACACCTCCATTTTCAGGCTAGATGTAGATCTTGTGATATATTGGACACTTCTTGTAAACTGTAACAGTTACTTTCACGAATCTCAATTATCCATTTTAATGTGGTATGGAGTATTCATTTGTCACTTTGAAAGTGTGTACTTGTGGTACATACGCAGGCTGTATACATGCCCCTCGATGTCCAGGTTTAATGTGATGAAAGTGGTATATTGTTAAGTTTGCTCATGTGGTCAGACTCGTGGAACACACTGGCACCAATTTCAAAGACGCACGATGTTCATATTAGAGCGCTAGAAATTGCATATCTGTTGTACTGCTAAAAATTTCCCACTGTGTAATACTTTTGGTAGACTGGCACTGACTAATTTCACACACGCCTCGGCTATCAGCTTAAACAGGGCGAGGACCAGGACCTTGTGCTGGAAGGTGCGAAGAGCCCCCCCTCCTAAGAGAAGGCATCTGTCCTAAGGCCCTCTCTTGCATGTTAAAGCACCTTTCCCAGGGGGTCTGGGCTTTGTTTACATCCAGATGGTGTTGATTACTTCCCAGCTGGGACAGTGGGCGTTCATTAGCAGCTCACTGTGAGGTATAAAAAATGTGTTTCACGAAAGCGGATGAAAACAGTACTTGGTCCATGGGACACTGATAATAGAAACACTTGAGGAGCAACAGGAAATAGTGTGCTGCAGTCAATAGAAACAGAGGAAAAGTAACACACAAACCAATGAAAAGTGAGGGTGGGATGTAAGCCCCTTTTAAGATTTATATTAAATACAATAGATTTCACAAGCACAGAGCAAGCGCTGTGCAGGGGAAATCTAACATGCACAGTGCACGCATTATGCTGGCGAAACCTAATGACACTTAGACATTTAATTTTCTTTATTTAAACACATCCTGTTTTCCTTTAAGGAAAATGGGATGCATTTGAAAAATAAAAGATGGCTTGATTAAAAAGCAATCTCCGGCCAGACATGGTGGTCTGCTGACCTCTGCAGGCCACCATCCCTGTGATGGCGGCGATTCTTAATGGGTTGCAAATTCATGAGGTAGGCCGATTTGTGACCAAGTAGGAATCGCTATCTGGAATACAAAAACATCCATTAGGAATACCGATTTCCTAATAGCTATTCAGAGATAATTGCAATTAGGAAATCAGTATTCCTAATGTTTGTTTATCTAGCCCATGGTTCTATTCCATCCTGCTGGAGGATCAACGTTTTTCCTGATTGAACTTTGCCACTGTGACATGATAGAGAAACCACAGCCTGGGGCTCCTCCTCTGTCCCTGATTGCATGCTTCCAGAACTACCTAGAAAGGGAGTTAATATTGAGAACTGGTAGGAAGAAGGGTGACTTGAAGCTTGACTCCCATAACATCTCTATCTTCCCCAATTATACCAAAATGGTCCAAAGTCAGAGGAAATCCTATGACCAAGTTAAACAAAAGCTACGAGCTATGTATCTCAAATATATGCTTTTCTACCCAGCCAAGCGCAAGCTGTTTTTCCAGGGGAAGGTGTTATTTGCCGTTTACCCAGACCATCGGTCTCATTTACAAGCCCCTTGCATTGCAACCCTTTTTAGATGCAGTGGGGGCGCATCAGTGTGCCACACTGCACCATATCTACAAACTGATGTGTTGGGTCAAATGCGTAAGTTTGTAGAGCCCTGTGTCACATTATACCCGCAAAAGATATAATGAATGTAGGGTACCCATTCCCACACAAAAAGGCCATTTAGAACTGGCGCAGTGAAATTGACAACATTTCACTGTGTTGGTCTACGACTTCACTGAGTCAAAATCTGTACGCCTGCTTAGACCAGGCGCAAGGAATGATGTAGGGCTTTTACAATGGGGCTCGCCTATGTGTTCTGACGCATTGCTGGAGTTGCGTCAGTTTTGCAATCAACTCCAGCAATGCATCACTTTTGCACCAACAGATGTGTCAGGATTTCTAACGAATCTGTTAATCTTTGCGCCATGGAGCCATGCATTGTAAATACAGAGCATCCATGGTGTCGCAAGGACATTTGGCGCAGGCGCAAGGAAACTGACTCATCGATGGTGATGCGTCGGTTTCTTGTAAATGAGGCCCCATGTCTGGGAGTGGGTGGAGGAGCAGCCCGCCCTCCCGGGATGCAGACTTGCTGGAGGGAAAGGCTTATGGGGGCCCACGCCCGCCTTGGCTACGGAGGTGGGCTGGGGCATGGAAGGTGTCTGTTGTCTTGCTGTGGGTGTGGTCAAGAAAAGGGCAGGTCAGTGGCAGTGGACTGTGGTGTTGACAGGGACAATGAGTCAATGAACACTGATGACAGAAGACAAACAGCCTCCCTGGGACAGGCCACAGTGGATCAATGAACAACAGACTTACCAACAACTTGAGGCATTACCTTTCTTGTATGAGGCGCTATTCCCTTAGACTGTAGCTTTTTCTTTGAAGTATAGTGAGTTGATTTGGGTGTGTGTAATGTTTGGGTGACCAATACTTCCAGGTTGGAAGTATTGGGTATGGGGTTGCTGAGGGGGAGATATTGGGTATTTCCCTCTTTGGTGGTTTTCTTAATTAGCTGTAATTTCAGACGTTTGTCTCTAAAACTTGGCACAGAAGGGTAACTTGGGACAATTCAAAGTACTAACTTGGAGTGCCAATGGATTACCTGTAACATTAAGCGAGGTGCAGAACTGGCCTATGCTAAACGTCATGAGCCAGAGGTTCTCATGCCGTACAAGACACATCATCTTGGTACAAACTGTGCCTTCCTGGGGAGAAACAACTAATCAAAGTTTTACCACTTTGGGTTCACTAGAGGCTTCAGGGGGGCTGCTATACTTTTCCAATAATCCTTTCTTTTTGCAGCATCCCATGTGCACTACAGTCTATTGGATGACTTTGTGATTATCGAGGATTCATCTTGGGCCTTTTGTAGCATATGCGCCCCCCCACACTTTAATTGTTAACACTTTACAGTCACTAGTGGATACTCTCCTATATATTACAAAGGATGCATTAATGGTGGGCGGTGACTTAAATACATTGCTTGCTAAATCCTTGGACACCAAAGCCCTGATTTGGAATTAGGCACAGTGGTAATTACCACATACACGGCTACATAGAGCATGACTTTAATGAATCTTCTTATCACGAGTTAAAAGCCACGTGTGTTATTTAGTTATTTAGTCTTTGTTTTTGGTGGAATCTTCAACAAGAGATAGAACTTTTGATGGTCATGGTGTCTTACCACCTCTTTGGGGTAAACACAAGGAGATGATGGACAGAGCGCCAAAACTTTTCAGACACTCACCCCCAGTCACACACCTGGGTTGAATCCATCATCGTTCTTTAGCTCACTTCGCCACCCCAGTTCAGACCCAGCCATATGGAAATCAGTCTTGACCCTTGTTAGAACTGGGGGTCTCTAGTTGGCAGAGGTAGGTACCTTTGTCCAAATAGGGACCTTTGCTTCTAGTCAGGGTAAGGGGGATACACTACTAACAATACAATAATAATTCAAAAGAACTTTATTCGGTTACATTACATGTAAACCATAAAAGCACATATTATTTCATTTACAAACAGAGATAAAAAACATTATATATATACATCCTTAATAAGAAGTCAAATCGCAATTGTTTTACGTAATTTAAAAACTGTTTTTAAAAAGGCAATAACAGAGATAATAATAAATTCATTATCTAAAAATTGTAAAGCGAGGTATGCAGGGCGACACTGTCTCAATCCGAATCTCTTTAAGACCGGTCTAATCCACTTATTCCTGGATGTTGAGTAAAAACTACAAAATAACAAAATATGCATCGTTGATTGTTCAGAAATATCATCACAAGGACATTTACACAAGGATCGTGACCAATCATTTTGCTCGGGGAAACTCAGGGACCTATGCAAAGTGTTTAATCTAAATCTTGTCAGCAAAAATCTATCATAATCTCTAGTTACAAATATAATATACGGTTGTATAGTTAAAGTAGCCAAAGTTTGAGTATGTGTTTGAACCGTTATTTTTCCACTTTCAACCTTAATTCTCATTTCGTTTAAACACTGCATGCATACACTCTTTAATTCTTTTCTCGTCACGTTACGCAAAGTGAGAGGGTCAGTATAATATTCTTGATGGCCTATTCGAATTACAAATTTTTTGACATAATCCAACCATCTTATGTGTCTGGCCCCGTCAAGACCCATTGCATCCTTCAAAATTTGTCTATTGAAGGAGGCCTCATCAGTAGTCCAAACCCTGTGCCATAAAAGAACAGGCTGTATCTTGATCAAGTCTTCCAGGAATGGCATACCTAGTTCACTATGACAAATAAAACTTGACGTACTACCTGGTACAGCTAAAAGAAACCTAAAAAACAAATTTTCGACCAACTGGAGCGAATTAACATTAGCAATACCCCAGATGCCGGCACCGTAGGTGGCAACCGCCACACATTTTGCTTTATAAATTTTTATCAAATCATCCGGTGAACGTTTTCCCAACTTTCTACTAAAATTTAATGGTGCCATCAATGATTTGTTGAACAAGAGCTTTCTGGCCATTACTGCTCGAGTCCAAGATCCACAATTACTAAATAAAATTCCTAAGTAAGAAAAGGTTTTAGTACTCTCAATTATCTTTGAATCAATAAAGATAGGGATAGCCTTTTTCTTAGCCTCGCTCCCACAATTCATTACAAAAGTTTTCGAACAATTTATTCTAAGGCCCAAGTTAATCATAAATTTTGAGAAGGAATCAACAACTCTTCGAAGGCCCAGCGGAGTGCGGGCCATAAGGACCGCATCATCCGCATATAGGAGCGCGGGAATTGGGCGTGTTAAGGCTGTTGGAGTATCCCTACACTCCTTAACAAGTATATCTTCTAACTCATTAATATATAAAGTAAATAAAAACGGAGCTAAAACACAGCCTTGTCTGACACCTCTACCTACTCTAAAACTCTTAGTACATTCCCCCCAAGCCATAGCGCACACTAGCCCTTGCCTCAGAATAGAGCTGTCTTAAAAACAAAATTAATAAAACATCTACCCCCAGCCTCTCTAAAATTGCCCAAAGTTCATTATGGACGACGCAATCAAATGCCGCAGTCAAGTCGACAAATGTTAAAAACAGCCTTTCTCTTTTAGATTTTATATATTTATCTACTAAAATGTGCAAATTTAATCCTTGTTCAATAGTGCCCAGTCCTTTGCGGAAGCCATATTGCAAATCGCTTATAACTGCCTTTTCATCCGCCCATGCCTGTAACCTTTCCAAAATCACTCTCCCTGCAACCTTAACTGTGGAGTCCAACAAGGAGATAGGGCGATAACACACAGGATCAGCCCTATCTCCTTTTTTAAAAATTGGCACGATTATAGATTCGTACCATGTCCTTAAAAATCCCATAGAGCAGCAGGCATTAAAAACCTGAGTTAAAAGTGGACCCCACAATTCCAAATTAGATTTAAATAAATCAATAGGTACACAATCTGGGCCCGGGGCCTTACCTCCAGAACTTGCCTTAATAGCAGCATTAACCTCACTTAAGGTGAAGTCCAAGGCTAAGTTCCGGAAAGTAGGTGGCGATTCCTGCTCAACATTAAGCATTAATCCCGTCTCTTCCCACTCAGTATTCCTATACAATCTTGAGTAGTGTGTTATCCAGTCCATCTCAGGAATAGCTATTTCAATGGTTGCTTTTTCATTCCCAGCCATGAATGGGGCATTTACCGCTCTCCAGAAAGCTGTGGGGTCACGATTAATAGAGGCTTCATGTAGGGCATCCCATGCTTCCTTTTTAATGCTAGCTTCCTCTCTTTTAGTGCTCTTTGATAGTTCCTTCTGGCTATCCTGATGTGAACTTGATCTTTTACTCTAGCATTAAGAGCGCGTTTCAGATTAGAGTGAGCCTTCGTGCACTGTGAATCAAACCACCCTTCACTAATGGGCTTGCGCTTCTTTGTTTTTACCCACAAAATTCTTTAATATGAGTAGAGATTATTGAAAAATTCTCTATTATTTTACAATGTGGAGTCAGCGGATCTAAACATGAGAAGAACATCTCCTTCTTCTGCGACACCAATTGTTTTACAAAATCTATCGGATCCAATTTTTCCCACCTTAATGCATAACCATTTTGTCTGCATAATGATATATTTTGCAGAAGCGTTACAGGGCAGCTTCTCATAATGAAATCTGATTTAAAAATCTCTACGACAATACTAAGAGGGTAATGATCACTTAGGGCAATGTCATGAGTAATAAAATCTTTTGCACGTGAAGAATGTCGCGTTGTAATCATAATAAAATCAATAATAGTAGAAGCACCACGTCCATTAAACGTCGGGCAGAAAGGTACCATAGGCGTACAAAGACAATTGACAAACCCCAAATCCAAGGAGAACATAATATCATTCAAACAATCACCATATGTTGTGTGTGGGAAATGTTGGAAACCAAAATCTTTTGCATATGTTAATCCACAAATCCCTGTTTCAGCCATACGACATATAGGAGTGTTAAAATCACCTCCCATAGGATGATAGATTCTTTGGTTGAATGCTGTTGTAGATCATTTAAGTCATTAGAGATATTCCTTAATGTCTGCTCTAATATCGCCGGAAGGATATTATTATAAAAATTTAATAAAATCACGCACAGCCCCTGTTTAACTTGTAAACTTAACATTTGATAGTATGGATTATCAACCATTAATTCTACCTTCTTCAATTTCAAACAATTAGACACATAAGTACAGAGACCCCCCTTAGCTCTGCCATTGGGCGATCTTATTGCCGGTGTATGGAATGTTCTAAAACCGTTAAGATGAATTGGTTCCTCTGCCCAAGTTTCTTGTAGGCTAATGATCTCAAAATTATTTATAAAAACAGCCCACTCATTATTGATCACTTTTGATTTTAGTCCCGCCACATTCCAGAACATAAACTTACTAAAATAACCCCGGCTCACCCCCTTGGTAGCTTGGCATGAGCAGGCAGGCTTATCTCAGAGGCAGTGTGTAAAGCATTTGTGAACACATACAGTAACCCAGTGACAACACTACAGATGGACACCACACAGGTTGTAGTATAAAAATAAGTATTTTTATATAGACTTAACACAAGACCCAAAATGACAAAAATCCACAATACAATACGAAAAATGACTGTCAAATGGTAGAAAATTGCTCAGTTCAATAAAGGTGATAAATGCAACACTTTACTCTCAATGTACCTTTGGATGCGTAACGCAAAACAAACAAAAGGGTCGCAGGGAAGGTGATGCTTCGATTCCTTACACGCAGAAAGGAGGATGCGTCTGTTTCTTACTGTGGCCCGGTTCCGATGCGATGATGATCCGGTGCGATGCGAGAAAATGGTGTCTTGCTTACAGTGCGAAAACGTAGACGGGATGCGTGCACGCCCGACGGCTGTGCGGCGACTCGGCGATCTTCTGAGCCGCGACAGGCCCTGCGACACGCTTTTCCGGTGATGCGCCGGCGTCCTCTGTGGCGGCGGCACGCTTCTCCGGTGATGCGAGGCGCTTCGGTGATGCAATGGCGGCAGCGACACGCTTCCTCTTCGTTGCATCGCGCTTCCAGCTCCCAGCGATACGCAGTCTCTCAGAAGGCCCAACAGGTGTAGGCACTTCAATTCCCAGCACGGGAATTCGGGAGGGGAGCTGGGGGTGAAGTCTTGTATCCCTGAGACTTCAGGCAGGAGGCAAGCTCAATGTTCAAGCCCTTGGAAATCTTCTTCAAGATGATGAAAGCACACTCAGTCCTTTTCTCCTTTCTTTGGCAATAAAGTAACCACTGCAGGCCAACCCCAACAACACGCAGCATAGGGGTAGTCTCCTCCTTCAGCTTCCTGGTTCTTCTCCTCAGCAAAGGTTCGTCTTGATTCCCAGAAGTGATCTAAAATCTTGGGGTCTGGGCCCCAATATTTATACTAGCAAATCCTTTGTCCTCTGAAGGCAGAGGGTCCTGTACCTAGTCCAAACCAGTTCTGGGTGCATTCTGCCAGTGCACAACTTCTTCCTTTGTCAGTGTGGGCCAGGGTCATCAGACACACCACAGGAGGTGGAGCCAGCATTGTGGAAGGCAGGCACAGCCGTATTCAGGCCCAGGTGCTACTCCTCCCACCCCTCCTCATGCAGATAGGTCTATTAAGCCTAGTGCTGACTCACCCTGTCTCCTGGAGTCCCCCAGCCCCTGTCACTCACAAACCCAGACATACAATACACAAGCTAGCAGAGGCAGGCTGGATGGTTAGGCAAGAAAATACCTACTGTCTAAAAGTGGTATTTTCAAACACAGAATGTTAAAACCAACTTCACTAAAAGATGTATTTTATCATTCTGAGTTCAGGCATACTAAATTCGTTTTTCTACCATGTTCCCTGGGTCAGTTAGGATTATAAGATGTTATAATCAATCTGCCCATTCTGGCCTATGGGGACAGGTAGCCTTGCAATAGTGAAAAACGAAATTGGCTGTAATTCACTATCAGGACATGCCACGTACACCAGGGCATGTCCTACCTCTTACATACAATGCACCCTGCCCGCAGGCCTACTTTAGGGGTGACTAACATGCAGAAAAGGGAAGGTTTGGGGACTGGTAAGTGGGTGCACTTACCAAGTCGACATGGCAGTACCAGACTGCACACAGGCTCTGCAATGGCAGGCCTGAGACATGCTTTCCAAGCTGCTCCGGTGGGTGGCACAACCAGTGCTGCAAGCCCACCAGCAGCATTTGATTTACAGGCCCTGGGCACACGAGGTGCACTGTACTAGGGTCTGACAGTAAATCAAATAAGCCAATCATGGAGTCACTAATCCATACATCAATTTATCATAGGGAGCACTTGCACTTTGGCACTGATTAGCAGTGGCAAAGTGCCCAAAGCATCTAAACCAGCAAAAACATGTCAACAACAGAGGAGGCATAGCGAAAAAATGGAAGGGAGACCCACGCCAATGGTACCAGGTCTAACACGTGTCCCCTCCAGCTGAAATGTGGGGAGAACTACCCTACCTCCTGGGAGTTCTCATCACTAAGGTGGAAAAATCTGGACAGACCATCAGCATCCGCGTGTTCTGTACCAGGGCGGTGTTCCACCGTAAAGTCCATCCCCTGTAGGGAAATGGACCACCTCAACAGCTTTGGATTCTCACCCCTCATCTGCATCAACCATCTGAGGGTCCTGTGGTCTGTCTGAACCCGGAAGTGAGTCCCAAACAGGTATGGTCTCAACTTCTTCAGCGCCCAGACCACAGCAAATGCCTCACGCTCAATAGCACTCCACCTCTGTTCCCGTGGAAGTAACCTCCTACTGATGAAGGCTACAGGTTGGTCTAGGCCCTCCTCATTTAACTGTGCCAGAACAGCCCCTACACCATGCTCTGAAGCGTCTGTTTGAACAACAAATTCTTTTGAGAAGTTGGGCGCCTGAAGCACGGGGGCCGTGCACATGGCAGTCTTCAAGGCGTCAAAAGCTCTCTGACAGGTGTCAGTCCAAATCACTCTCTTAGGCTGCTTCCTGGAAGTCAGCTCTATCAAGGGTGCAATGATGCTGCCATACCCCTTGACAAATCTCCTGTAATACCCGGTGAGTCCTAGAAAGGCTCTCACCTCTGTCTGGGTCTTGGGGGTTCCCAAGCCAGAATGGTATCAATCTTGGGCTGTAGGGGCGCCACCTGGCCGCTCCCAACCTGGTGTCCCAAGTACACCACGGAACCCTGCCCGATCTGGCACTTACTCGCCTTGATCGTGAGGCCTGCCCTCCGCAGCGCCATCAACACTTCCCAGAGGTGGCGCAGATGTTCTTCCCAACTGGCGCTGAACACTGCAATGTCATCCAGGTAGGCGGCACTGAAATCTTCCACTCCAACCAACACCTGGTTGACCAACCTCTGAAAGGTGGCAGGGGCATTCTTCATCCCAGAGGGCATAACCCAGAATTGGTAGTGCCCATCTGGTGTGGAGAATGCTGACCTCTCTTTGGCCCCATCAGTCAAGGTGATCTGCCAGTACCCAGATGTTAAGTCAAACGTGCTGAGGTACCGGGCAACCCCTAACCGATCAATGAGCTCATCAGCTCTGGGGATGGGGTGCGCGTCAGTCCTGGTGACTGAATTGAGTCCTCGGTAGTCCACACAGAACCGGAGTTCGGGCGTGGCACCAGGCGCGGCAGCCTTTGGGACCAAGACCACTGGGCTGGCCCAAGGGCTGTGAGAGGACTCAATCACCCCCAATGCAAACATCTTTGGAGACCTCCTCCTTGATGCAAGCTCTCACCCTGTCAGTCACTCTGTAAGCCTTGTGCTTGACAGGAGGACTGTCCCCAGTGTCCACATCATGGACGCACCAATCAGTGACACTAGGAGTCAGGGAAAACAGGTCAGGAAACTGTCCCAACAGTTAGCGACAGTCTTCCTGCTGCTCAGGTGACAGGGAGTTAGAGAGGTTCACACCCTCCACTGACCCATCTTGCTCTGTTGCAGACAGGAGGTCAGGAAGATGTTCTGTCTCCTCTTCCATTCCATCATCTGTTGCTAGGAGCATGCCCACTTCGGACCTCTCAAACTGGGGCTTTAGGCGGTTGACATGTAGGACCCGCAAAGGGTTCTTGGGAGATCGCAAGTCCACCAGGTAGGTGACCTCACTCTTGCGCTCCACCACCTCAAATGGTCCGGTCCACTTATCCTGGAGCGCGCAAGGCTCCACGGGAGCCATGACCCACACTTTCTGCCCAGACTGAAACTCGATCAGAGTGGCATTCTGATCATACCACCGTTTCATCTCCTCCTGGCTGGCTTCCAGATTCTCCTCAGCGAGTTGTCTGAATTGCCTAGTATGGTTTCTAAAGGCCAGCATGTAGCTAAATACATCCTGTGGAGGTTTACTGGGAGCTTTCTCCCAGCCTTCTTTCACCAGACTCAGAGGTCCTCTTACCGGGTGGCCATAGAGCAGTTCAAAGGGACTGAACCCTAAGGACTTCAGTGGCACCTCACGGTAAGCAAACAAAAGGCATGGCAAGAGGACGTCCCACTTACGCCTCATGGGTTCTTCCAGACCCATAATCATGCCCTTCAGGGTCCGGTTGAATCTCTCAACCAGCCCATTACCTTGGGGGTGGTAAGGAGTGGTGAACTTGTACGTTACACCGCACTCCTGCCACAGGGACTTCATATACTTGGAAATTAAGTTTGTATCACGGTCAGACACCACCTCCTTGGGGAACCCCACGTGGGAGAAAATCCCCATCAGTGCACGTCCCACCACGGGGGCCGTCACTGTCCGAAGAGGGATGGCTTCTGGGTACCAGGTGGCATGGTCCACCAAGACCAGGATGAACCTGTTGCCCATGGCTGTCTTGGGGTCCAGTGGCCCCACAATGTCAATACCCACCCGTTCATAGGGGGTGCTGACCAAAGGGAAAGGCTGGAGGGGAGCCTTGTGCTTCCTCCCACTTTTTCCACTTGCCTGGCAAGTCTGACATGTCCTGCAATGAGTGTCTGAACTCTTGCACATCTGGGGCCAATAAAAGTGGGTGACAAGCCCTTCAAAGGTCTTGCCCTGCCCCAGATGTCCTGCTAAAGGCACATCATGAGCCAAACCCAGTAGGAAGGCTCTGAAGCGCTGGGGTACCACCAGCACACGGGCTGACCCAGGCTCAGCAACCTTAGGCTCGCTATACATGAGACCATTCTCCCAGTAGATCCAATGTGATCCAGACTGATCACCTGCTGCCTGGTTTGTGGCCTGTTGCCGCAAACCCACAAGAGAAGGGCACTTGTTCTGCTCCTCGCAGAACTCCTCCCTGGAGGGTCCTCCTTCTTGCTGCCAATGGGTCAGCTCAGGCAGGTCCCCCAGTTCGGCCACTTGCTCCCCTGTAGGTTCCAGAGCATCCTCCTCAGGTTCTGCTTCCTCCTGGACCGTGGGAACTACGGGGGCTGGTTTCCCGCGCCCCCTGCCTCTTCTCTTCAAGGCAGGCACCTGGGCCACCCTCTCAGGCTCCAGGTCCTCTTGAACACCTCTACTGGCTGCCATAGACCGAGTGGTCGCGCACGCCCACTTAGGCAGACCCAACTTCTCTAGATGAGACCTTCTCTCCACCTCTGCCCAAGGTGAACTTTCTAAATCGTTGCCCAACAGACAGTCTACAGGCATGGCTGGCCTCCCAGCTGCTTGAAAGGTACCCACTCAAAGGGAACCTGAGCCACTCTGCAGTGGCTCTCTGAGTTGTCTGCGGCAACTACCGGGCAGAATGCATTGGGGATTACCTTCTCTTCAGACACCAGCCGACAACTGACAGCTGTCACACTGGCTCCGGTGTCTCTCAGAGCCTCCACCCTTTGGCCATTGATGGTCACCCACTGCCTGTATTTTTTAGTGTTATCAGGCAGTTGGGTCCTGGGGACCATCTCACTGTCTCCTAAAGAGACCAAGGACATTGCTACGGGACCCACCCACCTTGGGCACCCATCTCCTCCCCCAGGGCTGCACTAGCCCCCTGCCGGGGTGGTGCACCAGTGGGTGCTGTCTTCCCATACAAGGGACATTTTGAATCATAGGAGCAGTGGCCCACTTGACCACACTTAAAGCAGTTCCTGGGCCCCCTGTGAACAGGCTTATCTGTCGGGGCCCCTGGCTTCTTCTCAGGGGGAGGCTGGGAATCTTTCCCTTGGTTCCCTTGAGGATTACTTTGGGGCCCTTTCTGGAACTCCCTCTGTTTACCCTTGTCCCCCCCCACTCCTCTGCTGGGGACCCTGCCCACCTTTGGTGGAGTCTCCCTCATGACCCTGGTGGACCCGGGTGCTCACCCAGCGGTCCGCCTCCTAAGCAAGCTCCCTAGGGTTAGTAGGCCTACTATCAATAAGGTGCTGGCGTAGCTCTGGAAAACAATTTCCTGACAAGTGCTCCCATGCAATCAAATCAAAGAGCGCGTCAAAATCATTCACTTTGCTACCCTTCACCCAGCCATCCAATGCTCTGCAAAAAAAAGTCACATATTCCACCCAAGTACTTGACTCCAACTTTTTGCAATTTCTGAACCTCTGCCTATACAGTTCAGGAGTCAACCCATACCTAGACATCAATGCTTCCTTCATATGGCTATAAGAATTGTGGACTTCAGAGGGCAAGTCTAACAAGGTATCCCTCCCCTCACTAAGGAACCGTCCCCACAACCCCGCTCCCCAATCCTTCTCAGGGACCCGGTGGGAGGGCATAGCTACCTCATAGGCCTTAAACCACTGACCAATATCATCATTCTTATAAAACTCTTTCACCACATCTTTAGGTATATACACCCTGGCTTCAACAGGCATGGATGGTGTGCTGCCACCAGAGGGAGTAATCGCTAAGCTCCTAGCTTTCAACTCCAACTCCCTCAAACTTCTCTCATGCTCCATTTGCATCCTCTTTTCCTCTAGGGCCAATTTCTTAATTTCCAATTCCAACTGCCCACCCATCTTAAGCTTGGTCAGCTCCATTTCATGCATCCTACTTCTCTTCCTGTCCTCCAGCTATCCTGGGGACAGGCCCTTGGAAGAAACACTGCTACCTGCTGGGGAAGGTGCTTTCCTCCCCCCTGGACCCAATGGCCCATCTAGCTGCCCTTCTGCATTCTCAGCCCCCTCCTCATGCTCTTCCACATGCTCAGGGGTACTTCTTGCTTCCACCCAGGCCCTCAGCGCCTTTTGGTACTCATCCTTCTTGGTGAGACCTGTAGTAGCAACTTTCAATTTCCTGCAGAAGTACTTTAGCAGTTTCACATTGTAACTTTCCAGCTTTTCTTCTTCAAAATCTAAATCCACAGATGCGATGAATGCTGTTTTGCTCATGGTGACTAAACTTGGCAGTTCTTGGCAAAAAATAGAAATCCCAGGAAAAACAATCTACCAGAAATGTATGTGGTTGCATTTGGTCTGCACTCAATAGTAGTGTACATCAATTACTGTATATGAGTCACAAATGCAAGTCCAGAATCCTCACCGCTGACCACCAATGTTAGAACTGGGGGTCTCTAGTTGGCAGAGGTAGGTACCTTTGTCCAAATAGGGACCCTTGCTTCTAGTCTGGGTAAGGGGGATACACTACTAAATAACCCCGGCTCACCCCCTTGGTAGCTTGGCACGAGCAGGCAGGCTTATCTCAGAGGCAGTGTGTAAAGCATTTGTGAACACATACAGTAACCCAGTGACAACACTACAGATGGACACCACACAGGTTGTAGTATAAAAATAAGTATTTTTATATAGACTTAACACAAGACCCAAAACGACAAAAATCCACGATACAATACGAAAAATGACTGTCAAATGGTAGAAAATAGCTCAGTTCAATAAAGGTGATAAATGCGACACTTTACTCTCAATGTACCTTTGGATGCGTAACGCAAAACAAACAAAAGGGTCGCAGGGAAGGTGATGCTTCGATTCCTTACACGCAGAAAGGAGGATGCATCTGTTTCTTACTGCGGCCCGGTTCCGATGCGAAGATGATCCGGTGCGATGCGAGAAAATGGTGTCTTGCTTACGGTGCGACAATGTAGACGGGATGCGCGCACGCCCGATGGCGACTCGGCGATCTTCTGAGCCGCGACAGGCCCTGCGACATGCTTCTCCGGTGATGCGCCGGCGTCCTCTGTGGGGGCGGCACGCTTCTCCTGTGATGCGAGGCACTTCGGTGATGCGATGGCGGCAGCGGCGGCGACACGCTTCCTCTTCGTTGCGTCGCGCTTCCAGCTCCCAGCAACACGCAGTCTCTCAGTAGGCCCAACAGCAGTAGGCACTTCAATTCCCAGCAAGGGAATTCAGGAGGGGAGCTGGGGGTGAAGTCTTGTATCCCTGAGACTTCAGGCAGGAGGCAAGCTCAATGTTCAAGCCCTTGGAGATCTTCTTCAAGATGATGAAAGCACACTCAGTCCTTTTCTCCTTTCTTTGGCAATAAAGTAACCACTGCAGGCCAACCCCAACAACACGCAGCATAGGGTAGTCTCCTCCTTCAGCTTCCTGGTTCTTCTCCTCAGCAAAGGTTCGTATGGATTCCCAGAAGTTATCTAAAATCAGGGGCTGGGGGACTCACCCTGTCTCCTGGAGTCCCCCAGCCCCTGTCACTCACAAACCCAGGCATACAATACACAAGCTAGCAGAGGCAGGCTGGATGGTTAGGCAAGAAAATACCTACTTTCTAAAAGTGGTATTTTCAAACACAGAATGTTAAAACCAACTTTACTAAAAGATGTATTTTATCATTCTGAGTTCAGTCATATTAAATTCGTTTTTCTACCATGTTCCCTGGGTCAGTTAGGATTATAAGATGTTATAATCCAACTGCCCATTCTGGCCTATGGGGACAGGTAGCCTTGCAATAGTGAAAAACGAAATTGGCTGTAATTCACTATCAGGACATGCCACACACACACCAGGGCATGTCCTACCTCTTACATACAATGCACCCTGCCCGCAGGCCTACTTTAGGGGTGACTAACATGCAGAAAAGGGAAGGTTTGGGGACTGGTAAGTGGGTGCACTTACCAAGTCGACATGGCAGTACCAGACTGCACACAGGCTCTGCAATGGCAGGCCTGAGACACGCTTTCCAAGCTGCACAACCAGTGCTGCAAGCCCACCAGCAGCATTTGATTTACAGGCCCTGGGCACACGCAGTGCACTGTACTAGGGTCTGACAGTAAATCAAATAAGCCAATCATGGAGTCACTAATCCATACATCAATTTATCATAGGGAGCACTTGAACTTTGGCACTGATTAGCAGTGGCAAAGTGCCCAAAGCATCTAAACCAGCAAAAACATGTCAACAACAGAGGAGGCATAGAGAAAAAATGGAAGGGAGACCCACGCCAATGGTACCAGGTCTAGCAACCCTGTTCCTCGTGGGAACAGTACAACCCAAACTGTGAAGCCAGGTGTCCCCTGGACCGGAAATGAGCATCCTGGGACCGGTTTTGGGGTAACACTCCTCATCAACCAGGCTAGCTTGAATTCAGTGGCAAAGTGAGCAAGGGACCCACGTCTGGGCATACCCTGCCAACTTAGGGCCAACAAAGCAAACACAAGGAGATGATGGATGGAGCGGTGAAACTTTTCAGACACTCACCTCCAGTCACAGATCTGGGTTGAATCCATCATCGTTCTTTAGCTCACTTCGCCCCCCCAGTGGCGAAGGCTGGGTCTGAACTGGGGTGGCGAAGTGAGCTAAATAACAATGATGCATTCAACCCACATCTAATAGTGATTGGGGGTGAGTGTCTGAAAAGTTTCAGCGCTCCGTCCACCATCTTATTGTGTTTGCATTTACCACCTCTTTGGCCAGAACCTCCCATTTAGGATTTGTAAATGTGTACTTCTTTTCTCTGCTTGGGTCCATGATGGGAAAGTTTGGAAGGTTTCTACTTGTGATGACTGAGTGATTATTTGTCTTTTTGCAAGGTGTTTTGTCCACACAAAATAAATGTCTACACACTCCCACACAGGAAAGAGCTGTTGGTGTAGTTTTGTTGAGTCGCAAAGTCATTTTGAGTGTTGCTCTGGCTGTTTCCATTCTCTGGGGATTCAATTTCCATACTCCAGGAGCTTCCAATGCCTGAAAATGACCCCTTCCTGATGCTTTGTGGTTGTGCTATTCATCAGGTGAGATATTTAGCACCACTAATTATCACGTTTGGTATTTACCACATCCTCTAAATAGCACACATTTGGGGGGTTATTTACAAGCCCATTACGCCTCCATTGAGTCACTTTTTTTGACGCACCAGCAGCGCAGTGTGCCTGCCCATATTTAACAGGCCACGTAAAGCCACCCTGCGTGGCTTGTCATGGCCTTGTAAATATGCCCCCTTTCACACATTACTCTGCATCAAAGGGGCATTCCATGGATGTTGCTGTGGGTGTTCCCACACAACATCCATGGTATCTTACACATTTTCATATTTAGAAGGTTTCATAAGCCTGGGAATGCATCAGATTCCTACCCCTCCCCAGAGAAGGAGTAAGCGAGGCCCAACTAGGAGAAATACCTTTATTTCTCCTTGCTTTCTTTTTTCTATGTGTGCTGCACTCTGCAGCACAAATAGAAAGAGGAAAGCGTCTCTCGTGGGTACAACTTCCTGCACAATAATAATTACCCCTACAATCCAGACACCCTTGCACCATGGCGCAAGGGTGCCTGCGTTGGTGCATGGCAGTCCATTGTGCGCCAGCACAAGGGAAAAGAACAGGAATCCACTGTATCTCATAGATATGGCGCATTTCTGCCCTTTTCTTTAGATGCAGAGTATCACAGCAAGATTCATTGTGGCAGTGCCTTGCGCCAAAAAACTCGTAAATCAGGCCTTTGGTAGTTAACACGTGCTAAATAACGATTCAAGGGTGCACGGTAAAACGTCATAATCAGTGTTATTTAACACATGTTTTATTTGCTGAACCGCGGGGTGTAGGTATTTACCCTATGTGCAAGTTTGGTGGTATACATATACCACCAAACTCGTAATTGAGACCCTACTCTCCCTCCATGACCATTAGGACACAGTCATTAGACAGGTACGCTGCTTCCCGTGGCTTGATTGACATTTGGTGCACTTGGCACCTGAGTAAAAGGCATTTCACTCACTACTCTGACTCGCATAGTAGCGACTCCCGTAAAGGATACAAACTTTTACTTTCTTCTTCCATTTCTTCACCTCTGGTGCCCATAAAGGAGCCTCTGGCCTATCTCACCATGCGTCCATTGATTCGTTTTTCCTAGGCCCACAGCTCTGCCTGATGGGTATACAGCATTGTAATACTTAGTGGCTTATGGACAATTCCTTCATTGAGCTTATGCAGGAGGTAATCAACTACTACCCTGAAATTAATACTTCTTCGGTATCCACTCCGGGATGACACTGGAAAGCCTTTAAGACAGTGGTCCGTGGTAGGGCATTTACCATTGTGAGGAGGTAGAGAATGCAATAGAGAATGGGAGACTGAGCAGGAGACTCAGATTCTCTGACTTGAGCTGAGCAGCAACTCTGACCAGGTGAAGAGTGACCACGAGAGCCTAAGGAGAACATTTCTTGGCAATGCAAAATCTGCTTAGACTCAGTCCTGCTACAAAATCTATGAACATTGTAAAAAAACTGGTAAACTGGTTTGTAAAATAGAGCTTTACCAGAACTCGGCTCAGGGGAAACATCTTATTGTGGTAAATGTGTATATGCATGAATAGTGAGCAAGAATTGGATTACTTTTTAGAAGAGATGAAGAATTGCCTGTACGAGAATTGCGAGGGGTTAATATTGATATGTGGAGACTTTAATGCAAACATCTGCCCAGATAATTCACTATATGATGAGTTACAGGATATATAATATCACAGAAGTGTTTTTTTCTGCCAGTAAATGCTTGAAGACTGGCATGAAATGGTGGGAGGTGATGCAAATGTTAGGGTTAACTTGTCTGAGTAGGCACTTTCCCGCTGATTCACCAGCAGGCCAAACCTTTCGGAGAGAATCACAAAGATGCCAAATTGGTTATATTTCTTTGCCATTTAGTACTTCTATTTATTTAGTCTCAGTATTTCGAGTTCTCACAATAGATGGAAGCGGTCATTGGCCCTTGCAAGCTTCTTTACAGCTGAAAATCATGAGGGATTGTTTTAAGATAGCTATAACAAGGCCCCACCGTGGCCAGAGCAGATACACCCTAACACTCATGACTTGGCTTTACCATGCTTCTCAATGACAGAGTCTGAAGACTTGGATCTTCCTAGACTAAATCCAGAGGGCCATACCTTCCTCTCCATCCCGCTTCTCCATAGAATTGTATAAAAAGCTCTCCTCTCTTCTGGCACTCGACTTATGAACATCTTTGTAGAAGTCGAACAAATGGGTTTATTGCCAGACAATCTCCAGCATGCAGTCATACCAATGATCCTTAATGCTAATAACCTCCCTGAGGAATGGGCTTCTTACAGGCCTATTTCCTTGCTTAATGTACAAGTGAAAATCATGGCCAATATCGTGGTCACTAAACTCGTCTTTGTCATAGAATCCCTGATTCCCACAAACCAAAATGGATTCATGCCCAGCACGAGGCACTGCCTTCACAGACTCCAAGGGGCCTTGGCCAACCTGGATGAAGGTCCAACTGCCCTTAATAGACTATGAAAAGGCCTTTGACATGGTGTATTAGATTTCTCCGAGGCAGCTGCTGGGCAGAATAAATATTGGTCCTCAATTTTCGTCCCTGATGTCTTCTCTATAGTCCGCCCTCACTGGCGAGAGTCAGGATGAAAGAGGTTCTCTCCTCTTCCTTTCCTATTTAGTGTGGGACTCATCAGGGTTGACCTATGTCTCAGCTCATCTTTGCCCTGGTTATTGAACCCTTGGCAGACTGGATCAGGAGAGATGCACAGATGTCTGGCTTTTGGTGGCCAAGTGGCTATGAGGATAGAGTTTCACTCTCAATATCCACCACACTCCCTACCACATATGGCACAGATGCCTCAAATATATGGTGATGCTGCAGGACTGCCTGTCAATTGGGACAAAGCCTCATACATGCATCTCACTGGTACCAAACCACCTAAACTTTTGGCTATGAGATTCGTCATGCTCATGTAGTACAGGTGCTTGTTCCAGTGATAAATCCAGAATGATCTCGTAAGGACAATATATGCACTACAACACAGGTCTTACTTGCAATGTATCCATTTTCCGTAAAGTCAGCATACAATTGTTGCTTATTTTAGGTAGACAAGCATGTCCCATGTGCATAGCAAGAATTTCTCTGCAGCTCTGTTCAGCCGGATAAATGTGCGCCATGATGTTGGTTTTCTTGACGGAATAGAAAGGAGGCAATGAACAAAGGAACCTTCCCAGGAGGGGAAAGAAAATCACCTGCCTAAGGATAAATAAGAGCGCCAAGCGTCTCAGGTGGGCTGAGGAAAGAATCTAAATCCGGGGAGAAAAATCAGAGATGTGTCAGAAAGAGACAGAGAATAATAAATGATAAAATGAAGAAAATGATAAAGAAAAATATATGTTCCATTTATTCAACATATAAGAAAATCAACTAACATAAATCATTTTTATATACTAGTTATACAAATAGTGTCAACAAAGTAATATATAGTATTCTTGAAGTCCCAGCAGGAACAAATGCAAATAAAATTCCCCCGACACAGAAATTCACGGCAAGGACAGGAAATCAAACCAATAACATCCTACCACATGTACAATCACTCATATCCCAATCTCATTCATACTACAATCTTACCAGTACATACATACAATAAAAAGAATTGCCTAAATGTGAGGACAGATACCAATACAACACAAATATACAGTGGTATGTTGATGATTAATATCTTGTCAAACAGTAGTATATAACAATGCATTAATAGCAATGGATGATAGTTGAAGTGACATATACTTTGTGTAATGTGTATCCAGCTGTTCTTGTATTTGTACCACCGTATGGTTTCTGTCCAGCGCAGTGCCGACGCGTGTTTCGGTGTGGGCTAGGGTCTAGCCGTCACCTTCTTCAGGGCGCAATCCAAATGATAGACCATGCAGTTCGGGGAAGGAGAACAGAATATGTATATATCACATATAGGAAGGGGTCCACAGCTTCATTAAGGCGCAGTACACAGGACTGGACCAACCGTCTGTAAAGGAACTGGAGGTAGAGCGCAGATAAAGAAGCGGTCAAAGCTCGAGTGGCTAGAGTTAGTTAGTCCAGCAGCAAGATCAAAGGTTCCTCAGTGTGGACCGAGGTATAGAGATCCAAAGGGGGCCCAAAGTCAAAGGGGGCAGCGATCGAAGGTAGATACGGCAATCAGGGCCTTGGATGATGCGGTTCCGCATCCACCAGACCCAGTCTGGGGCGGAACCCCCCTACACTCTCCTCTGGTTGGTCGGATATCAGAATCTGCAGAGAAGATCGTCGGATAACGAGGAATTAAGGGAGGATGCAGAGATTCCGAACTAGGCGTCTCAAAGATGCGTTCCGCAGGAATGACGGGAAGAAAGAAGGCAATGACACCACAGCCAATTAGCAGTAGAATTGCCAGAACTCCTCCAAAAATACTGGAGAACTGGGAGTGAAAAAATGATAGAATCAGTCCAAACACTGCTTTGAATTCAGCCACCAAACTAGATTCGATGTTCTTTAAAAGATGAGCATTATCAGTTCCTACAGATGAATTGAATATCATCTGCACAATATCAGCAAAGTGAGTTGGGTACTGCTTTTACAACAGCGCTGTATTTCTGAATCTTTGGCTGTCCGCAGATTATAGACCTTGGCCACTGTAGTCAAAGGGACTTCTTTGTGTAATAAAACTGACAATAGTTTACATAAGTCGTCAAAATGCATGCCCTTCATACTAATTTGAGGCCAAGGAACATTTGCAATTACATTCTTAGTAAAGAGATACAAGGTTCTTTCTCATCACACTATTTTATTTTGAAACTGTTATCAGGTAGGGCTGGCCTGATTCCAGGCCACCGCAAGTAAAACTGATTAAAAATAAATAAGAACCATTGTTCAGTAGTTCATGGTGTGTAGGGATGGACATAGTGGGGTATAATGATAACATAAAGTTCAACCTTTTCATAGAAGCACTACACATGCGGTGAAAGATTATAGAGTCACACCAAAAGTAGTGCCCCAAAGGATTTTTGCAATTAGCTGATTAGCTGTACTGATAAACAGAGGGTCACCTTCGTTTCATTCAAACAAATTTTGAAAACAGGAAACTTCCATGAATGGAACAATTGTGATGTATGCATCACTTTATACCAGCCTATAGGTTTCTACTTTTGACAGTTGTGAAAATGAAATATAGTAATAGGTACAGAAATTATACCCTGTATTAACCAGATGACAGGTGGAATATCATTAACATTCTTTTGTTTTATGTTTAATAGTGTGTAAGTAGACTCCTTTTTTGCCATTTTTCTCTGAGTTGATGTCAAATTATAAGGTTCAAAATGGCTGTTTCGTTTGGAAGCTGCCATGTCAAAAAACCTGATTGAAGTGTTTGTAATGCCCAATTTAAATGTATGATGGCTCACAATTGAGTTTGCCTGTGTTGCAACAAACCAAGATCTCCTCTCACAAGGTCTAAGGCTGAGGACAATATATGATTCAGCGAGCATACTCTTTTGGAAATTGTAATCATTCCATTGTCAATTACTTTAAAGACTGTCTGTATATTCTCCCTGTCTATCTGTCTAATATGTTTTGAATATTTGTTTAATTTGTTATAGATTGCACATATTCCTGTTGCCAGTAATTTTTTAATTCGGCTAGAGTTTGGACCCTGGAGGAAATCAGAAAAATACATATTTTCTTTATTTAGGAATAATGGTCTTTCACCACCGACGGACTTGAATGTTCCAGTCATCTTTGGCTTAATTTAACTTCATTATATGTTGCGTAACTATTAAGGGGTTTGCGTGTTACTACACGGGTGACGACAATTAACTTTAGATCCTGGAGTATTGGGGCCAGCCCTTCAGTAGGGAACTGAGTTGAATTATAGGTTCCATTTTGTGTCATATTGTTTATGTCTCATTCAGACATATTCATTTGAGATTGTCAATTATGAAACATAGTCAAATTTAGTTTTGCTATAGAGTTTTTTTTTTAAGTCTTTCATTGTTCCGAATCACAGACACGTGGTCTGTTGGATTGTTTTGTTTAGAAAGATCATCTCCTTAGGAATTATGCATGCATGAAACAGGGCCTGTTTGCCTGGGATCTGCCCCAGTTTGTTTCCCTAAATACTTTTCTCATCAATATTGTTTTTCCAATACTCATAGCCCAGGATAGCCAGATTCTGACTAAACTCAGTTGAGCACACTAGTTTGTTCATGGCAATTATTTTTTTGTAACTGTTGTGGCTCTTGTGAGGAATAGAAAGTCGATGGATGTGACCTGCCCTTACTATGGAAATAGGGAAATTTCCTTAAAAAAAATAGGGTGCACCTGTAAGGAGTCGGTGCCTCACAATGTTTCCATTGTGTGTAATGGTAAATCTCTTTAGGATAACTAGTCCTATGTATGTAATAATATGCATGATGATGATAACAATACATTTCTGGAAAAATAGCTGAATTCAAATAATGATCTTCCTGATTCAAAGTAGAATAAGCCTGCAAATCAGACATCATTCATTTAACAGTCTCTGTGTCCCAGTCATCTGAGACAGACTCAGGAATGACAATATCAGTCATTGAAACCTTAATTGCTTATGGCAACTGCTCAGTGAGCCACATAATCTGATATGGGACCTTCTCCCAAGCTATGCCTTCTTGAACAGGATAAGCTGAAATGTTAACAGCGAAGAGGTCTCTGCAAGAGAGGAAGAATGAGGTGCAGTTCATGAACCACATGGCTTGCAATTGTTCTTCGAGAGACATAAGGTCCTTTTAATAGCAGTAGAACCATGATCATCATTGTTAGCCATAAGATGAAAAGAAGAGTTCCCAGGGTGATCCAAACATAGGACCATGGTAGAATCAGGTACCTGTCATGAAGCCAATGTTAATCATGAAGCAGACTATTGCAGTGAGTGACTGTAGATTGAGTTGTGAAATCTTCTGAAGCATATCCAGTAGGATGGCTCAATGGCTTGTTTGTCATGGATTTTCTCCTGGACCAGGTCCCCAGCTTTGGAAACCAACCCATCAGCAGCAGTTATAAACTTATTTTCGTAGGTTGAGGTGTCAGAGTGGTTCATGGTAGACAGCTTGTCTCTGACCTCTTGGATACTCTGCAAAACATTTCATTGCTTCTCCAAGTCAATTTTTAATTCATCTGCCACCTTCCCAGAATTATCTAGGCCAGGTATATACATAGGAACTCCAAAGAGAACCTCGTACTGAGTACCCCATCCCAATGGCCAACTAGGCAAGTCATTCAGTGCTCTCTGGACTCCATACAGGAGATGGTAACAACTAAGACCTGAACGTAGTAGCCTAGCAGTCAGGCTTGTATAATCATGCCATTGGCACATTCAACAATGCTGTTCAGTTCAGCTCTGAACGAATTGCTGAATTGCAGTCAAACTCCCAGAGTAGACATTGAATCCTGGTAAGCCTTTGATGCAAATGCAAGAAAGTTATCTGAATTAAATGAATGAATTGCCTCAAATTGCCACCAGACACTGCAAATCTTTTACGAATGCTGAAGCACATGCATTTCTTTGTGGCCACTCCCATAGAAACTGAGAACATGAACCAATAGCCTATGCCCCAGCTCCCACTTACGTGGCTTGGTCCTCGAACCAGTCTAAGGCCCCTTCGGACCAGGCTTTGTTGCCTTGAGGCCTGCCTCGCTCTTCACTCCCCCCCCGGACCTACTTAATGACAACTGATGCATGACCCCATTGAGCAGGTGCCTATGTCCCAGCTCCCCCTTATCTGGATGGGTCTTCCAAACATTCTAAGTCCCTTTCAGACCAGGCCTCGTTGCCTCGAGGGTCTGCCTTGTTCTCGTGCCCCTCCTTCTCCCTCGCTCTCTGCTCCTTCCGCTCACCCTTCCTTCAATCTCTTTCTCCTTTCTCTTTTGTTCCCTTCTTTTCTTCTTCTTCTTCACTCTCACTCTTTCTGCTGTCTTCCCATGTTTGTTAACGCCCTCTCTCACACTTTTGCCTACTTTCCTTTGTACCCGCTTTCCTTTGGGATCGATTTATTTGTGCCCTTTTTCCCCTCTCCTCTCTCACTCACTCTTTGCCAGCATCCTTTGTGCCCATTTTCCTTTTTCACTCTCTCTCCCTCTTCGCCAGAATCTTTTGTGCCCATTTTCCTTTCTTCACTCTCTCACTCTTTTTTCCTGCTTTCCTTTGTGTGAGCTTTCCTTTGTGCCTGTTTTCCTCAGTTTTCCTCCTTGCTCCTCCCTAAAACTCTCCTGCCCCCTGCTTTCCCACCTCCCACCTACCCGCCCTCTTTCGTGTGTTTCCCTCGTGTGCCTTCTCCCGCCTTCTTCATTTTGTCCTCCCCACGCTCCTTCCCTCCCAGGACCTACTTAATGGCAGCTGCTGAATGACCCCATTAAGCAGGTGCCTAGTCCTCAGTTCGCACTTACCTGAATTGGTCCTTCGACCAGTCTAAGGCTCTTTCGGACCCAGCCTCATTTCCTCAAGCCCTCACCTTGTTCTTGCACTCCTTCTTCTCCCTCATTCTCTGCTCTTTCCTCTTGTCCTTCCTTTGATCTTGTCGCATGGCCGATAGGGACATTGTCAACATCACTAAGTTAGCATGTCTCGTGCAGCCATGATGCTGCTTTTGCGCACGTTACTACATAACTTTATTTTGCAAGACTCTGTGTATGCCTTTCACATGAGAACTGTCTGCTGTGTTCGTTCTCTGCCTGTTCCTGGAGTTTAGTCTGAACATTGTGAGTAAGGTCGATAAACAATGCCCCTTGTTATTCTGTTCTGGCCAGGCCCTAGCACCTAGACAAAACATGCCACTGCAGCTGCGTCTGGATACTCGTTCTTTGATATTACGGGGATACATGTTCAGGTAAGACACTTGGAGAGGGACCTTTCCAGGGAGAAGAGCAATAGCCACCTTCGATGTAGATATCACATCTATGCTCTAAGGTATGGGGTCTGCTGACAAAACCCAGAGATCTTCTATTATATAATAATACATATTCTATCCAAGGGGAGGGAGGTTAGGCACTATAATCCTTTCTCCATTGTCGTTATAATATGACATCTCTTTTCATAATGTATAGACTGGCTGCGATGCTAACTGTATTTCTGTTATGCATTTTTCTGCTTGTTGTGGCATGTATACTGCATGTTAGAGCACGTTAGTTAAAATAAACATTTTAAACTATATTAGTGTCTCGGTCAGATCTTAATGTGGACAGGTGCGAGAGTGTAAGCGAAAAGGTGTGTCTTGTCACCACGATTCCTGAGAGATCAGGGAGTGTTGTGTTCTTGGTTGTCTAATCATTTGCTTCTCCGTATTTGGGTAGGAGAGCGAGTGAGACACTATAGCTAGTCAGTCCTGGGCTCGTGGGTAATAAGATGGTAGGAAGGCTTAGCCCCTATACACCAAGGTCCCATATTCCTGCGCATAGTTTTGTGTATGTGCAGAATCCCTGCAACAATTTCTCTCTCACTCTTTTGTACTTCTCTTGTTCTCATTCACTGTCTCTCTCAATGTTTGTGCCCTCTGCCTGTGTCTGTTCACTCTCTCTCACACTTTTGCCCTCTTTCCTTTGTGCCCACTTTCCTTTGGGACTGATTCCTTTGGGCCCGTTTTTAGTTCTCTCTCACTCTTTGCTCGTATCCTTTGCGCCCATTTTCCTTTTTTCACTGTCTCACTCTTTACCCACACCCTTTGTGCCTGTTTTCCTTTCTTCACTCCTTCTCTCACTGTTTTTTCCTGCTTTCCTTTGTGCCAGGTTTCCTTTGTGTCTTCTCCTCCTTTGTGCCCATTTTCCTCTGTTTTCCTCCCCGCTCTCCCCTGGGGTTTTCCCACCTCCTGCGCTTTCCCACCTTCCGCCTCCCCCACTCCTTACCTGCATTTCCCTTGCGTGCCTTCTTCTGCCTTCTGCGCTTCACCCTTTCCTAGCCCGAAGGCATTCCCCAGGCAAGCCTATCTGTGCCCCTTCCACGCCTAGACTACGCCAAGCACCATGGACCCTGGCCGATCCAAACATCACTACTACACAGCCTCCCACCTGCAAGCACTCAACAACCAGATGCCGCCACGACAGCTGCTTCCGCGCCTCACCCCCTCCACTGTAGGACCTTTCTCATGCACTCACTTCCACTTTACCTGCACCCCCACACCCAATCAATGCACCACACATGCCTCGCCCCAATTGACATGTATGCTCCTCAACACCAGGTCTCTCAGCAAACACGCCACAGAGATCTGGTACACCATTGACATGCACTCCCCAGACATCCTCTTCCTAAATGAGACCTGGCTCAACCCCTCATCGGTAGTACGGTACTAGGGGTGGCTGATAAATTTCGTTCTGCAGGCAGAGTTGGAGGACTTTTTTGCCACTCCGCATTAAGCATGTAATGCAGAGTTCTGGGCAAATGCCGGCAATCACCGCGTGGTGAAGTTTTTTCTCACATGCAATTTGCAAATGGTAAGTTGGTGAGCGCAAGCAAGATTTGGGTTCCCTAGCACGATTTTCAGTCACTTGAAGGGGACCTGACGACATTTCCCCAACACCGGTGGTTCCGGGCGGTCGCAAACATTTGCGGTCAAAAAGCTGCAGCTCAAATAGAAAATCTACTCAATCGGCAGGAAAATCAAATAAAAAAGCAGCGCACTCTGGTGCACCACGTGGTGCTGCTTGTGCTGAGTTCTAAGAGAGGAACGAACTCCTGGTGCAAAAATCAGCGCAAGCAGTGCGACATGCCTAATTCCGCCTGTTCACGGAACTCAGCAAAATCTCGCAGAATTTTTATGTGACTGTGCAGAATTCCAGAGAGTGAAACTCTGCAAGTCCTGCCCATCACTAATTGGCACCCACCGTCACCACGGCATACCACCCAATTAAAAGATCTCCCACCACGACAAAACTGAAGCAGCCGGGAGGAGGTCTCACCGTCATCCACAAGGACTCGAACGCCTGCACCACCTCCATTGACGAGAGCACCACTTTCATTGAACATATGCACTTCCAACTACAGACCTGCAACCACACCACCAACAAAGGCATCCTAGCTTACCGCCCCCCAGGACCGCGTACCACTATCAGCAACCTCCTCAGTGGCTATTTCCCCCCTATTGCCATCACCTCAAACAACTTCATCATACTCGACGACCTCAACTTCCATCTCGACTAGGCCTGGGTGTAAAATTCCACTTCGCTCCCGGAGTTTGCAGAGTTTTTCCCAATCCGCACTCCGCATAGAGTGTGGCGTTCCAAAAAACTCCAAGGAGCGGAGCGAGGAAAATCTTACTTCAGATCACCTCCCGACAAGATTTCCCCACAAGTGCGGTTGCGGATGGTCGCTACTGCTCCTTTTGAGAAACCTTCTGTTCGCGTTGAGGAAGTTTTCCCTTGAGCAGAACATCTACTTGAGTGGCAGAAATAAGCAGCACCCTCTTGCGTTGTGTGTGGTTCAGTTTGCGCTGATTTTACAGCACAGGACAAACACACAGCACTAAAAATCAGTGCGAACGGTGCGATGTAACGCACTCCACCGCTTGCGGAACTCCACGTAGCGCAGGAGAGTTTTATCATCACTTCATGGAGTTCCTCTAACTCCACCCAGGCCTAATATTGATGGCTGCAATCATCCCAACTCCACTGCTCTGCTCAGGAGCCTGGAGAACATCAGACTCACCCAGCTTGTCTAAGGCCCAACCCACAACACAGGACACACTCTCAATCCCATTTTACAGTCAGAAACAAGATCAAATTCAGCCACCTCAGTCAGCTCACTTGGACAGAGCACTCCACCATTCACTTCTTCATCGACACACCCCAACTCCCCAAAGTCGTAGTTACTAGCAACCTCAGATGCAGATGGAGCAAGATGATGGAGATAGACTGGATTAACACCCTCAGTGCCCATCAAGCAATCCTCATCGGCGACCTGCACTGCAAATTCCACAACTGGACCGTAAACTGCACAGACACTGTAGCCCCCCTGAAGGTCATCAGACAATCAAGAACTAACACAGAAGTCAGCTGGTACACAGAAGACCTTAAAAACTCCAAACATCACTGTAAACAGCTGGAGAGAAGATGGACACCAGCCGGGACATCATCGCAAGAAACACATACAAATTAGTGCTCAGAAAATATCACACCCGAATGGCTGAGGCCAGAAAAAATAACCATTGCTCTCAGACTGGAAACCAGCTCCAACAACTGCAAAGAGCTCTTCCACAACATCAACAAATCCTCTAACCCCCCCAGCCGCCACCAAATCCATCACCCAAATGCAAGACTTTGGCGACAACCTCTCTGAATTCTTCCATAACAAAATTCTCAAGATTTCTTCAACTTCGACCCTCAACGTAAGACATAAGACCTCATCAAATAAAAATAAAGAAAGAAATAAAACACACAAGAGGGGACCTGAGGAGATTTAAAGACCTGCAGGGGACCTTTCCCCCTTTCACAATACAAAAACACCAAATGGACCCCAGGGTCTGATATAAGAAAGAGTGCTGGGATAACTCTTTTACAGGACGGTTTCCCTCACCCAACCGAAGGTGGCATGCTTCATCATAGAGCAACCTCCTCGCATCACGAAACTGGTCAGGATGCGTGCTACAACCCCCTCTCTGGGAAGGAGGAGCTCAGGGATTTTTTTTGTGTCAAAAGAGAGGTATCCTAAAACCTATAAGAGAGCAAGGTGTGGTGAAGGGAACAAATGAGAAATATATGTGAGCTAAAACTAACGTTGCGAAAGGCCAATGTTGACTTTAATGGGGCGTCCGGAGGTTAGGATTAAAAACAAAGGACTATGTCTTGGGGTGATTCAACCAGTCATAGAACAGTGGGGGTCGACATGTTTCAGCCTTTTACCCTCCGAAAAGGTGTAGTGGCTTTCTTCAGGACCGACAGAAAGAATAACAAGGTGGAGTAATTCTCCCCATATACAAAGTAAATCATGATTATACAGCACCAGTGGATGGAGTGATTTGACACTTCGAAATGTCAGATCCACTGGTCAATGTGTTACCTGAAAAGAGACAATGGGGGATATTCTCAAGAACGGGCGATATTTATCGCCAACCTAGGTTAACGCAATTTTACATAACGCCGTCTATCGCAGGAAAATAACGCAGTGTCAACGGCGTATTCTCAACACGCCGGCAACAGGCGATAGTTCCCCATTAACGCGTCAAATGTCCACGTTAAAATTACCGGGACGCCGATAAAAAAGGAAACCCGAACGTGAAAAAAGTGGCGATGGGCCCAACAGCGATAAAAACATCAGCGATAAGCAGCGCCAGGCTTGCTATTCCCACGTCAGGCGGGAAAAATCACGATAAAAGCTGCAAAAAAAAACAACGGAGAAGCACCATGGAGGAAGCTGGAGCAACTGCAGAGGCCAACGAGAACCCCACAAACGCCCCGGAGGACCAGCCAGGGACCTCGGGGAAGGAGAAGGGCAAGGAGAAGAAGAAGAGGAACCTGCGATTCAGTCCGCAGGAAAACAAGATCCTGATTACGGAGGTGATAGAACACCACCAACAACTGTTCATCACCTCCACTGTGTCATTGGCAACTAAAAATGCAATATGGCGGTCCATCTTGGCGAAGGTGAATGCAGTCGGAGTGAAGAGAAGGGAAGTGGACGACTGCAAGAAGCGCTGGAATGATGTGAAGCGCAAAACCAAGCTGAAACTCGCTAACAACCGGAAAGCAGCAATGCAGACTGGAGGTGGGAATCCAGCGCCACAGCAGGAGCTGGATGAGATGGAGGAAATGGTGTCCACAGTCATCAGTGGGGAGACGGTGGCAGGAGTTGGGGGACCGGACACTGCTCAACATGACCTGACCCAACAGCAACAGGGTGAGTAACGACCAGTGGCTGGGGGGACGGGGGGAGATGGGCACAACGGCACACATGCACAATTAAGTATAGCACAGTGCACACCTACAATGACTATGGATCATGTCTCTGATCTCCTTGGCATACTGCAGCACACATAGAAACAGCAAGTAGGCCCCCGCCAACAATGTGCCCAGAGGGGGCCCTCCCCACACATCACCAATCTCACAACAAACCCATGCACATGCACAAGGCTGGCCCTCCACGGGGCAACAATGTAAAGTGGGGTTTGCATGGCCATGCACTGGTCCAGCTTCAACACTCCACCGAATGTGACCAAAACATTCTAATTCACACAGATGTGTCATGTCTATGATCAAGCAAGTATGAAATTATGGATGAATGTAGGAGCAGTGATTCCAAAAAAAAGGTACTCCCTGGGAACTGATATCAATGCGCATGTTTGACCGTGACCCAGACAGGCAGTGAGATGACTGGGAATGTGTAAACTACCTGTGGCCTCATTGCTCCTAAACAACAATCTCGCAATTTCCCAACTTAGCCCCACGTCAATGTAGGAAATAGGGCTGTGTGTAAAAAAGCCTAAGTCTAAGTTATGTGGATGCCACAGCTCGGAGCAATGATTTGTTAGAGTGTGCAGCGGTTGGACTCCTGGGATGGTCTGTGCGTAAGTGTGAAGGTCATTCCATGCAAGAGAACTGCGAGCAAGGACTACTGTGTGTGGGGTGTGTATACGTTGGTCTTTGGTTAGCGCTGTGCGTAGTGTGGGAGTCGTCATCAGCTGCTATGGTATCTCTCAGGGGGTGCCAGGCGCATGCAATTCCAAGGTCGGAGGTGCAGATGTGCTACCGCCTTCTAGTTCAGACAAAGGTGCTTACATCCCTAATGTTAGTTTGTCATCTGCTTGCATTCTGGAAAAGTGATGTGGATTTGGGGGGGGGGATGTCACTGCTTCGCCTTCCGGCACGGTTGAAGCCTAGCCAGCCATGTACGTGCCCTCACAGTCAATTTTGCATGCTCAGATGTAGCAGTGGTGTTTTGCTGCAGTCTGACAGTGATGTGTACAGGTAGCTGTGAGGAGGCGCGTGACTTCTCACCTTGCACCTATTAGCTGACACTGTTCACTACTATTGATGGATGACGTCTGTGTACACATGTGATCTGTACATGGCACATATGTCCAGGGGACACCTTGGTGTGTTCCACGCAAGGCATTCCTGCTGACTTTTTGGCTGGCGTGCATCTCCCATGTTGCTGAGGTGTTCACTGTGCCCCCATCCACCTTACGTCCATGTTGCTCATGTTGTGGGACTTGAGTCACAGGGTGCATCTCTGCATCAGGGTGGTTCATATTTGACCCCAAATGACACCCGCAATTCCATATTGGACCCCAAATGACACCCGCAATTCCATATTTGACCCCAAATGACACCCGAAATTCATATCTGACCCCAAATGACACCCGAAATGTCATATTTGACCCCAAATGACACCCTGTTGTCTTTTTTTGAACACCAATGACAGCCTTCATGACATGTTATTGTACATATGTGATACGCTGATGAGTGGGATTACGTACTACATTTGACACCCTGAAATGGCATTTCGAATACGTGACACCCTAAACAGCCTCTCTGAACAGAGGTGACATACCCACCATCTATATGCTAATTGTGAGATTGTTAGCACTTAATGTTGCACTTACACTTGTCAGAGTGATGTGCTAATGCAGAGGACTGACATACACACAGGGAATGTGTGTTGCAATGAATTTATTGCACAGGCTGTTCATGTGGTCATTTTGTACTGTTCCATGATTGCTAAGGACAGACACAATGTGACGTGCTCATGCGAAGAAATTGCTAATGATTGTGTTCCCTCTGGCTATTCCTGCTGCAGCTGCAGTGGGGTGTGGTCCACCTGCCTCATCTTCCTCATCATCGTCCGGTGCATCTGGCACTTGGATCCATGGGGCATTGGTGCGTACACATATGTTGTGCAATACACAACATGCAATGATCATCTTGCACACTATTTCCGGGCTGTACAGGAGTCTTCCACCTGTGATGTCCAGGCACCTGAAACGTGACTTTAACATGCCAAATGTGCGCTCAACAATGACCCTGGTGCGTTTGTGGGCCACATTGTACTGCCTCTGGGCCGGGGTGTTCGGGGCTCGGAGGGGTGTCATCATCCACGGGCAGAGTGCATATCCTTGATCACCTGTGAGAGGTAAGTGAGATTAGTGTAAATTGGTGGCTTAGCATGCTGTGTTGGCAGACTTACAAGTTTTGTGGTGTGTGATTTGTGCGACTTTGGGATTCATGTTTGCCATGTATTTCTTCTGGCTAATGTGCGGGATCAATGTGTATTACGTAGCCTCACAGCTGCCCGTCCCTCCCCCCCGAGCCTATTTACTTGTGTGCGCTGCGCGGTTGCATCACTTGCACTCCTACGGCACACCATTGTCATGCCTGTCTGCGCATGTCCGCAAGCCTGACAACAACACTGTAATGTTGGCCGTTGAAGGTGGGCGGCCACGTGTGTGTAGGCCATGGTAAGGATAGGGCGGACACAGATGAGGATTTCAGGCCTGGCTAAACTCGTGCTGCCATTGAGGCTAGGCCTTTGGCTTATGCTGCGGCAATGAAGATACACACACAACAGTTGGCATGTATGAGCCAAGACCCCGAGCGCTCCTTTATTATTCCATTCGGGCGAGCCCGCCCTCCGGGTGCATGCTACTCTCATGTCATGTCATGTGGGTAACACGATCAAGCATAAAACGCTTTGGGTACGAGTGGCGGCTCTCAAAGAGGGCTTGCCACTTACACATGTAATACATACTCTTGGCCATCAGCGTGTGGGACACACGCTGTAGGCAACACTCTGGCTGACGAGGCAGCCAGAAATGCAGTAGCCACTTGTTCAGTAGCAGCAGTCACAAGGTCTATGACAAAAGTCGATACCGACATACTGGCAGCCGTAGCGGCTACCAGAGACGGGACGAAATACCCACAGGGGTTTCCGTCCAAATATAAATACCAGTTGTCCCCGGAACAAGTTCCGACAGTAACAATTCCTTCCGTTGGGGATCTGCTGATTCCCAACGAGGGCCGCAGACATGCGTTGATCACAGCTGCACATGAGGGCATGGCTTCGGCGCACGCCGGTGTATCGGCAACGGTGTCCCTCTTGCAGCAATGTCCTGTGTCCGCCCCCGCATGGCATTGCTGATAGCTCTCTGTGGGCTTCTGTTCATACTATGAAAGCAAGCTTCAACAAATTAAGTAGGCTCAAAGCACTGTTATTCCAACATGAAGTTGCCTTGACCTCGGCCCGTGAAACATTCGAGCTACAGGTGGCTCGGACATCAAGTGAAATACACTTCCTATTAAATACCAATCTCCCACTACATTTTGGGGAGTTGATACACCAAATATTCAATGTCACTGACACAGAAGGCCTTGCACCTTTTTTTAAATTGGTGGACTCAGGTCTTGTGTCCTCGTTTAAACAATATTTGCTGTAATTCCGGCTTTTATTCATTCCATTTTTTCCAGCGTTTTGGAAGCTTGCCGTTGATCCTCTTGCTCGCTGGTGCTGTCCTGGTACTTGTTTTACTACTTCGTAATGGCTGCCCTTCATGTGGTACTCGATCATCCGGTCCAGCTGGAGCTGTACCGTAGCCGATTGCAGGAATTCCTTGGTTGCCTGCCTATGGCTGTTGTGGGTGCTGCCTACAATGTGACTTACAGATACGCATACTTTACATGTGTTCATCCATTTCTTTTGGTGCCGCGACTGTCCTTTCTCCTGGGCTTTGGATTTGTGCCTCTCAAACGACATACGGCCTTGCCCTGATTACGACCTGTTGCTGTGGCCCCTATTGCGTCATGATCAATCATGTGCAACTGGTACCCGCATGATGATGGCGGCCGTGAATGGAGTGCTGGCACAATGGGACATCTGTGAAGGGGCATCGCACCTGCTGCACCACAGCTACATTGAGTACGATACAGGATGTACGACCATGCTTTTTGAAGCTATGGATTATGATGAGCACGTATGCTCCTTTGAGTTGTTGAATTGGATGTTGTCCCGCCTTGTCTCTGAGGAGGGGGACCGTCTTTTGGAACACCTTGCCTTCCAAGGTTCAACGGATCTCATATGATTCCGATGATTAATGTTCAACAAGACATTTTTTTTTTTTTTCTTCTTCTCGTATTTTACCACTAATCAACCTTATAATGATTTTGATTTTTTGGAACTTTGCCCCTGCTATGCTCAGTGCTTTGACTCTGCTTGCAACTTGGACCTTGTTTTTGCTATTCTTCTGCAACCTGGCCAAGGGGAGGGTGTCTTGTGGATTTAAGGGACCCCGTTGACATCTTTAGGTTAGAATGGGTCCGGAGGCCATGATGCTGCTTTTGCACACGACACTACAGGCTTATTCTTATGCAAGGATGTTTTCGCTGGTCACCTGCGACCCGCTGGCAGCGCTGGTTCCCTGCTTGTTCCGGTAGTTTAGTCTGAACATCGTTAGCAAGGTCAAACAACACCGTCCCTTGTTATTTTGATCTGGTCAGGCCCTAGCAAATAGACAAAACATACCCTGCAGCTGCTGTTTGTGGGACACGCACCTTATTTTTGATATTAGGAGAATGCATGTTACACGCAGACACCCTTGAGGAGAGACTTTTCAAGAATGAAGAGCTGTATGGAGCTGTGATGTAGAGACACGATCTATGTCTTAGAGGTATGGGGTCTGCTATACAAACCCAGAGATCTTCTATGATATCATCTTAGTTTTCCCGTCCACGGGGAGGGAGAGTAGGTTTTATAGTCCTGTCTCCAGAATCAATATACATTGATTTCTCCTTTTATAATGTATGCACTTGCTACAATGCTGACAATGTTTGTATTATGCATTCTAATTTTAGTGGTGGCTCGTATACTGCATTTTAGAGCACGTTAGTTAAAATAAATTTTTTTGACTAACTCAGTGACTCTGTCAATCTCTTGTTGTGGATGAGTACGAGAGTCTGAGAGAAAGTGAATAACCTGTTACCACGATCCCTGAGTGACATGGGGAGTGTTGTGTTCTGGGTTGTCTAAACGCCTGTCTCTCAATCTGTGTATAGGAGGGCAGGTGGGACACTATAGCTAGCCGGTCGTGGGCTCGTGGGTACTAAGGCTGTAGGAAGGCATAGCCCCTATATACCGAAGTCCCGCATTGCTGTGCATAGTTCTGTGTATGTGCAGAATCCCTACAACACTACATTGCAACATTGTCGATTAAGGGCCGGGTGGCGCCGACACCACAACAGAGACACACGCCATAGTTACTTTGGTGGCCATCCCGGAAGTGAACCACGCCCAGAGCCCCAGGCTGTTTATTCACACTCCTGCGCTGGACTGGCGTACGCCGGCCCAGCCCACTACGCTTACGCTTACAGGGGGGGCAACATAGCTACATGTCCAAAGTCTTCCCCACTGCCTGAGGTGACATGGTTCCGTCCACTGTCCGCCACACTACAGACACCAGCAGTGTATGTCCACATGGACATGTCTGTGCTCTGCATACTCAAGACTGTTCAGCACATCACCGCCACACTTGGCATTGTGTACATTCTTATTTATGGGTCCATTGCCTCCTTCGCACATTCTTGGTTCCCACCTCTCCCCACCTTCTGCAATTGTGTGGCAGAGGGGCTATGCCTTTGTGGATGGTTTGTCTACATGTCTGGCCCCTGTTACCACAGTTACTTGTGTTGTCGTGTCTGGTAGGTAGGCATATTGGTTGGCATGTTGTATGTGATTTTGTTACGTGTGCATTCCCACAGTTGTGAGTTGTATGATTGTGGAGTTGAGGTGTGTGGTGTGTTCCGTTGGTACTTAACAACGGGCAGTGCATTTCCATAGGTGCCATCCTGAAAGCGCTGGTTGATGATGGACTGTCGGAAGATGTAGGAGTCATGCACACTGCCTGGGAAGTTGGCGACGACATTGGTGAACAGTCCCCGGTGGTCCACTATTGCCTGCACATTGATGGAATGCGTGTGCTTTCTGTTGCGGTAATTGTGTGCAGTGTCGGCAGGGGGCACAAGTAGGACATGTGTGCAGTCAATTGCCCCCAACACGTGCGGGAAGCCAGCTATGGCGTAGAATCCTTGCTTGGTCTCCAGCTGTTCCTGCACAGTGTGGGGGAAGTGAAGGTGCTGGGCTATCAAGCTGATGATGGCATCCAAGACAGGTGTGAGGAACTTTGATAGGGCTGGCTGATAGTCTCCTCCGACTCTGGCAGTTGTTGGTTGGAAGGTACCAGAGGCCAACAAGTGCAGCACAGCCAGCAGCTTTGTCTGCGGAGGGATGTTGGTTGTCCGCTGTGTTGGTACCGTCAGCCTGTGGGCAATGTGGGTCAGGATGCGGAGGATGGTTGTCCTTTTGAGCCTGTAGTGGGCAATGACATCCTCTGGCGTTAAGTCTCTGAGGCTGGTGCATTTTTGGAAGGTCCGCTGTCCTGTTCTGCGCTGCCTCGGTGGCAGTCCGGGGGGGGGTGGCCCTGGGGGTGGGGGTGATCCTGGGGGTGGTGGGTGTTGTGGCCCTCTTGGGTCTCCAAGCTGCATGATTAGTAGCTCAATGGCATCTGTTGGTCTTCAGATGTGGCTCTGGGCTGGGCTCCCTTTATACTGCAGGTTTTCGTCCTACTTAAGACCAGGAAAAAGCAGGTCTTAAGTCCCTGCTGCTAACGTGCCTTATCGCCTGTTTTTGGACCGCATCGCCGATCTGGCTGGTCGTTGAGAATATCGCGAAGTGGTGTTATCGTGAGTTTTTGCACGGGAACGCCTACTCTGCATATGATTAGCGTTAGTTGTCGCTGTCAGCCTTGGTGATGTTTTTGGTGGCAGCTATCGCAGGTAAACTGACGATGTCGGCTGTTAGCGCAGGCTTGTGAATAGGGCGATAAATCTATCACCACTTTCTTGGCGGAAAAGTGACGCTAATTCGGCGATGTGTCCTTGAGAATATGCCCCAATATGTTTGATTAGCACACACAGTTATCACAAAGCACTCTATACAGATTGTACTCAAGATTATGAATCAATTAGTATTCATATCAGAGTACGTAAGAAATCAGACGTAGCATTATGTTGGTGAAACCAACAGTAAAAAGATTTACCCGTAATTACAAGTAACCATGTGGCACCTTGACCTCAGCACAAAACTCAAGGTGACAACCAGGTCCTATTATGGAGAACAAATGGGACTTTAATAACTTGATGGTCATATTCCATCATAGTACAACACACACATGTATTGTAAACAGATGACCTTCAAAGTAAAACAAATTAAAAATGTGAGCATAAAGGTGTGTAAGTGAAACTCTACAGCAAATGAAATGTTATTTTGAAATTCCCAATCAAAAAAGGCTATTAAAATTATAGTGGTGCAACCTTGTACCCTATGATTGGAGAACTGATCGTGTGGCCCTTGTAGGTGAATGCTAAGTGAACAAACACCACAATATACGTAAGGGAAACACAGAAGAAACTGGTTGGTGTCAACGATAATTTGACACTGCGTTATGTTCAGAAGCGTCTTCAAACATGGAGAAAGTCAACTACTCGTGCCAAGGAATGGAGCTCTGTATATAAGTTGATCTGCCCTTTGTTAAAGGAAAAAGAAACCCCAATGACGGACGACTAAGAGAAGTTAACGGATATATTAAATCCATTACAAACAATGTCCGGCCCTTCCTGATGTTGAAACTAAAAAGCAAAAATACGAAGTTCGTGATGCGAGGAGGTTGCCTTATGATGAAGCATGCCACATTCAGGTGGGTGAGGGAACCCGTCCTATAAAAGGGCTATCCCAGCACTCTTTCTTACATCAGACCCAGGGGTCCATTTGGTGTTTTTGTATAGGACCTCATCAACCAGCTACCCACAGCCACCAAATCTGACCCCCAGATCACAAACTGGAAACCCCTCATCCCAGACGACACCACCAAAATCATCAGAACAATCCACTCTGGGGCCCCCACCATAACTACAACCTAGGAGGCAGTCTGATCACCTCCCACCTCACCACCATCATAAATGTCTCCATCCAAAGCAGGACCTTCCTGGACAACTGGAAACACACAGAAATCACAGCTACTGCAGACCCAGAAGGGTTCAGCAACTGCAGACCCAGCTTGCTCCTTCCCTACCCATCTCAAGTCACGGAGAAAGTTATCAACAAACAGTTCTCCAATCATCTTGAACAACACCACCGCCTAGACATGTCTCACCATCTGGATTACACTGCAACCACAGCATGGAAACCACCCTCATTGCAGCAGTTTACAACATCCAAGCCATCATGGACAAAGGGGACACCGCAGCTCTCATACTACTTGACCTCTGTGCGGCCTTCAATACTCCCTCAGTACCCTCATCACTGTCTCTCACAGTACCCTCATCACAAGACTCCACAGCACCGGAGTACAAGGACCTACCCTCAGATGGCTTGTCTCCTTCCTCTCTGACAAGACCCAGCGAGTCAGGCTCCCTCCCTACAATTCCGAACAAAAAAACCTCAGCTGTGGAGTCCCTCAAAGATCACCGCTAAACCCCACACTCTTCAACGTTTGCATGGTACCTCTTGCTCACGTCATAAGCTCCCATAGGATCAACATTTTCTCCTATGCAAACAACACTCAGCTTATCCACCCTCACAGACAACCACCATTCCACCAGGACCAACTTCAACACCTGCATGTCAAACATAGCAAACTGGATGAAACAGAACTGCCTCAAAATTCAACAATGATAAAAAAGGAGTCATGATCTTTGGGAACAAGGGCTCTCCATGGGAATCCTCCTGGTGTCCAACTGACCTGGGATCCACAACTATCCTCACTGACAATGCTAAAAACCTCAGCATCATCTTGCTCACGATGGTGAAACAGGTAAACGCTGTCACCCCATCCTGTTTCTTCATCCTGCGTATGCTCTGCAAGATATTCAAATGGCTTCCCACTGACACCAGATGCACGGTCACTCAGACACTCATCACCAGCAGACTAGACTACAGCAATGCACTCTACACCGGCATCACAAATCAATTCATACAAAGACTCCAAATCACCCAGAACACCACCGTCAAACTCATCCTCAACAACAACTTCTGCACACACTTCGCGTCCCACTTCAAAGAGCTACACTGGCTACCAACTAAGAAGCACTGCCAATTCAAACTGTTCACCCATGCATACAAAGCTTGCCACAATGCTGAACTTGCCTACCTCAACCACCGCCTTAACTTCCATAAACCCACTATGCAACTGCGCTCAGCCACACTCTACCTGGCACAGATACCGGGCACCTGCAGAAGCAAATCAGGAGGACTTTCTTTCTCCTACATCACCTTCCACATCACATGAGATCCCACCCATCTCTATTTGAGTTCCGCAAGAAAATAAAGACCTGACTATTCGACTAGGAGCCCAATCGGCCTACTCATCTACTCCAGTGCCTGGATACCCCTCGGGTGATAAGCACGCTCTACAAATTCACCTTACCTAATATAACATAGCACAACATAACAATATGTATCAATATCAGTTGACGGAATGGATTGGATCAATATGGTCGAATTAAATCACCCAGATGGGGATTTTAGAGACTATGAGAGGGGCTGAGGGTCGTTTGACAGGGGAAGGCTTAATTTGTTGACAAATAGCGCACTGCCTAGCATAATCTCTAGTCTGTTGGTGTAAGCCAAGCCACCAGTAGCATTGCTATGGTTGCATTAACCCCTAATTGAGCAGATGCCAGGCCCTCATGGGCTTTCCTTAATAAATCTATGCAAGATAGACTGTTAGGGATTATTCTGTCTATTACTCTAGAACACAGTTCTTCAAACTGTGGGGCGTGCCCCCCTGGGGGGCCGTGGCTGCATTTCCAGGGGGGGCACAAATGACTCTTCAAGTACTTGCAAATAAGGAAGGCCTGGAAGCGCAACTTTATTCAGTTGGTGTATTTCCAGGCAATCTTGATTTATATACAGCAACTGAAGGGCTTTAACAGAGAGAATGAACTGTGATCCTGGATGCCCTGGGGTGGGGGTCAGTGAGAGGGGTGGCAGGGTCAAGGACGTTGTTAAAAAGAGAAATATATTCTGTAACAAGTTTGTTATTTTCCTAACCTTCAGGTAACTGTGTAAACAAAAATGTGCACATGTTAAATGGAAAATAAATGGAAGTTAAACTAATCAATTTTACGACTAAACTTCAGTTTCCTAATGCAATTAGGGCAGATGTCTGTTTGTGATCAGAAAGCAGCACCACTAGAATTATGCAGCAGGAAAGGACCAAAGTTATGCGGCAGGGTTAAATAAGAAAATGCAAATAATACAACTTGATGTGGCACATTTCATGATAGTATTTCATTATGTGTCCATTTGTACACATGTGAATACTGTCTGGGCAAAGATTTCATTTAATTAGTACCAGTTTCCCGACGAAATACACAAAGGAGCAACTGAAAGGTGACTAATCACCTTTTGTGAAGGGCTGTCCGCTGTGTGGCAACACATTGCTACATTTTTAATACCTTTTAATCCATTTGAGCTAGAAACATTTCTTTGTTAAAATTTGCAGATTATGCAGCAGATGACTGATTAAGTGGCAAATACGTCAAAATCCATAATTATGTGGAAAATGCAGCAGAATCGTATAAGTTCAGCGGTCCTGCCAGAAAATCACAAAACTGAATCCTGGTTCGCGCAGTGGGGAATAGTGGCATGTGTATATAGTGCTAAAAAGTCCAAGCCTGTGACAGAAAACAGTGTGAATATGTAAGTCATCATTTTATCTATATATTTTTAGTAATAAGTAAACAGACTACACCTAGAAACATTTTGATGAGTGTTCATTAAAAAGATCAAGAACTCAGCTGGCGACACCCTCACATCACCTCCCAATAATAAAAAGCCTTTGTGGAGCTATAAGTGGCTCCATTAGTTCAAGCCTTTACTGACTCCATCACTTAATCTCCATGTGCATAAAAACAAAACAAAAAATCTGACCCTGTGTAATGTAACTGGTGCTCATGTAAGGGAGCACTCCAATGCCCTTGGGCCGAGTTTGCGCTGACTAGAACTCCCAAAAAAACAAAAGGTACAGAGCCTGTTTCAAAAGGGTAGTGATTATCAGGCATTGATGGGAGAGGGGTGAAAGAGACAGAGGAGATATCCTTCTACTCAGGGCCACTGCTATCTATCACTAGTGCAACAGGTGTAGTTGCATTGGCGCCAGGTGTGCAAGGGGAACATAAGGCACCGATTATGGGGAGCAGATTTTGTTGGTCAATTTCTGTTTTTGTTTGATGAATTTGCTCTTGTAGCTTTCAGATTTATTGTGGATTATGAACTACTGAAAAAGTATCCATGAAAATATCTCATGAACCCCGACCCCCTGCGCTCAGCCCTGCCCTCCACTCCCCAGTCCGTGCCATAGAGTTTTGAAGGGGGGCCCAACTTTAAAATATTTTGCTTGGGGGCCTCAAAGAAAAAAAGTTTGAAGACCTCTGCTTTAGAAAGAGTAACTACAGGATCCCCCAGAAGGGGATGCTAGAGACTATGAGTGGGGCTGAGAGTCGTTTGACAGGTCAAGGCTTAATTTGTTGACAAATAGCGCACTGCCTAGCTTTATCCCTAGTCTGTTGGTATAGATCAAGCCACCAATAGCATTGCTATGGTTGCATTAACCCCTAATTGAACAAATGGCAGGCCCTCGTCAGCTTTCTGAATTAAATCTATGCAAGGTAGACTGTTAGTGATCATTCTGTCTCCTACTCTACAAAGAGTAACTACAGGAACATTATTGGAATTAAGAGTATAGGAGTGTCTAGAGGGAAATCCTGGAGGAGGCTTCCCACATTGCATAGTTATGTTTATGGCTGGTAAGATATCTGGATCAATCTTCTGAGATCTGGTTAAAACTGCTATTCGAACAGTTTGAATTACAGCCTACTCAGCTAAGTCGGCTGCACAGTTTCCTTTAGTGTAAATGCCATCACACTGATGGCCCAAAGTGTGCCTCACATGGACCTATTGCAGCCTATCTTGTGGGACAGCTAGCTTTCCCCAGAGCTGTTTATTCTAAATAGGCTTTCCCTTTGAATCCTTGAATCCATTCAAACACCAATGTTGTAAATCAACATTGTAACCTTGCACACAGAAGGATGAGTTGGAGACCATTATTGTGGGAACTGGTGAATCAGCCTTCTGTAATGCTAGTAACAGGGATGAAGTTCTCCGTGTTGTGCAGTGCTATTCCCTCATATTTTAGTGTGGGTGCACTGAGGAGGGAACTCACCATCTCTCATGACACCTTGCGCTGCTGAGCAGGCAACGGATTACTTATTTTTCATCCTACCACAGATTGAGCAGAACCATCCGTATAGAATACACTATGGTAAGACTCAATTGGTAAAATAGCTAGGATAGGTGCAGTAGTTGTTCATATTGGAGAAAAGCTTGAGTATGAAGAGTAGGATCGAACTGGAACGTTACATGTGCTCCTTCAAGATAGATAGATGAAAATAAGTGGGACTTGTAGGCTATGGGAACATTCTGCCCCTCTTTGTAATTCACAGAGGTATAACCATGGTGACTGGATATGACTCTGATAACTAGGTTGGTTTTGTTATCCCTAGTTTGAACGTATGTCTTCTTGCAGAGCAAGCAAGTAAGCAGTGTGCTCATCTGTAGACCTAGGCAATGAACTGCGCCCACAAATGCTTTGATAAAGCAACTTTACATGCTAAAAAGCATATAACCAATTCACAAAAGTGAACTTTAACAAAGAAAATTATCAGGCAATGAGAGAGGTGATGATTTTGGGGTCCCCCCTAACCTAGGGGGAGGACCAAGCAGATGCCTTGAACACAAAGAGCATATCATGCTGAACGATTCAGTGGTGGTCCCATCCTCTTAGGACCACCCCAAGCACAGTTATGGGCAAAAATACAATCCCAATCAAAGGCCCTGCAAAGCATTATGGGACGAGATTAGCAGTGGGCAGTGAATATTATAGTATCCAATATCAAAATAATTCTACAAAGAGCTGCAGTTCAACTAGTCGTTACTAGGTGTCCCCACGAGTCAAATGCAAAAGCATTGGAAATTATTACATCAAGCTGCAGTTCAACTAGTCGTTGCTAGGTGTCCCTCAAGTCAAATGCTTTTGCATTTGACTCATGAGGACACCTAGTAGCGACTAGTGGAACTGCAGCTTCATGAAAGGGTTTCAATGCTTTGCATTTGACTCGTTAAGGACACCTAGTAACGACTAGTGGAACTGCAGCTTGATGTAATAATTTCAATGCTTTTGCATTTGACTCGTGAGGGACACCTTGTAACGACTAGTTGAACTGCAGCTCTTTGTAGAATTATTTTGATATTGGATACTATAATATTCACTGCCCACTGCTAATCTCGTCCCATAATGCTTTGCAGGGCCTTTGGTTGGGATTGTATTTTTGCCCATAACTGTGCTTGGGTTGGTCCTAAGAGGATGGGACCACCACCGAAGCGTTCAGAAAGATGCGCTCTTTGTTTTCAAGGCATCTGCTTGGTTCTCTCCCTAGGTTAGGGAGGATCCCAAAATCATCACCTCTCTCACTGCTTGCTAAAATTTCATTTTCACTTTTGTGAAATGACTATATGCATTTTAGCATGTAAAGACAGAGATACTTGTTATTTTGCCAAAAGTATATGAGGTTTCTGTTTTATTAATTGGGAGTACTCCATGTAGTAGTACTCCGCCCCCACCCTTACTCATCTGTCCATTGTTTTGCTGAAAAGGTGGAAGAAATCAAGTCATACAAGGGCTCACTTGTTCAGCATAGTGAGGTAAGTAAGTATGCCCAAAGTTGAGAAATCCCAGCAGGGATTGCATTTTCTTCAGTATATCTGGAGGCTTCATGGCAGCACAAATCTGTAAAAAAAATCAGACTCCTTTCTTTCATCGGATAACTTGTATCCTAGCAAGGTCACCGTCAGGTAGGCAATCTTTGATTTCTCTAAATTAATTTTATAAACGTGGGAAGTTACCAACCTGTTCACTTGGGCCAGGTGTAAGTCTAGATTATCATCTGTGAAATAGACATCATCAATATATGATAATACCTTGAGATCTAGTTGTAAGATCTCCATAATGCGCACTGAGAACAAGCCAGGGCTGTTCTTATAGCCCACAGGCAAACAACAAAATGAAAATTGTACCCCGTCGTAACAAAAGGTGGTTAGATATTCACTTTCAGGCACTATATTTCCACTAAAACCCATTGGAAATATCCGGGGTCATTTTGTAATTTTTCCGCATCAGATTATTCATTAAACCTATGCTATGCACATTCTGTACTGCGTATGTTTGTGTATGCAAATTCAAAGTCCTATAGTTTAAGACTATCCTAAAAGAGCCGTCAGGTTTAGAGATGGGAAAAAGGGGTGTGGTCATGGATGACAGGCTGGGTGTTATCATACCTTAATACTGTAGTTGAGCTAAGATTATTTTAATACCATGCTTGGCTTCTAGCTTCAAAGGTTATTGAGCCTGTGCTTGTGGCACACTATGTAAAGGACTAGTGTGTGGAACTGATTCTTTATTCCATCCCATTTGGTTCCTGTATATGGCTGGGGCTTGTTTTACAGCCCGTTCACTGGTGGAAATTTCTCTGATATCTTCAGGTACTATGGGAGAGAAGGCTAATCTGATGACTTTGTTCCTTCTGGGTGTTTCCCGAACATAGACCGTAGGCCAGTCTTCATTGGCCTATATGATATCTTAATCATTCTATAGGTGTGTCCAAAAAACTGCTTTAATGGTGTGTGGTTTGTTCCCCTTAATCTGTATATTCAAGCCATAAACCCTATTAGGAGGATTTATATGTTTATCTTGAGTTTCAACTTTATATATTCATCAGTTGGTCTCACATTCAGAAATTTCTGAAATGTCTGTCTATTGTGACTTCTGCTGCGCTATCTAGCAGTACTCTTACACAAGTCCTGGTCTTCAGGAGGACTTGTAGCTGTATCAGCATTTTTTTAGAAAGTCTTGTCAATTTCTTCTTTTTCATTGCAGTCTTGCAGTCTAATCCTTTCTCTCCCCTTTTTATGCTGACGTCAATCTCACGTCCTGCTTCACTTTTCCTGTATATCTTCCTTTCTCCGATACTTGGATCATGGTAACAGTAAACTTATTTCGTTCAACACAGTTTCATGCACAATACTAAGAAGAACAGACACTTTTAACTAAAAGTATTTATTAAAACAGGGTGAACCCGTTTCTTACTACTTCTAAAATAATCATACAGGAGAAATAAAAACAGCAAGAAAAAATGTTGCAAACAACGAGAAAAGAATGAACATTTCTAACATGCTTAAATGTCATTTAAAATCCTAACACAAAACCCACTTCTATGCGCTACCCTAGGATAGCATATAGTAAAGCAACTTGCAAACTCGAGCTTTTGGGGAGAAGCGGCGCACTGTATACCTTGTTGCCAGCTTGAGCTGTCGTTAACAGAAGAGCCACAAAGGAAGTGTTCCCTGCAATAGGTACACATGCGCTGTGCTAGTAGCTCTCCTCAAGTACTCTGCTCTTATCAGATTCAAGTACGATTCATCAGCTTCTCTAAATGCCAGCAATAACCAAGATTGTCTTTGGACGGTATCTCACTGGATAATCTCGGATCAAGGACCTCTCTACCTAAGGGTGTCGAGTGGTGGTCCTTAAATACTAAACGTTATCAGGGATGAAAACCTCTGACATAGTTTAAGGAATGAGGTGCATAGATTATAGATGCCAAATAAGGGGTCTGAGACATATCTTCAAGAAAATGAGAAACAAGGAGGCGCTAATTTGAACTATATCTCTTTGATGAATTATCTAGGTATGCTTCTTGATAGCCTTTGTTGTATGGTTCCTACTATTTCAGTAAAACTGTGCGTTTGGGCAGCGCATCAAAACTATGTGGGACTAAGTCTGTGCATAACATCATAACATGTTAACCTAAGTCCTGGCTAGCCCATAGTGCACCATCTGGACCTCTAACGTTACAAGGTACCAGATGGCCTGTGCAACCTCAGAACACGACAACCCTGACTCCCCAAGGAAATCGAAGAAACTGATCTGACCCTTTCGTTAGTAACTCAGGCATGCCCAAAGGGAGATACAAGAAATACTCAAATTGGCATTTTAAACATTTATTGAAGCAATAGGATTCTTGTGCAAAATATGTGCACTGCAATAAATAAAAAGAAAGAAAAAAAAACGGAGTAATCAGTATTATGAGAATAGTAAAGAACCATTGTGCTGTTCCGTTGACTACATATGAATACATATAATGGCATCTATAACCCTACCTAGCGCTTCCTATCCTAATAGGCATAGGGGTTGTGGATCTGCCAGAATACCTTAGGCTGGTCTAACTCCTCATTTACCTGAGGGTATGTTTCATCTGGGAGCCTGTCTTGGTGTAGAGCAGGCCACCGTCTTTCTCAGGAAGGTAACAGGATTCAGCTGGGCTGAAATTGGCATGGGGTGACCTCGACAGTACCTGCAAAATGCTCCTCTGTCTAAACAAAGGATCAATGGAGCTTATATAATAAAATTCACACATGCTTTCCATGCAACTGCTCTGGTCCAGCTGTCATTGTTGATCTTACCCTTGCAGAGCTGTCGCCGAATGGACAAAAACAAACAACAAAATTTTGGGCAGTGAATTTAGTCCTGCTACTTGCTCACTTTGCCACTGGATTCAAGCTAGCCTGGCTGATGAGGGGTGTTACCCAGAAACTAGTTCCAGGATGCTTGTTTCTGGTTCAGGAAGACCTGGCTTGGCAGTTCGGGCTGGACTGTATCCATGAGGCACAGGGTCAAGACTGATTTGCATATAGCTGGGTCTGAACTGAGGTGGCGAAGTGAGCTAAAGAATGATGATGGATTCAACCCAGATCTGTGACTGGGGTGAGTGTTTGAAAAGTTTCAGCACTCTGTCCATCATCTCCTTGTGTTTGCTTTGTTCGCCCTAAGTTGGCAGGGTATGCCCAGACGTGGGTCCCTTGTTCACTTTGCCACTGGATTCAAGCTAGCCTGGCTGATGAGGGGTGTTACCCCGAAACTGGTCCCAGGATGCTTGTTTCCGGTTCAGGGAAGACCTGGCTTGGCAGTTCGGGCTGGACTGTTCCCATGAGGCACAGGGTCAAGACTGATTTGCAAATAGCTGGGTCTGAACTGAGGTGGCGAAGTGAGCTAAAGAATGATGATGGATTCAACCCAAATCTGTGACTCGGGGTGAGTGTCTGAAAAGTTTCAGCGCTCTGTCCATATTCTCCTTGTGTTTGCTTTGTTCGCCCTAAGTTGGCAGGGTATGCCCAGACGTGGGTCCCTTGCTCACTTTGCCACTGGATTCAAGCTAGCCTGGCTGATGAGGGGTGTTACCCCGAAACTGGTCCCAGGATGCTTGTTTCCGGTTCAGGGAAGACCTGGCTTGGCAGTTCGGGCTGGACTGTTCCCATGAGGCACAGGGTCAAGACTGATTTGCATATATCTGGGTCTGAACTGAGGTGGCGAAGTGAGCTAAAGAATGATGATGGATTCAACCCAGATCTGTGACTGGGGGTGAGTGTCTGAAAAGTTTCAGCGCTCCGTCCATCATCTCCTTGTGTTTGCTTTGTTCGCCCTAAGTTGGCAGGGTATGCCCAGACGTGGGTCCCTTGCTCAGTTTGCCACTGGATTCAAGCTAGCCTGGCTGATGAAGGGTGTTTCCCAGAAACCGGTCCCAGGATGCTTGTTTCCGGTTCAGGGAAGACCTGGCTTGGCAGTTCGGACTGGACTGTTCCCATGAGGCACAGGGTCAAGACTGATTTGCATATAGCTGGGTCTGAACTGAGGTGGCGAAGTGAGCTAAAGAATAATGATGGATTCAACCCAGATCTTTGACTGGGGGTGAGTGTCTGAAAAGATTCAGCGCTCCGTCCATCATCTCCTTGTGTTTGCTAACTTTAATCTTAGCCACATTATTCTTTTTAAATTGAGGCTTTTATTATGAAGTCAGAAGAACATAGGGAGTCCTTCTTCAGTTTCACGTACTCCTCGACCTGCACTCTGTTAGTCCTCCTCTCTCAGAGCATTTTTCAGATGATTCCTGAAAGGAACAAGAATGATGTGTATCAGTATACTAATACCTATCAGACTGTTTAATTGTTTCATGGTTACACAAGTTATAGCGCTTCTCAGAGAATTCCTGTTGAGGAGATCCAGCCCGTGGTTTAATATTTTCTTTATTTTTCATATTATCCCAGCATTTTTTAGAAGACTGTGGTGCCGGTTTCGAGTTATCCTTTTCAGAATTACCCTTAGGTTGTGGCTTGTTAGGTCTGGCTCCCAAATTATCTTGACCCATTGATGTATAGGTTTCATCAATAGTTTTTGGTAGTTCTTGCTCCTGAGCCACTGATGAAATCTGTGCAAGACATTGACGTAATGCCATTGCTGCAGCTTCCCCTTTATTATCACTTAAAATAATAATGGAGGAAACTTTGCCATAATTGCCAATAAGTTTCATGCCTAAGTCCAGGGCAGGGGCTGCCCTTGTGAATCTGTTTTAGCACCTCTTGCAAAACAGCAGTGGATGGTGTACCATGTGTGTTGGTACACACTGCAGCACATACAGTGCCCCAAGTGGCTCAGTCTTCCACCGGGGGAACCATCCCTAATGGAAGGCACATTGTGAGACTTCTATGTTTATCTTGAGGTCCCATATGGGGAAATACCACTTCAAGTTGATTTGTGTTTTCTGCAATCCAGAACGGAAATTCCTCCTGTCTGGTAGGGACTTTTCCCATTATTGAATAAATAGTTACTGGACTAATTGCCTGCATTGCTAAATATGGTTGTACAGTTTGAGCATTCCTTGCTCGATTTGTCATTGTTCGCATCATATATTGTGCCAAACATCTGTATACACTGACTAGACCTGTGTATAGTGTACTTAGTTCTGGTGCTGTACGGTTTCCTATTGGTACAGTGCGTGACCGGCTACGATTGGCAATGTTGCTCCCTCATTGCTGAGGGAACCCAGTCTAACATAATCTCTTGCATTTGGTAGAGCGCCTTGGAACCAATTTTGTTGTTCTTAGAATGTTAATGGTATTTCTAATGCTTCATAAGCTGTGCAGTTGTTGGGAACTACAGCTATGGTATAGTTGTAAAACTGGCTTGATTGGGCAGTTACTGCTGGAAATGTTACCCGTGAAAAGAATACCTCTGTTCTGTACACTTTGTGGGCCTTTACCATTAAGCTAACATCCCCACATGTAAGGGTGAGCCCATGTTGTTGCAGCATTTGTGTGGCTACATGCTTGCAGTTTACTGGTATGTTAAATGGTGCCACATTAGCCAATTGAATATATGGCATTCAGAAAGCGTAGCTTATTGTGGGGTGATCCTTTTAAAGGTTCACTTTTCAACAACCTACTGGCAGGAATAGGGGTTACCTACTTTGCAGAGGAGGATTTTTCCCTAACACCATGGACGTCTCTGGTGAAGTAGTGAGTAGTGTCTTTGGGCACATGAAAGAAAAACTACTCAGGAGACCCATTAAATAAGTACTCAAGCTATAACTTTGGTGGAGCCATGTTGTATGGTGGCTACTATTTCAGTAAGACTGTGCATTTGGGCAACATAAGCATCAAAACTATGTGGGACTAAGTCCTTGCATACCATCATAATATGTTGACCTAAGTCCTGCCTAGCCCACAGTGCACCATTGGACCTCTAACCTTACATGGTACCTGATGGCATGTGCAACCTCAGAACATGACAACCCTGACTCCCCAAGGAAATCGTGGAAACTGATCTGACCCTTTTGTTAGTAACTCAGGCATGCCCAAAAGGAGACACAATATATACTCAAATTGGCATTTCAAACATTTATTGAAGCATTAGGAATCCTGTGTAAAATACGTGCACTGCAATGATAAATAGAAAGAAAAAAACTGAGTAATCAGCAATACGAGAATGGTAAAGAAGATAAATAGTTCAACCATTGTGCTATTACATTGATTATATGAGTACATATAATGGTATCTATACTCCTACCTAGCGCTTCCTATCCTAAAAGGCATAGGGGGTGAGGATCTGCCAGAATACCATAGGCTGGTCTATCTCCCCAATCACCTGAGGGTATGTTTGATCTGGCAGCCCTTCTTGGTGTACCTTCTTTTTCAGGAAGGTAACATGATTCAGCTGGGCTGGAATTCTGGCATGGGGCGACCTCGACAGTACCAGAGAAATACTACTCTGTCTAAACAAAGGATCAATGTAGCTTATATATTAAACTTCACCTATGCTTTCCATGCCCGAGCTCTGGTCTGGCTGTCATTGTTGATTCTAACCCTGCAGAGCTGTCGCCGAACAGACAACAACAATTTTGCGCAGTGAATTTAGTCCTTCTACAGACTGTTCAAGGCCCAAGGGCCTGATAATATGCCTACAAAACCTGTAAGTGTGAGCAAACCCATTTCTGAAAACATTATCCCATACGGGCATGCAAGCAAATGTGTGTTAAAAGTCATCATTTAAAAAGATGTCAACTTTAAAAGTGAACATGTAAAATGGTGGTGTTCTGTGCCCAGAGCCTATGTAACTTCACAACACTTGACATATTGGTAAGGGAATACTTGTTCCAGACTGCGTATCTCATCAGGTGTTATATGAGGGTCATGATCGGAATGCCTTGACACTCTCTGTCCCCTTCTCAGTTAAACAAATGATATGGGCGGATGACATTCCTACTATTATTGTTTACAACAGATATGACAGAATTTGAAAGAAGTGTAGTCTTAGATGGATTGAAGGGTGCAACCGGAATGGAGTCAGGCCTTAGGGACTTTATGTCAGGGTCTTTTTTGGTTGTAGAAACTATAAATGTGCAGTTTGTGAATAGCAATGGGCTTATTCTTTTGTTGGAGGATGAATCTCCTTCCTTAGATCCCTCACTAGCCCCCATTTAACCCCTCCCTACTCCTCTCAAATCCCCTCCACTTTAGTTGTACATACATTTACTGTTACAATGTATAACAATGTGTGCGGAGATATCCACAGTCAGGGAGGCAATCTCTGAGCATAAAAGATAGAGGAGGCAGAGGCGGAGACCTTCCCATGTAGGTTTGTAAAATTGCTATATGTTTATTACAATATTTTGTAAAATACTATTGGATTTTTTTTTAATTATTTTTTTTTGCAACTTAAAAGACACATTGTCAAATTTGGCGTGATAAAGGTTGATTACATAGTGGTACATTATTATGTATTGTAAATGCATGCATGGCAAAGAAAATGTGCTGCAGCTTACCACAAAGTGATGACAGACATAGTAACAACTGAATGAAGTGCATACTACCTCCTTTGTACTGTCAAAATTAGCACTTAAATATGATAGAGGCCCCCAGGAAAAAAATAATTGTGTTGATTTCCACAGCTTAATCTGTTCTTTCACTGTCTACTCTTATCTTAGTTGGACTCTGCCTTTAGTGGCCTCTTTATGTAGCACTTGATGCCACACCATTGTCACCATGTAGCACTGGACATAAAAGCCATTAAATATTGCTCCTGGAGAACGTCTGCCTGTTAAATCAGATTGGTCATCTGGTTGATGAGGTGTCTGTCAGAACTGACATAGACGTGGCTTTTGTAGCAGCTTTGCATGTGAAAGTCTCTGTCAAGTGGAGCTGTATGTTCTTCCCATACCATTTTAGGAGCGGCACCAATGAAAAATGTTGAAATTACACAAAAGTGTGGAGATAATAAGGGTTCCGTATCAAAAGTACACACCAACTCTGGATAAAGAGGAATTCAATTGCAACAAATAATGCAAAGACAAGTAATAAAATAGATGAAATGCTGTCTGCAGATCACCCCAGTACAGGGAATATGGTCAGTTTACATATTTATGGAGACATGAAATCTATGCTGGCATCTCCGCTTGACCAGATGCGTTCCCTTGTAAACATTCCTCCTTATTGATACAAAAAGCGGACACACACAGAAACAAGCATGTCACCAGTTGTTCTAACTGTCATCCTTAGGGTGGGCTTCGACCCAACTTTTTGCCTCCCAATTTTGCTGAATCTTTTTGTTGGCCGTAGGACTCTGAGCACTTTACCACCGCTAAACAGTGCTAAAGTGCATGTGCTTCTCCCCTAAACATGATGATATTGGTGTATACCTTACTGGCATATTTGTTGTACTGGTAAGTCCCTGTAAAGTGGTATGTCATACACCCAGGGCCTGTACTTCAAATGCCACTAGTGGGCCTGCAGCACTCATTGTGTCATGCACAGAAGTAGCCTTTCAAGCCTGTCTCAGGTCTGCCACTGCAGTGCCTGTGTGTGCAGTTTACTGCCACTTCAACTTGGCAACTAAAACTACTTGCTAAGACTTAGGCTCTCCTTTTATTACATATGAGTCTCCCCTAAGGTAGGCCCTAAGTAACCCTAAGGGCAGGGTGCTATTTAATTAAAAGGTAGTGCATGTACTTTTATGTTTTGCATGTCCTGGTAGTGACAAACAGCCTATTTAATCTTTCACTAATGTGAGGCCTACCCTTTTCATAGGCAAGCTTTGGGATTTCCTTAATATACTTTTATCTGTAATGCCTGATCAGAGAATAGTAGCTTTTTCATGTTTGATATGTTTGGAATGGTAATGATAAATCCTTCTTACTGGTGGAGATGAATTTAACATTACTGTTTTGGAAATGCCACTTTTAGAAAGTGAGCATTTCTCTGAACTTACTGCTCTTTGTGCCTGACTGCCTGTCTTCAATACATGTCTGGGCTGGCTGACAACTACTCTTTGTGAATTCCCACTAGAAAGCCACAAACAAAGGAAGGGCTGGGTGTGACAGAGAACTCATCTTCATTCATCTGTATTCTGATAGCCTTCCTGGGCAGGAAGGGGGAGAAGTGTCTCACACTTACATCTGAATAGGCTGTGTCCCATCCTCACACAAAGCACTGATTTACCTCAAAGGGTTAGCCCGGCAGACAGGACTGGGTTGAAAGTGATCCTTGTGCACTTCAAAAAGTTCTTTTGAAGTCACCTACTACATCAATGGCACTTTTAGGTATAAGTACTGGGTCTCTGACCCCCTGAAATCAGACACTTCTGGATCTTAAACTGAACCTCTGTCAAATGGACTGCTGAGCTGCTTAAAGGACTCAACCGAGTTGCTTTTCTGAAGGACTGCTTTTCTGCTGGTTTCCGTGCTGCCTGCTGCTCCCTGACTCTTCTGGAAGGACAACTGGACTATGCCTTCCCTCCAAGAGATGTGCAAGGGCTTGCTTGCATGCCTCTTGTTTTCTGGTCTCAGGGAAACAAAAGACTTCCTACAATTCGTCTGGTGCTGCTGGACTCTGCCTTCTATGAGTCCTACGCTTGCCTGAGTTGGCCCCTCCAAGCTCTGGGCCTCAGAAGTTGGTTCCGCAGCTGTTTTTATCACCTATAGCTCCTGGACCCCTGAAATCATGGGTTCCGGGACTGTACTGCTCTCTTGAAGGATCAGCGCGAGCTGCTGCAACATCGTCTACTCACACAGCAAGCATTGCCGCACACGACCACGAGGCCCCGTCTGTTGTGCGCAATGCCCTGCCGACGCTTTGCACCCGCAGGATCATTACTAGCGATGCTCTACTTGCTCCTGGCGACCATCTCCCCTGCATACAGGGCTCTTGGCTCTGCTTGAAAAGGTAGAACTTCAACAGGACCTGTTAGGAACTGTATCCGACCTGCACTTCATCGCGGTTGGCCTGAACTTTCGATTTACCTCAGTCTAGCATGACCTAAAGTAACCTTCTAGCACTATTGATTTCTAAGCTCTGTTTTTGGTTTATTCTTTAACAATTCATAAGTCTGGTTCTACTTATTGCATTTTTGTTGTTTTACTCTTGTCTTATTCATATAAATATAATCTATATTTTTAAACCTGTGTGGAGCCTTTTTGTGGTGTATTCATTGTGTTACTGTGTGTGTGTGTTGCACAACAGCTCTGTGCCAAGCTACCAGAGGGTGAGCACAGGTTATCTTATTGTGTATCTCGCTTACCCTGACTAGAGTGGTGGTTCCTGTCTGGCCTGGGTGTGTACCTTAGCCAATCAGGAATCCCATTTCTAACACCAGTATTAAGCCACATGTGAAAAATTGTCTGACCCGTCATCACTTGTTTAATGAGCATTCAACGGACCCACAATATACAGAAAGTAATAATATGTGATAAATTATCTATTGATCCTTTTTTAACAGCGGTTTAACAATAGCCCCCGCAGACCCCGCGGTGCTGTGGGGTGGCCCTGAGCTTCAGAGGGCCCCCTCTGGAACTAGTGCACAGGCGGTGGGCCCCTGCCTGAGAGCTCCTGACTGAGTCCAGGGCATGGGGGGCCCCCTCCATGTACTTTGCAGGGGGCCCCCTCAAGTTTCATTATGCTACACCTCCTTTACCTCAGTTTTTAAAAAATCCACAGCCTAATCAGACTACACAGGAGTGCTGCAGGACTCAGTTTGGCTCACACATTGCTTGACTTTACTTTAAACTCATCCAGTCTGATTTTGTACTTAAGCTTTTGACTCAATCTATCCTTTAAGCATAAAAGAGGAACTGAAACTTCAAATTTGTGATTGAAAATGTGATGTAGATACTATTACACTCTCTTGTGCATGATTGGATGATTTCATCCAATAATAGAGATAGCAGAAGAGACATCGTGACCTTCGACCGTGATGACCTGAAGAGCCTGTATTGGAAGACATAAGGATGCAGGACGATACTGTATGCATAACGGACATGGTTTCAAGCAGAAAGATAGTGGTAGCAACTGCAACGCTAGTCCGTAGTCTTGCTTATGATTGTGAATTTAGGTCGTCTCAATTTATCATGCAGATGACAGGAAACAGCTTTACAAGAAATGCCTCCTTTCTTCTGCAATTCACAGTGACCAACCCAGTCATTTCTTGAAAATTGGGTGCAACTTTTTTAAAGTTGGAGAACGCTTTATCATTGCTTTTGCATTTCAAAGACATAAAATATATGTGTGCGTGCCGACAAGGAAAACAATTATGAATCTATTTGAAGTGCAAGAGATACATAGCACAATTCACAAAATACTCAAAGAAAAACCCAGAGAGGTACTCTTGTTATATAATGCCTTCATTTGGAGTAAATGATTGGGTTTTGAAGAACTCTAAAATAATTCTAGGTTTACTTCTGGATATATTTTTTAGTTATTTTTGTAGAATTTAGTAAGAATGCAGTTTTACAAAAAGAAAAAAAATATTTACAACAGTATTCCTAAACAAATTATACATGAGTCCCATTTTCCCGTTATACCCCTTCTTGAAAGTCTTTTTAATCCAAATAGGTCCATTTGTAAAAAATGCATTTACCCATCATACATAGTAAGATTGTTACAAACATCCAAATGTGTTCATAGCTGAATTACTGATATGATAGCACAGTAGATGGATTATTTTCATTTTCGAGTTACAGTGATTAATGACCGAGCTAAAAACATGTTGCTTATGAACAGACATTTTGAGTTAGCTTATTTTAGGCCATCTTGGGTATTTCTAATAAAACCGAGTAACATTGCTAATGTGAGGAAATCAAAACTTCTGGATGTATCATTTGCTGTAGATATTTAGTAAGTACCATAACAAGATCATGCAAAGCCATGTTCCAATTGAGTCATTTTGGTACGTCTGGCTGAGAATGGGGATGTTTCTATTTCTTTATCTAAACTTTCCGGGACTATAGTATATCTGTCAAATACTAAAACTTACATTCTGCAGAAATTATTATTATTATTACTATTATTATTATCTTTATATGCATTCTTCAGGTGCTATACTTTGTCCCTTTAACCAAATGTACAAATGGGCAATTCAATTTTATGTTCCTTTAACCAAATATATCTATGGGCAATTTTATTTGTATCTCTATTGGAGGTATAAAGATATTGAATAATTACTGTAATACATTCTATCTCGGTGTCCAGTAATGTTTGTTCAGAACTCATTCTCATTTGTAATAGAGATTGTAATTGTAATTGCATTTATATAGCGCTTACTACCCCTGACGAGGCATCAAAGCACTTTTTTGGCGAGTAGCACGCTACTCCGGAACGCAAAAATGATTAGTGGTGAATTAGTACAGGGAAATATGAAATTCATTTTGAGCGGTCGACATGTTAGTCTGTTATTTGGATTGAAAAGGATAGTGGAGAGATAGAAGAGAGAAGTGTTTGTATTTATATAGTGCTTGCTACCCCTGATGATATCTTGAAGCACTTTTCAGCAGGTAGCTCGCTACTCCGGAACCCAAACAGGATTAGTGGGGAAATTAGTGTAGGGGAATATGGAATTAATTTGAGCGGCGAACATAGTCCGTTATTTGTATTGAAAATGGAGAGTGGAGGGATAGAAGAGGTAAGGGTTTGCATCTATATAGCACTTGCAATCCCTGATGAAGTGTCGAAGCACTTTTCGGCAGGTAGCACGCTACTCCGGAACCCGAATAGGATTAGTGGGGAATTAATATAGGAAAATATGAAATTAATTTGAGTGGTGGACATGTTAGTCTGTTATTTTGATTGAAAATGATAGTGGAGGGATAGAAGAGGGGAGGATTTTTAATTATTATTTTTGGGGAGTTCACAGCAGTAGGAGGAGGTTTGGGATGAGTAATGGGGAAATGGAGGGGCGAAGAGTCAGAGGGAAGGGTTTAGAAAGGCTTGTTTGGGAGATCTGAATGGTAAAAGAGGTATGAGATGATGCAAGGAGGGGTAGAGGAGGGAAGAGTCTAGAAAGGGTTATTTTGGGGATCGTAGTAGTCAAATGCGGTTTGGGATGAGTGGGAGAGTGGAGGTAAAGGATATATTGAGAGAGGTATAAGGTGAGAAATAGGTGAGAGTCTAGAAAGGGCTATTCTGGGTATCATAGTAGTACAATAGGGTTTGGGATGAGTGAGAGGGTGGAGGTAGAGGATATATTGAGAGAGGTAAAGGGTGAGAAATAGAGTAGTGCATTGAAAAGAGTAGTAGAATGAGGTTTGAGATGAGTCAGAGAGTGGAGGTATTTTTTTATTTATTTGAGTTTTATATAGCGCTGGCTAGACCCGGAGGTATCAGAGCGCTTTACAAGAGGAACGTTGCGTTTAAAAAAAAAAAAAAAAAGAGGAACGTTGCGTTACAAGTTACATCAGTTGCAAGAGCATAGTAAGAACAGTAAACAAAAACAATGTTGCGAGCATTCTTAGGAGGGAGGGGGAAGGAGCCATAGCAGCGAGACGAGGAAGAACTGTGACCAATGTCCGGCTGGGTAGGTGACGGTCAAGGGGGAAAACCAGGGCCAATCTCCTCTATAGCTGTCTACCAGCTCCACCTGGCATCAGCCATGTTACTCAGGTCTCAGCGTTCAGGAAAACTGTTCTGAATAGATAGATAGGCTACAGTTGCATAGTCAAGTAGTGGAAGAGCAGGTCCCTACTAGAGGAAAGAGGTAAAAGAAGGGGGGGGGAGTAAAAACAAATCGGGGAAGGAACTGGGGGCTGCCATTTAGGCTGCCGAGGAAACGAAGGCAGAGGCTGCCGTGATTTTAAGGTCAGGCACGTAGTGACCAGGCCTCTGTAAATCCCAGTGTAGGCGTTGAAGTGGGAGTTGGTCTCGGACATGATGAAGCCCTGCTCGTGGGAGGCAGCAGATAGCTCGGACCCCCTGGATGCCATTTAGATGCCGAGACCTGTGAGGTAAAAGAGGCGGGACTTTCTCTTTTTCTGGGAGACAAGGCCAAATTATTATTATAGTCCCTATAGAACCAGATTGTTGTGCAATGCAGCAGCGTGAGGCCAGTGACCGTGTGCCTCCCGGTCGCGGTCCCCAGAACGAATCCGTCCCCAGAAAATATCGCCGGTCCGGTTCGCGGGCCCCTCCCCCTCCAGCCTCGCTCGTACCTCTTAAAGGGCGCAGGCCAGTTGTAGAGGATATATTGCGAGAGGTATAGGGTGAGATATAGGGTAGTGCATTGGAGATGCTGAATTAGAAGCAAAGTACTAAATATATTATAATAAATATATAAAGATACATAAGTCTATGGAAGGTATGTATGTATAAGGAAGGTTATATATGTAGATTTAGGTTGTATTTAATGAACTCAGACTTTCAAGTGTTGCTGTATTTAAAGTTAATTTGTTTGTTTTTATTATTTTTTTGTAATTCAATAGTGAAGCAATTGTAGATAAATAGTTATGATATTTATTTATACATTCACCTATATACATGTTAAACATAGAATTATATAATCATAAGTAATATGACAATTTGTTAAGCAGAGCTAACGAAAATGTATATATTTATTATACACGTTTACACCAAGCAATACCAATATGTAGGTACACATCTATAGTCCAAATAAATGCTTATATACAGAGGGATATGCTGTAAATTACATTTGAGTATGGTGGTTATGTGGTCATGTGGGGAAGAGCCAACTCTTGAGTAGTCTTCTAAAGATAAGGTAGTTATCCGTGGATCTTTTGTTTGGTTGTAAAGAGTTCTATATTTTGGCTGATTGAACAGAGAAGGATGTGCCACCAATGTTTTTTTTCTTGAATGGTGGGATTTTGAGGCGAGGTGCCAATCTAGAGCTGAGGTTCCTTTGTTGAATGTATTTGGTGATTTCACTCCTGATGAAGAGTGGTCCTGTTCCACTTATCGCTTTGTGGGTGATACAAAGCAGCTTGAATGTGGATCTTCTGGCAACCTGTAACCAATGTAGGGCTTTCAAGGCAGGGGAGATGTAGGCTTGTGGCTTTATATGTAAGAGTAGTCTGGCAGCAGAGTTCGGAATCCTTTGTAGTCTTTTCATAGTTGTTAAAGATGATCCGTGGTAGAGGCTGTTAGTGTAATTGAGTTTAGACAGAACAAGAGAGATAGTAGCCTGGACCTTATGTGGAAATCCCAGGTGGGGGAAGATATGTCGCAGAGTTTTTATAGTAACAAAACTTGATCTTGCTAGCTAGTCCACTTGGGCATTCATTGTTAGCTTTGGAGTCCATGGTAATTCTGAGGTTTCTTTCTTCCTTTGATACTTTGGGCGGGGTTCCCAATTCATCAGGCCAGGCGGCGAGTGGGTCATCATTTTTTCCAATCACCACATGTGAGTATTTCCATTTTGGAAGCATTCAATTTGAGATGGCTCCATGTCATCCACTGATCCATAGCTCTGAGACAACTGAAAATGTGTGAGTGTCCAATGTCTTTGGGGCTTTCCAGTTTAAGGAGTATTTGTGTGTCATCTGCATAGTTATAGGATGTGAGGTGAAATTGATTGATCAGTGCCGGTAATGACTTCGTGTAGATTTTGAAAAGCATGGGTGAGATGATAGAGCCTTGAGGGACCCCTGCTTTTTTTGTGAAGTACTGTTTGAATGAGAAAGGGGGCTTATGGATGACATTAGTTCTATTCTGAAGGTAGGATGTGATGCAGTTTAGAGTGTCATGATCAACTATGTCAAAGGCAGCTGAGAGGTTCAAGAGAAGTAGTGCAGCAACCCCGTTCAACTGTGTTCTTAAGGTCATCCCAGATGGCAACGAGGGCAGATTCTGTGCCTCTTCCTGGACGGAATCGTGTTTGGATGTCTGGATTTATGGAATTATCTTCAATGAATTGTGACATATGGGCAAATGCTGCTCTTTCTATCAGTTTGTCCAGGAAAGGTCCATTTGAAATTGGTCTGTAGTTGTCAGTGTTAGGTGGGTCCAAGTTTGTTTTCTTTAGTAATGGGCGTATTTCTTTCTTCCAGAAACCGTTTCATAAGGTCTTCCAACCGATGCCCAAACAATTTAGGTCTGGAAAATGGTAGATGCATCAGCATGACTTTCTGGAATGCATCGCTCATTGGTGGAGCAAGGAAGGGGGACACGGGGGGAGCGGTCTGCCGCGGGCGGCACAAGTTGTGGGGTGGTGAGCCTCTCCCTCTCTTACCTGCGGCCGTCACGGGACGGCAAACATAGGAATTGCCAGCACCTACACTCGTGGGGCGGCAAAAACAGGGACCGCCACGGGCGGCCAAAGGTCTAGCTACGCCACTGGTATCGCTTTGCAGGATCTCATCCATAAATGCCTTCTGGCTTCAATGGCAACACCTAACACAGTTGCTGTAACCCTCCAGACCATCAAATGATACGTCAGTCAAAAACGCACCTGTTGTTCCATAATAGACAAAGTCACTAAAAAAACAGTGTCTTGTTGGAACTGATTTGCAAGAAGCAGAATGTTTTTCATAGAGACGCTATTATATATTTGGAGTAAGTGCTAGTTCTAATTGCAAAACTTGAGGCAGCATAGGCAACTTTAGTAGCAGCCTCCACTTTCTTGTCCAGAGCATCTGAACAGTTGTTTCTTTTGATAGGATAACCCCTTGTGAAGAAAGGTCTACTGCCAAAGAATCCACCTTCTCCGGTGGTGGGAATTCTTCAGTGAATTTATGTAAAGGGTTAACATCCAGTAAATGATTGCAGGAATGACTGATAGTCACCCTCCCTCTATTCCTTTCTCACAGCCAAATATAAAGGAAGGCTTTCAGGTTCCTCTCTCTGATACTGACTAAAAAAGTCCTCTTCCTCATGTGAAGTATCAGGCAGCGACAATTTTCCCTCCAGTGCTGCAGAACCTCTGGCATTTCTGCCCCACAATGAAGCAACCACTAAAGTCCTCATCATCAGGGTCCCCATCTAGAGTCATCTGGGACCCCATCTAGGGAGTCATCTGGAGCCATGACCATTTTTGGAATTTTATGAGAAAGAGCTCCTTCTCTGACAAAGGCAACCTCCACTGCCTTCTCCATAATATGCTTGATCATATACAGCATAATTCTCTGTTCTGGAGGAGGCTGAAACTCACAGATATTCCAAGCCTCCGGTGAGGAATCATTCTCAGCATCACACAATTTTTGAGCCACTTCAGAGTGCTCTCTCCTGACTGCTACAAGCAATTGCACTTTGGTCAGTGGCAACATATCTTGCTTTATAGTGTTGCCCGGTAGCCAAACAACACAGTTCTAGTAAGTCTTGCAACACCACCTCCAGATAATTTGGTACTTTTAACATCAACCGAGCAGTCACGCTGCACTCTAAAAAGGCCACAATGATACTGCAGCACAAATCCAGACTGTCAATCTGTACATCTGAACGCATTATTATCTAAGACCTTGACCACTAGAGCAGGGCCTGTGGGTCGTGCAACGTCCTGATCAAACCTAGTTTGCAGAGTTTATAATAAGGCTTGGCTGATTATATTTCATTAAAATGGTTGACGATAACATAACCATAAGCATTAGAGAGACATTTTAAATATCACCACCTTACCTGTGCCACCAGATAGGAAATGACACAGCAGAAAACACAAACAGGAGTGCGACTTATGGCTCCTTCATAATGCTAGAGCAGGGAGTGGGAAGGAATCATATTTGTAGTTTTTTTTGTAATCTGCCAGGATAGCCAGGATAGGCAAACTATGTGTGGGAGTGGAAAGAAGTTGCTTTTATAAGTTCAGGTTCCGTGATTCTATCTGGAGTCGAGTGCTTAATTATAAAGTTGATATACTCTTCAGCTATTGTTCTGTTGCGTTCTGTTTTTGGGAGTGGATGTTGAGATATATAATCAGCTGGGTTATGGTCTTTATCTGGCTTGTGTACAGTTTTGTAGTCATACTGCATGAGACAGATTCCCCATCTTTTTATCCTTGGATGTATCTTTGCCTTAGGATTCCCAAAACTAGTCAAGGGAGCTTGATGATCTGTGACTATTGTAAGTGGTTTTCCAAATAAAAACGAATGATAGTGTTCACAGGCCAATACAACAGCAAGGGTTTCCTTTTCTGATTGAGAATACGCTTGTTCAATTGCAATTAGGCTTCGGCTGACATAGGACACCACATGTCTCAATAAGTCTTTTCCTGGTTTGTGCTGTGCTAAAATTGCTCCTAATCCAACAGAGCTCGCATCTACAGTCAATTCAGTACATAAATTAGAATCAAAATAGGCCATGTTTTCTGCCGATGTCACACTCTCTTTAATTTTGTTGAAAGTGTCTTTACATTCTTCTGACCACCTAAAGCTTTGTCCCTTTTTTGTTAGTTCCCTTATGGGTGCGCTGATTGTTGCAAATTGTGATATATAGCGTGAACAGTTTGCCATACCTAAAAAAGATCTTACTTCCAAAATATCAGTTGGGAATTGAGTATTACATATTGAATCTAGTTTGGATGGATCAAGACGCAATCCTTGCTTTACAGGAGTGATCTTAGAGAATAAAATTATCCTAATACATTTTTATCACACTACGTGGAGAGTTTGTTCTTGCGATTAAATATTACTGAAGAGGAAAGTCTGTTCGATTTAATCCCTCTGGAGTTTTTGCTTTTTGGCAACCCAATTTTGGGATTTTACTATGAATGACCTCACTGAGCCTCCCTTATGGTAAATTTTGTGGAAATGGACCTAGAGTGTTATCCATCAGTGTCTGCCGTTTAAGATAAGTCTCGCTGATGCGCAGCTAGGGTAAGAGGCTCTTGGATGGTTACATGTGAAAACGTAACCACACATGTGTGCACATGTGTGCAGGTTGAGCATGTGGCACTGCCATCTAGCTCAGCCCAGTCTCTGTGCACAAGTTGCTTGTCACATAAGGGACACTTCAAGGACTGGTGCTGACATGGTGTAGGCCTTGTCACATTCATAGTATACATCTGTAATGATTACTCAAATGTCTGTGTGCTTTGATAATTTACACATTATAGGCATAATCTGTGCCACAACACAGTTCCGCCCTACATAGGCGTGACGATACTGATAAGGTGTCAATCGCAGGGTAAACATGTACCCCAAGTGCAAAGTCACTAATGTGATAGCTGTACTCCTTAAAGCACTTGCGAAATTGTCATATTTCCCAGGCTTAACTCATAATTAGATCCCAGGCCTCTGCCCCTCTTAATTGGCTAAGTTAATTACTCTGCTGGCCAGCAGAAGGATCAAAGGCCTCCCATTTTGACAGTACTGTGCACTGTTCCTGGTAAAGGAATGGGTGGGGGAAAATCTGCATATGCTAATACACTCTTCACACTGCGCCTGGCCTTGGTAAGTCCAAGCCCACAAGAAAATAAGGTGAAAGGCCACACCTCTGGAGACACCCACAACAGGGGCACCCCTTTGAAGATTTGGTGGGAAGGGACAAGCAGCTGTGTCAGTTGGGGCTGGGCTGAAGCTCTCAGGAGGAGTCTTTCCATATACCACATCAAGCAGCCATGTTTCAATCACCCAGAATGCTGTGCACGAAGGATTGTGCCCACCTTCTAGAACTTTCCACCACCACTTAAAAACCCCATGAGGGACAGACTGTTGAGAGCCCACTGGAACTGGGAGAGACAATGCAGGAGGAACGCCCAGCTGGAAAGAGAAGCCAATTGACTCTACTGAAAGAATGGACCTAAGACATTTAACTTCAGCTAGCACCCAGAGACTGGGAGCCATTCTGCAGGGTAAGTGGTGCTAGCCCCCTTACATCCTCTGAGGGCAGCAGAGGGATGGACCTACATGGAGGGGCCCTGGTGAGCTCCCCTGGCTACTTTGTGGAATGGTCCTGCAGCTGAGTAACCCCCCATCAGGAGGGGGGCACTGACTCTACTGCAAGATGGCCAAAGCCATGGGGCTTGTCTAGTGTGGTAGGGAAGGTTCTCTGCTGGTGGACTGTGAGGGGCTTGGAAGAAGCTCCCCAGACAAAGGAAGGTATCAGGAGCCTGACAGAGGGCATGTCCAACCCCAGCAGCTGGGCAAAATCAAGCTCCATGTGACAAAATCAAATTTAGAGGCAAGGAGACCCGAAGGCTGCGGTGGCTAGAACTGGCCCCCAGAAGCAAAATGATACCAACTTTGTGTAAATTGGCTTAATGGAGCCAGAGAAAGCATCCCAAGATATTCAGTCCCATGGGTGGACCAGGCGGGAAACGAAGCTCATGGTGCTTTGCTGTAATTTTTCAAAACACCCCCTGGGAGGGCGAAACAATCCCATGGCACTGCAACATGCAAAATTGTTCTAGGGGGACCCCGTTTCCCCAAAACAGAGGCAAAAGACCATGAGCCCCACAGCGCTTTTGTAGTGGTGTGCATCCCCCATTCTCTGCCCATGTCTGGGAGGAGCAGGGTGCGCACTACACCACTGCCTGCCACTGAGGATGCAAATGGGAGAAATACGATGCAAGCACCAGCTCAGGAGCAGTGTCAGCCAGGAACAGAGCTGAATAGGCAGAGCGGGAGAGGGCTCCCCGTGCTGCCCCAGCATTTATTTTACTCTTGGTGCCCCATCAAAGAAGAAGGGCACCCAGACCCTAAAAAAGTATAAAGGGAGTAGCGCAAGGCTGCATTAAAATAACAAAAAGCCTCACAGCAATGTGAAGAAGCCAATCATCTATTATTCACTGTTGGGGCTGAAGAGCACTCCACAAGCCTCTGAAAAGGCCTCCAAAACAAATTCACACTTTGTAACTATGTGATGACCTAAGAAGGGCAGGAGCAACACCATCTTTTTAGAGCTGTTGCCAGAGGTGCAGCAACCCCCCCCAGAAATTGTTCCCTCAAATGTTGCCCTAAGTCTCCCAGTCTCCCACACTAATGCCACTGGGCGAAGCTCAATACTGTTTCAAAGCACTCTTAGAGCTTGGGATTTTGCTCAGAGGCTTAAGAGTATGGGGATCCCTGTTGGTTGGTCTTAATGTAACAGTAGCAGCATGTTGAGAGTAAAAGATATACACTTGCACACATTGAATCGAATTAATAATGCTCCTGAAAATAATATTGAAAGAGAAATATTGTGTGTTGTAATGAAGATTATTGAAAGATGGCACCATTCTTAATAATTTCAGGGTGTTATATAGATTTGTTATGTCATAGCACTTCTGTGGATTGATGTGGTCACACCTTGACAAAGCTGGTTGGCCTGCCTTTTCGAAAACAACACCCATTTACATTATAGATGGAGGGGATTGTGATTACAGGATTCAGGGTTTGCTAGGATAGTGAACTGTTCTGAGAGGCTCATAAAAAAGGTGCTGCTATCTACCTAATTTTACATATTTGTTAATTAATGAATAGTATTTAGTAGTATGTGCCTCATAAAGTATTTTTCCAATCTATAAGAAAAAGCACTGAGTGGAGAATGATTTATTGAGTGCTGTTTGTTGTGTACCAGCAAGCTGGCTGGGTTACTAGCATACACCACCTCCCCTGAGTAGGCCTTGCACTGCTCAGCTTTGCTACCATGAGAGAGTCAATTTACTAAAATGGGGTAATTGATTCCCAGCAGAAGTAAGATTGCTGACTTTTTACTTGTGAAGAACTCACTTTCTTCACTGCTAATAACCCACTTTCTTACATTATTGATCAGTAGAGGTGATAGTATAAACACTTGTGTAACTCCACAATCTGCCAAATTAGAAACAGATTTGAAATGGTGAAGAAAAATAGGTTTGTGACCATGAGGGGAGAAATTAATCTAACAAGTCTAACGAAAGCTGGTCACAGCCTCGACTTCTTAGTCAGGAGAACAGAATGGTCTGGTCGAAGGTGTCGATCCCTGCTGATAGATATAATAAAATTGGAGATTCCGTAGCTCCCCTATTCACACTGCATCTTAAGTTATCAAAGACAGATAACGCCACTAACTTGGTGCTGTGGCCAGCTCTAAATCAAGCTTGCAAGGGATGGAGAAGATTGTTGGATTCATGAAAATCTTGGAGTTATTTGAATGTAGGCTTGGCAGGGGTCCTGAATTGAGCCAGAGGGTTTGGTATTGATTATGGCCTCCAGGACTTCTGAAGTTGAAATTTCACTGAAAGTTAAGTTATTTCTAGAAGGCGTTTCCAATAACACTCGGTGGATGAATATATCTCCAATGAGGTGCTGGACAGGGATGGTATTTTAGCTGCCTCCATCTTAAACGTTTCTAAACTCCAATGCAAGTTAATGTGGAATTAAATCACCTGAAGTTCTTTCCATAAATCTCCCTTTTAGGTGTTCCTAAAAGACACCATATGCATGAGAGCGTTACTTGTATGGTGAAAATGTGACGAGCTTTGACCAGGGTTCAGTATCTTTTGTTCTATAGTGTTCTTATGTTCTGACACACAAAATGGCTGTTTAAGGTTAATATTTTTGAAGTGGACATAATTCACGTGTGAATCCTTTAGTAAATCGTGACTTTTTTCCCCAAAAGCACTTTGCATGCTAGGATTCTTTAGACCATACTTACAATCTTAAAAGTGAAATGGAAAGTCCAGTATTGCACTTGCGGGTGACTAACAAGCTAGTAATGCGTACTGTGTAACTGATATGGTTGCTAGTCTGTCTTGGCAAGATCTTCTCAGGAGAATCTCTTCACGCCTGGGGATACATTAGATTGTTTTTGTGTGCTGTACTTTGCATGGTGCTGAGATGTTATCTGTCAGCTGAAGTGGCCACACCGGTACTCAATTTTCGGTTCTCATTGAGTAAACAGTATAAAAAATCCTGTGGGTCAAAGTGTGTAATTTATTTACCACGCGAAAGCTGTCTTGTAAACATAAAATGTATAGTACAGCAGTGCAATAGTAAAGTTCATTAACTGAGAACTAAGGTTTCGATCTCCACAAAAAACATAAATATGTAAGTGTTCTGGTTTTATTATCTTTCCTATACAACCTTTACAATTTAGCTATTTAGAAGTCAACGTTTATTAGAGAGGAGAAAATAAATCTCAATTACTTCACATTTTCAAGCTCCCTGTGATTGGCTCAAAACACAGGGATGGTGTCTTGCAAGTGACATCATACCTCAATCGCTGCATTCGCATTCCAAAATGTAAGATGTTTTTTCAAGTAGCTTCCGTTCCTTAAACTTTTTTTCTGCTTTTAGAAATATATCTCCCATTTGGAAAGACCAGTGGAATTTGGGAGAAAAGGCAAAAGTTCTACTACCGATCACTCCCACACTTCTGATGAAAACAGTGCCCCACGTGCGTGATTGGGCCAAGAAGCCTCACAAATGCGATCAGGTGAAGGACAGCAATTATGCTGAACAAGGGATGTTTTGGGATGGTGTAATGATGCAGGATGTAAGACAAAGGTCAGCTGGCACCCAGGGAATCATACTAACTGCTGATATTAATGAAAAGTAGTGAAACAGGAAAATCTAGGGTGATGTGGTTTTTGTGGATTCCACTAGGTTTTATTACTCAAAACCCCCCATGAATGTCAAACTTAAAGTAGAAAAATAGAATTTACTCACACTTACATTCAGAAAAATCCAGAATTTGTAAGCAATTGAAAGGTTAATCTATCCAGTGTTCCACACTTCTCCCAATAACAATGGTAGTCCAAATGTGTTGAGGGGCACATGACTAGCTACTGGCTAAGTAGGATTTCCACTGGGGGCACGCCAGTTGCACACCAAGATAGGGCTTACACCACACACAGCGCCCAGCAGTGCTATACAAGTTGTGTGCATTCTCGTCTAACAAGAATATTATGACATAATACCTTACACAATAATGCAATTCGAAAACCTTATATAAGTGCCAATTCAGCCAATTTTTGCCCCACTCCCAGTACCAATCACTATTGACCTCATCTGCATCAGTCTCTGCATCACAGTCTCCCAACGGTATGTTATAATTTCAGGTACTTATCATCATGGCTCAGTCATTATCGTGCATGGAGTTAGGATGCGAGCTCTCTGCGGCCTCCTCCAGGCCAGCTCTGGTTGTTCTAGTATTGGTCTGCAGGAATGTCATCATTGCCTTTGGATCTGTGAAGAACCAGTTCTTATCTTTATGTTTGATTCTGAGTTTAGCCTGGTAAAGCATTGCATAGTCTATGCAATGGCCTGTCGCAGGGATTCTTCTGGTAAGTAGAACTGTGCCATAGGATAACAGGACTTCAGAATGTAGGGTCTGATTCTTTCTATCATGTCGGTACTTGTAGGCCCAAATCTGGCTAGCTAACAGTGCCTCACCTGAATTCCTAACCTTCCCATGGTAACAGGTGATTTTGGCAACCTAGAACATGACCCTCTAGTCCCCAAGGGAACCGTGGAAACAGATCATCATCACCTTTCGATTCTCACTCATGCATGTCCATAATAAACAAAAGAAAGACACAAGAAAGTTTGCAATATATTTATTGAAACTATCGTAGTCTATCATAAAGTAGATGTGACTCCTGTTATTAGACAAATACAACCAAGCAATGTAATCAGCATTACTATCAGACTGTATATAATGAAAGAACCCAACCATGGCAAATAGTATATCTGTCTAGGCCTACCCTCACTATGTGAGCACAGGGATATATTAGTTATCTCTGGGATTAGCAACAATCCCATACCTGGTAGGTGTAGTTAGGTGGTCCGCATCATAGGTGTAAACTGAGTTTATGCAAGGCTGCTGTCTTCATTCCAGGACCGGTCTCTTTGGTGGAATTCTCTTCTCTGCCCCCTAAGGGGGCGAGACACAATTTATATGATAAGACCTACTGTGTTGGAGAGGTCCAGCTGTGCTACCATGTTACGTCCAAAAATGTTAGATGTTGCTGACCGGGTACATGAAAACAGCACACCATGTTGTTCGACCTTGTACAAAATGTTCAGACTGAATTCCAAGAAGAGTCCCTGAATAACAAATAATACATACAACATATTTCTAAGATAATGCACAAAAACAAAAGTGTTATGTGTGGCTGTGCAAGCAGAAGCAGCCTAAAACATCTAATTTGCAACACTAATGGAGAACCAAGGTTGGCCCAAAGGAAATCACTACACCCCTCCTTGGTCAGGAAAGTAACTTAGGGGCATATTATCAAGAACGACGTTAAATATTATCATCGGTTTAGCGGCAGAAAACTGCCGCTAAAGTGGCGATAATGGGCTTGATAATATGCCCTTGAGAATTCAATAGAAGTCCATGTTCTGGTGTGAACATGGGCTTCTATTAGAATTCTCAGGACATATTATCAAGCCCATTATCGCCGCTTTAGCGGCAGCTTTCTGCCGCTAAACCGGCGATAATTTTAACGCCGTTCTTGATAATATGCCCCTTCGCAACTAACTAAATAATAAAAAGCACAAGCTAAGCAAATTGAATGCAATGCAAATAAGAATAACATTGACATTTATAATCATAATAAAGAATGTAACATGGCAATTTTGAAAACGGGGCCAAATTAGGTTGAACTGGGTGCACCCAAGATTTCTTCCACAAGATCAATGTTTAGTGAATCCAGAACATATTCTCTCTCTACAGATGATTCCGCGATTGCCCCATTCAAAAGCTGCAAAGAAAAGATATGATCCTTGTTATCAGCCAATGCTGAATAAGTAGTCTGTTGTCCTGCATTTGTGTTATAAGAGCCGGAGTTCAGAAATCTTGGGGCTAAAGCACCCATCTCCCCAGTAGGGAGCGACTCGTACCATGCATCTTGAAGCAGCCGCAAGTTCATGGGACAACTCTGAAAATGGGTCTTTATTGGACTCATCAACAGATTCATGTCCACAGGGACAGGCAATTGCAGAGGCAAGCAGACATCAAGTGCCCATTCAAATTGACACCACAGGCAATGAAACATGGGTTGTACACAGGTAAAACAGGTCGGTCAGAATGACACTGACCAGCCAGTGTTCAGTTCCTGGAACAAAGAGTCGTATCATGTGCTCACGGCACAGCTGGATCAGTGGTAGTTCCACCCCCAGTTGACTATGAAACAGAACATCAATTGCGGAGTAGCAAAAATATGACCAAAATGCCGCAAATTAGGAATAATAGCAAGGGTATTACTCCAAAGATTTTCTGGAAGATACTGACTAAGGGACTGATTATAGAGTTTGGCTGTCTTGGGATTTACAGCTGCACTGCTGAAAGCTCAACCCCCGTATTACGAGGCATGAGTTTACATAGATGAAAGACTGACGCGGTCCCACCACTACTGCCAGGAAATCCCGACTGCGGCGGAATATGCCAATGCGTCTATCGGAGTGCGGACCACCAGTGTTACTGCCAGCCCAATTACGAGGTGCCTTACAGCCGGCATGAATTTGGCGGTCAATCATCACCTATGATCTGGCAGAAAGCGAGGGATATAAGGTCAAAACTCACTTCTATTCACCTCCACACGTCCTATGCCACCATGGAGGCCATCGTACACATCCTGCCGCTGTTGTACCTGCTTGATCACATCAAAATCCGAGACTGTTGCGGATGCAGCCTCCGGTAAGTTATACTCTTACCTGTTTCCATAGACTCCTCAGCAAATTGATGCCCCGTCATGTACCTGGCAAGGGGGTTGGGGTCCCTGGGCCACACACATTTTGTGGGCCCCTGTTCTGAATTTTTTTGAATGTATAACCCAAATACAGCTCTATGATGCTGTCTTTGGCCAGGTCACCGACACTGCACAGGACACTTTAGACAAATAGACATGTTTACAACTTATAATCAGTGATAGTGACGTGTGCATTACATTGTGTCACACAACAACACCTCCTCATCAATATCACAAATATTCATCTCTAACACACTCATCTTGCACACATCCTAGGTCCTGTTGTGATAAAAAAGATATATCTGTATAGATGTGTCGTTAAACACAAACACACTTTCTCTGCTCCAACTCTGTATCAGTAAATGGGATTACAACTAACCAGTGAGAGAAGCATTGAAAGAGCACAATGTAAACACTCTCTGCATAATAGGTATGTCTCTACCAAGGGGAAGCCAGAAAGGCTGGGGCCCTGGGCCACAGTCCATTTTGCACATGGCTTAAAACCTCTATGTACACAGGACCTGTGGATTGCATATATCAGGGACAACCAAAAGCATAGCCAAATGCCTTGCATGCGTAAGTAATGTATAAGAGCAGGTCACGAAAGCAAACACAGCACTAACAGCTTTGTCACACATTTAGATGTGCATGAAGGTGTAAGATACTCACCGTAAAATAGACACATGTCCATATAAATATACACAAAGGTATGACAATTTAACACCCTCCATGTGTGGATAACCAAATATCTAACTTGAGCACATCAAACACATATCCAACCACCATCATAGGGAGAAGTGCAACCTAAATGATGTTGACATTGGCCAGGCCAAGCTGAAATACTTACCATATAATATAACACCCAATGCAATGTCAGCCCCAATTGGATTTCATCCCACATAGACATCCATTCAGCATTTCCCCATGTCCTGTGTCCTGTGTCCTGGGTCCAAGGGCAGATCATACTAACCACTTCGAATGGATCAGGGATGTAACAAAATTAGTCACACATCACTAACTATACAATAACACAATTACGTGTATTTGTAAAGCACACGTGCTCCGCGACGGGTATCTTAGTTCTGAATAACAGATGTTTATTGTTACCCAACTAATGGTACAATAACATCAAATATTTAGAAAAGTAATGGCAGGACCAATGTGTATAAAACATTTTAATGAATGCCAGTCCATTGATGAACTCTGTGCCACAGCATAATGCTGTGCCACCAAAATTGCCTTACTACCAATGACGAGGAATCTCCTCACAAAGGGGTATCCATTGGGCATAGCAGGCACCTTGAACATGGTACTTGGTGGGGTGGGGGTCGGTTTAGAGAGTGGTGGGTTCGGTTTTGGGAGGGGTTTTCTTTGACTTCTTAGGGGTATGGCTGAGTTTAGGGAGGTGGGGATCAGGTTTTTCAGAGGTGGAATGGGATGTGGAAGGGATGGGCTTGGTTTTGGGAGGGGTTTTCTTGGTCTTCTATGGGGTATGTCTGGGTTTACTGAGATGGTAATCAGGTTTCTCAGAGGTGGATTGGGATGTGGAAGGGATGGGTTTGGGAGAGGTTTTTTGACTTTGGAAGGGGGTTCGGTTGTCACAGGGGAAAGGGCAAGGGCAAACAAGATGTCTTCACTGGGAACATGGGTAGGATGTTCGGGAGCGAGTTGGGTTTGGGAGGTAGAGGGAGTGGAAGTGAGAGGTTTGTGTCTTCTATCTTCTGTGTGTTCTGTAGGTGTCTGTTGTGTGGGTGACTGTGAGCTTTTGCGTTTTCTTTGTTTGTGTGATGTGGACATGCTGGGTGTTGTAGAGGGGTCTGTGGCTGTTAGTGTGGAGTCTGCATGAATGATGGGTGTTGTGGAGGGGTCTGTGGCTGTTGGTGTGGTGTCCACATGAGTGATGGGTGTTGTGGAGAGGTCTGTGGCAGTTGTGTGGTATCTGCGTGAATGATAGGTGTTGTGGAGAGGTCAGTGGGTATTGCTGTGGTGTCTGCAGGAATGATAGGTGTTGTGGAGGGGTCTGTGTCTGTTGGTGTGATATCTGGGGATTTGTTGGTGGTAGTGTCTGTGCTTTTCATGCTGTTTTTGTTTGTGTGTGGGGCTTGGGTCAGATGAAATGCGTGTGTGCAGATGTGTGTGTGTGTGCATAGGACAGGTATGAGAATAGGGAATTTGGATGGGGAAGGGGCAGGGGATGGGGATGGGGCGGAAGGTTGGGATGGGTGAGGGAGGAGGCCAGATCCTGAAAATACCTCTGTAGGCTGGACATAGCACAGTGGATACATTCCAAGTAGGCCACCATCTTTGTTAGCTGACTGCCTTGCATCTGGATGGCTTTCAGGAGTGCCGTCTGATGCACAGAGATGTTCCTCAGGAGGCCAATAGCCTCCTCACTCAGGGCAGTGGGTGTAACAGGGTCAGGGGCTAAGGTGCCAGCATCAAAGGAGACAGCTACCCTCTTAAGGGAGCGGGCCATGCCAACTGGTTGGGGGACAACAGGGAGGGTGGCGATGGAAGTGGGGGTGGCGGACAAGGATGAAGGTGGAACTAATACTGTGGGGTCCACCACCCCTCGGTAGTGTGCATCAGACGAAGACTTGGATGATGATGAACTTGAGCTTGTGTCCTTCGTGGCGCTCCCCACACCGTCCTTGTTAACGGGTCCCTCCATGTCTGTTCTGTCACTTCCGGAACCACTGTGACCAGCTGTGTCCCCAATGACATTGGCCCCTTCTCCTTTGTTTGCCCTGGATGAATCTGAAATGACATTAAAATAAGTTTATTGCAACTGCATTTCCACACCTGACCATCACGTATCAACAGAAAACACGTATTAAGTGCACATATCACACAAGCTTCATGGTTCACTATATAGACTTCAACATTAGCATGAGCACATGCATGCACGCTACATAACCTGCAAACAGTTGATTCAACTTATTTCATAACCCCAGACAGCTCCAAATGCATTGTTGAACTTGTCTACATTCCATCCTTATGTCCATACTAGGACAGTTGATCACCTTGCATACTTTGGCACTTGTAGTATACCATAGTAAAATGATGTTGCCAAATAGGATGGATACAAATTTTACATTTACCCAACGTTCACACAAGGCCCAGGTTTAAAAACAAAATGTCATTTACCTCATAACAAATCATAATGTCATGAAGGTCACGTTAAACACCAATGCACCATCAATATGTGCTGTGACAGAAATCATGTCACATGCAAATGCTCACTGCACACAGATGACACTTTTGACTTCAAACTTCATGATATGTCCACTACCTGAAAAGTCTAATGAAAGCTGTACTGAAGTAGATTCGCTATGTATCACAGGTAGCATAGAAAAGTAGCCTAGAGACACTGAAGGAAGTTTTGGGAGATAGATACTCCAAATACACACAGCATAAGAATTCTCATAGCCAAATTAACATTCACAATCCTGCTTGGTACAGGTGATAACACCTTTCATAGAATTCATTCCTACAGGCCAATACACCTTTGAATGTTGTTGTTTGTCTGTGAATATCTATGCCATGAAGAGGTGGGAGAACTATAGTTCTTATGAGATGGCACATCACAGCACCATTTGGTATAGCAAACACAAATTGGCAATTAAGACTGAGTGTAGACACTCACAAAAGATCTCTACATTTCTACATCTCTCTCCATGATACATGTCACCAGTTGGTAAAAGAATATTCAAACACCATTGCAGATGAACTAAAAACAGGAAAATGTACACTGGGCAACATGTAGCCACTAATGCTGACGGCACCAGAGATGTTTGCACACTCATGTCACTGTTGAATCCTAAAAGAGTGCACTGGCCACAACTCATTGTCAGGCCTTGCTCTCTTACTGTTGTGCAAACTCATCCCACATGGACCTCACATTTTAAACACTTCAAAACTTAAATGTACATCTTGTGGCCATCCAATAAGTGACCTCAAGGTAGCGTGGTACTCTGAAGGGGTCTGTGAAGTATAGTCAGTTCCCAGACAACAGTTTGAGGAATTGTGGGGGTGTGCACATAACTTAAATCATCCTCATCTGCTTCCTACAATATACATATATACATACACAGCACATGCAGTAAACCCTATACATTTGGATGTACATTTACCATGATCTGATTAGCAAATCAATCATAGATACCATTAAAAGTATACATGTATAGATATGTGAAGGCACAACAAGTAGAATCTAAGGCTTAACACACAACACACATCACAATGGTGATGTTAAGTACACAAAATACAGTAGATACACAATTCATCACATAGTTGTCCTATGTAGGCATCAACAATTATTAACAACAGTAATCATAATTCACTCTGGCGCTCAGAATCACATTGTAGCCTGTGGGAGTGTAAAGGATGGAGTTGAACAGAGTAAAATATGTGTGAGTACGTTTCTTGCTCCTCTGGTGAGCCATAGATCTGGCCATACAGGGGAAGGACCTCTTCTACAAGTTTCTCCAGCTCCTCTGGAGAGAAGGGAGGGGCCCTCTCAGCTGTGTGGCCTGGCATGATTGCTCCCAGAGGTGGCAAACAGCAGCTAAAATGGAGGAGGTGTTGATAGCAGCAGTGTCAGGAGGCAAGTGAGTTATTTTTCAAACAGCAGTGTACATGTAGGCCACGTACGCGGTCATCAGCATAGGCACACACAGCCATTGGGCCGTGACCATCACAATCACCAATGTTAGCCTATGGTTGTGTCCGCCTTGGATGCAACCACTCACCGCGTGGTTGACTTCCGCCAGTGGCGGAAGTTCAAAATGTCCTATATGCGAGGTTATATTTTTAAGAACAAGGGGACCCCAGCAGTCTGACCAGGGGTAATCAATGTTATAGAAAGGAACAATGGTATGGTGGAGGCCACTAAGGTCCTCGGGTAGCCTGGGCTACGGTTATTTGCATAAGCATTAGTCAGCTGAACAATGAGAAAGTCCACAGGGGACAGGTTTTTGCAATATATGCAGGGACACAAGGTTGAAATGACCACATTTATTAACAGCATAAATGGAATATCAAGTTTCTGCTACTCAAGTGATAGTTCTGGTGCTCACACAGAATATAGTGAAGGTGCGTGAAGTGAGGGGTGCTAGTGACAATTAAAATTACATTGCATTGACAACATTTAAACAAAACCCCAAATTAAATTAATACAGTGAAGGAGTTTTGGTTGTAAAAGGTCGACGGCGTTTCGATCTCATGTATGTGAGATCATCATCAGGACGAAAAGAGTGCGAGCAAGTAGAATTTAATGTCAAAAGGCTATGGAGGGGGCCAGCTAAACAGACCACGGGCGCGGAGTTGAAGGTCCGGATCCCGGTTGAATTATGTAAGAACCACCCCGACAAGCGTGGGTGTACACATTAATATTAAAGAGCCGCGTGAGTCGGGTCTACAAGGAAGACGGGGCAAGGCTCCGGCGTCTTCTGTCTGGGAGTGAAGATAGCTCCCAGTGCTTGTGGCATATTTTGTGGTAATAGCTGCAACTTTCTTTTTTTAAAGGTTTCTCCTCCTTCTTAATATTGACGTCAGATGAGCTTTGTAAGTCCCTCTACGGTTTTACATACTCTTCTTGTCTGCGGTCAGAATGCCCTAATCTCTCGTATTGTTTTTCTGGTGAGTGCTGAAAGGAACAAGGAGGATGAGTATCAGAAAGCTGATACCTTTCAGGTGCTTTGAATTGTGTGTGATCACGCAAATTGTAGTGCTTGCAGACCTCCTCCAGATTTTGCTTTTTCTTTAGGTTTGAATTCACCCCATCGTTTTTTTGCGAACTCCAGGTTCTGCTTGGCAGTGTCTCTTTCGGAACTAGGTTTGTCACGTGGGTCTGGTTCCCAAATGATTGTGACCTATAGAAGCAATAACTATAGGTAGCTCACATTCCTGGTTGACTGGTGTAACCTGCGTGAGCCGCTGGTGTAAAGCCAGAGATGATGCTTCACCTTTAATGTTAGACAGATTCATTGAGGAGACCATGGCAAAGTTACCCAATAATTTCATCCCCAAATCCAGGGCAGCTGATGCCCCGTGTTTGTTTTGCAGTTGTTTTAACACCTCTGGCAAAACTGACATAGATGGAGTGCCATGTGTGATGTTATAGGCTGCAGCAAAGACTGTGCCCCAAGTGGCACCCTGCAAATTAGGAAATGATGTATAACCAGCTAACGCTGTCCAGGTGGCCCCTTCATTACTAAAGGGACCCATGCGTACACAAGTAAGTATGTGTATTAGGGTGTCTCTGACAAATTTTGATGTTCCCAATGTGAAAGTGGAATTTCTAAGAGCTGATATGCTATGTATGCTTGTGGTGGATTAGCATTAGTGTATTCATGAAACATTTCTGTACTACCATCCACAGCTGGAAAATATACCCAAGAATAAAATACTTCTAAATGATACGCATCATGGGCTTCAACCACGAAGATTATGTCACCGCCTACATTACCAAGGCCATGTAAAGTTAAATGTGCATAGACTAAAGGTCTTCAATTGACAGCAATTGGTATAGGCTGTGGCTGTGCCACTAAGGAAAACAGTAATGGAAACAAAGTGTCAACACAAATATGGGTCATCCTTTTAAAGGTTCAAGCTTGAACAACCAACAGAAAAAATTAGGTGCTTCCCAAAATACTGAGAAGGGTCAATCCCCAACACCACAGACGTCCAGGTGGTGGGTGTAAGGGTACTGTGGGCAATCACAAGTTCTACTCAGGAGACCCAGTGAATAAGTATCATACCAATCGTTGGTAGCGCCATGTCGCAGGGGTTCTGCCGGCAAGCAGAGCTGTGCCTTGGGATAACAGGATGTCTGAATGTAGGGACTGAGTCTCTCTACCACATCAGTACGTGTAGGCCCAAATCCAGCTAGCTCACAGTGCCTCACCTGAACTCCCAACCTCCCCAGAGTAACAGTTGATTTTGCCAACCTAGAACATAACCCTATGGTCTCCAAGGGAACTGAGGAAACATCATCATCTTTCGTTTCTCACTCATGCATGTCCATGATAAACAAAAAAAAGATACAAAGGAAGTTTACAATATATTTCTTGAAACTATCATAGTATATCATGAAGCAGATGTGCTGCAATTAGTAGACAAATACAACTCAGCAACATAATCAGTATTACTAGCAGGCTGTATACAAAGAACAAACTAACTATGGTAAATAATATATCTGTCTAGGTCTACCCTCACTATGTGAGCACAGGGATATTTTAGTGATCTCTGAGATTAGCAACAGACCCCATACCTGGTAGGTGTAGTTAGGTGGTCTGCATCGTAGGTGCAAACTCAGTTTATCCAATTCTGATGCTTTCGTCCCAGGGCCACTCTCTCTGCAAGAATTCTCTTCTCTGCCCCCCAAGGGTGCAAGACAAAGTTTATATGATAAGAACTACTGTGTTGGAAAGGTGCAGCTGTGCTACCGTGTTATGTCTAAAAACGTTAGGAGGTTATGCTGACCAGGCACAACAAAACAGCACATCATGTTGTTCGACCCTGTACGAAATGTTCAGACTCAATCTTAACCGCTTCGTCGCGATCGGAATTCCGCCCACGTGCTGGACATTCCGATCGCGGGTGTGGTCGTGACGAGCTCAGCTCATCATGCGCACACGCCAACCGCGCAGCATGACGAGCTTGGCGTGCAATCTTGCAATGCAATCTTGCAATGATTTTTTTTTAAGTACCGGGTATATAGCAATTATTTTGGGAAAATGTATACATGGAAAAATTGTTATGAAAGACACCTATGTATTTCTGAAATGGGAACAAAATGTAGATTTTAGAAACAGTAGATATTTGCACATTTCCGAAATTGGGAGTACCCATACTAGCATGAGAATTATAGGTCATTTTTCAAAATGACTTATTTTTTACACATTGTCTTTCATTTGGAAGGCAGAAATGCATCGAAAGTCAATAGGTAATAACAGTTGCTCTACAATTCTGTGTTACCCTAAGTCTCCCGATAAAAATGGTACCTCACTTGTGTGGGTAGCCCTTGTGCCCACAACAGGAAATGGCTCAAAATGCAACGTGGACGTACCACATTTTCACAATGAAAAATTACCCTTTTTTTGCAAAGGTGTAGTTTTTGAACCCTAGCTCTGCCGGCACCTAGGGAAACCTAGCAAACCTATACATTTTTGAAAACTAGACACCCAGGGGAATCCAGGATGGGGTGACTTGACTGCCTCCCACCAGGTTCTGTTACCCAGAATCCCTTGCAAACATAAAAATTGTCAAAAAAATCACATTTTCCCCACATTTCTGTGGTGGAAAGTTCTGGAATCTGCGTGGATCCACAAATTTCCACCCACCCCGCGTTCCCCAAAGTCTAACGAGAAAAATGGTACCTCACTTGTGTGGGTCGGCCTAGTGCCTGCGACAGGAAAGCGGCGCAAAACGCAACGTGGTCACACCTCAATTTCGCAGTGAAAAATGACCCTTTTTGGCAAAGTGCCTAGCTGTAGTTTTTGAACCCTAGCTCTGCCGGCACCTAGGGAAACCTAGCAAACCTATACATTTTTGAAAACTAGACACCCAGGGGAATCCAGGATGGGGTGACTTGACTGCCTCCCACCAAGTTCTGTTACCCAGAATCCCTTGCAAACAGAAAAAATTGTCAAAAAAAACACATTTTCCCCACATTTCTGTGGTGGAAAGTTCTGGAATCTGCGTGGATCCACAAATTTCCACCCACCCCGCGTTCCCCAAAGTCTTACGAGAAAAATGGTACCTCACTTGTGTGGGTCGGCCTAGTGCCTGCGACAGGAAACGGCACAAAACGCAACGTGGTCACACCTCAATTTCGCAGTGAAAAATGACCCTTTTTGGCAAAGTGCCTAGCTGTAGTTTTTGAACCCTAGCTCTGCCGGCACCTAGGGAAACTTAGCAAACCTATACATTTTTGAAAACTAGACACCCAGGGGAATCCAGGATGGGGTGACTTGACTGCCTCCCACCAGGTTCTGTTACCCAGAATCCCTTGCAAACATAAAAAATTGTCAAAAAAAACACATTTACCCCACATTTCTGTGGTGGAAAGTTCTGGAATCTGCGTGGATCCACAAATTTCCACCCACCCCGCGTTCCACAAAGTCTTACGAGAAAAATGGTACCTCACTTGTGTGGGTCGGCCTAGTGCCTGCGACAGGAAACGGCGCAAAACGCAACGCGGTCCCACCTCAATTTCGCAGTGAAAAATGACCCTTTTTTGGCAAAGTGCCTAGCTGTAGTTTTTGAACCCTACCTCTGCCGGCACCTAGGGAAACCTAGCAAACCTATACATTTTTGAAAACTAGACACCCAGGGGAATCCAGGATGGGGTGACTTGACTGCCTCCCACCAGGTTCTGTTACCCAGAATCCCTTGCAAACATAAAAAATTGTCAAAAAAACACATTTCCCCACATTTCTGTGGTGGAAAGTTCTGGAATCTGCGTGGATCCACAAATTTCCACCCACCCCGCGTTCCCCAAAGTCTTACGAGAAAAATGGTACCTCACTTGTGTGGGTCGGCCTAGTGCCTGCGACAGGAAACGGCGCAAAGCGCAACGCGGTCCCACCTCAATTTCGCAGTGAAAAATGACCCTTTTTTGGCAAAGTGCCTAGCTGTAGTTTTTGAACCCTACCTCTGCCGGCACCTAGGGAAACCTAGCAAGCCTATACATTTTTGAAAACTAGACACCCAGGGGAATCCAGGATGGGGTGACTTGACTGCCTCCCACCAGGTTCTGTTACCCAGAATCCCTTGCAAACATAAAAAATTGTCCAAAAAACACATTTCCCCACATTTCTGTGGTGGAAAGTTCTGGAATCTGCGTGGATCCACAAATTTCCACCCACCCCGCGTCCCCCAAAGTCTTACGAGAAAAATGGTACCTCACTTGTGTGGGTCGGCCTAGTGCCTGCGACAGGAAACGGCGCAAAACGCAACGTGGTCACACCTCAATTTCGCAGTGAAAAATGACCCTTTTTTGGCAAAGTGCCTAGCTGTAGTTTTTGAACCCTACCTCTGCCGGCACCTAGGGAAACCTAGCAAACCTATACATTTTTGAAAACTAGACACCCAGGGGAATCCAGGATGGGGTGACTTGACTGCCTCCCACCAGGTTCTGTTACCCAGAATCCCTTGCAAACATAAAAATTGTCAAAAAAAACACATTTTCCCTACATTTCTGTGGTGGAAAGTTCCGAAATCTGTGTGGATCCACAAATTTCCACCCACCCCGCGTTCCCCAAAGTCTTACGAGAAAAATGGTACCTCACTTGTGTGGGTCGGCCTAGTGCCTGCGACAGGAAATGGCTCAAAATGCAACGTGGACGTACCACATTTTCACAATGAAAAATTACCCTTTTTTTGCAAAGGTGTAGTTTTTGAACCCTAGCTCTGCCGGCACCTAGGGAAACCTAGCAAACCTATACATTTTTGAAAACTAGACACCCAGGGGAATCCAGGATGGGGTGACTTGACTGCCTCCCACCAGGTTCTGTTACCCAGAATCCCTTGCAAACATAAAAATTGTCAAAAAAATCACATTTTCCCCACATTTCTGTGGTGGAAAGTTCTGGAATCTGCGTGGATCCACAAATTTCCACCCACCCCGCGTTCCCCAAAGTCTAACGAGAAAAATGGTACCTCACTTGTGTGGGTCGGCCTAGTGCCTGCGACAGGAAACGGCGCAAAACGCAACGTGGTCACACCTCAATTTCGCAGTGAAAAATGACCCTTTTTGGCAAAGTGCCTAGCTGTAGTTTTTGAACCCTAGCTCTGCCGGCACCTAGGGAAACCTAGCAAACCTATACATTTTTGAAAACTAGACACCCAGGGGAATCCAGGATGGGGTGACTTGACTGCCTCCCACCAGGTTCTGTTACCCAGAATCCCTTGCAAACATAAAAAATTGTCAAAAAAAACACATTTTCCCTACATTTCTGTGGTGGAAAGTTCCGAAATCTGTGTGGATCCACAAATTTCCACCCACCCCGCGTTCCCCAAAGTCTTACGAGAAAAATGGTACCTCACTTGTGTGGGTCGGCCTAGTGCCTGCGACAGGAAACGGCGCAAAACGCAACGCGGTCACACCTCAATTTCGCAGTGAAAAATGACCTTTTTTTGCAAAGTGCCTAGCTGTAGTTTTTGAACCCTACCTCTGCCGGCACCTAGGGAAACCTAGCAAACCTATACATTTTTGAAAACTAGACACCCAGGGGAATCCAGGATGGGGTGACTTGACTGCCTCCCACCAGGTTCTGTTACCCAGAATCCCTTGCAAACATAAAAAATTGTCAAAAAAACCACATTTTCCACACATTTCTGTGGTGGAAAATTCTGGAATCTGCGTGGATCCACAAATTTCCACCCACCCCGCGTTCCCCAAAGTCTTACGAGAAAAATGGTACCTCACTTGTGTGGGTCGGCCTAGTGCCTGCGACAGGAAACGGCGCAAAACGCAACGCGGTCACACCTCAATTTCGCAGTGAAAAATGACCTTTTTTTGCAAAGTGCCTAGCTGTAGTTTTTGAACCCTACCTCTGCCGGCACCTAGGGAAACCTAGCAAACCTATACATTTTTGAAAACTAGACACCCAGGGGAATCCAGGATGGGGTGACTTGACTGCCTCCCACTAGGTTCTGTTACCCAGAATCCCTTGCAAACATAAAAAATTGTCAAAAAAAACACATTTTCCCCACATTTCTGTGGTGGAAAGTTCTGGAATCTGCGTGGATCCACAAATTTCCACCCACCCCGCGTCCCCCAAAGTCTTACGAGAAAAATGGTACCTCACTTGTGTGGGTCGGCCTAGTGCCTGCGACAGGAAATGGCGCAAAACGCAACGTGGTCACACCTCAATTTCGCAGTGAAAAATGACCCTTTTTGGCAAAGTGCCTAGCTGTAGTTTTTGAACCCTACCTCTGCCGGCACCTAGGGAAACCTAGCAAGCCTATACATTTTTGAAAACTAGACACCCAGGGGAATCCAGGATGGGGTGACTTGACTGCCTCCCACCAGGTTCTGTTACCCAGAATCCCTTGCAAACATAAAAAATTGTCAAAAAAAACACATTTCCCCCACATTTCTGTGGTGGAAAGTTCTGGAATCTGCGTGGATCCACAAATTTCCACCCACCCCGCGTTCCCCAAAGTCTTACGAGAAAAATGGTACCTCACTTGTGTGGGTCGGCCTAGTGCCTGCGACAGGAAACGGCGCAAAACGCAACGCGGTCCCACCTCAATTTCGCAGTGAAAAATGACCCTTTTTTGGCAAAGTGCCTAGCTGTAGTTTTTGAACCCTACCTCTGCCGGCACCTAGGGAAACCTAGCAAGCCTATACATTTTTGAAAACTAGACACCCAGGGGAATCCAGGATGGGGTGACTTGACTGCCTCCCACCAGGTTCTGTTACCCAGAATCCCTTGCAAACATAAAAAATTGTCCAAAAAAACACATTTCCCCCACATTTCTGTGGTGGAAAGTTCTGGAATCTGCGTGGATCCACAAATTTCCACCCACCCCGCGTCCCCCAAAGTCTTACGAGAAAAATGGTACCTCACTTGTGTGGGTCAGCCTAGTGCCTGCGACAGGAAACGGCGCAAAACGCAACGTGGTCACACCTCAATTTCGCAGTGAAAAATGACCCTTTTTTGGCAAAGTGCCTAGCTGTAGTTTTTGAACCCTACCTCTGCCGGCACCTAGGGAAACCTAGCAAACCTATACATTTTTGAAAACTAGACACCCAGGGAATCCAGGATGGGGTGACTTGACTGCCTCCCACCAGGTTCTGTTACCCAGAATCCCTTGCAAACATAAAAAAGTGTCAAAAAAACCACATTTTCCCCACATTTCTGTGGTGAAAAGTTCTGGAATCTGCGTGGACCCACAAATTTCCACCCACCCCGCGTTCCCCAAAGTCTTACGAGAAAAATGGTACCTCACTTGTGTGGGTCGGCCTAGTGCCTGCGACAGGAAACGGCACAAACGCAACGCGGTCACACCTCAATTTCGCAGTGAAAAATGACCTTTTTTTGCAAAGTGCCTAGCTGTAGTTTTTGAACCCTACCTCTGCCGGCACCTAGGAAAACCTAGCAAACCTATACATTTTTGAAAACTAGACACCCAGGGGAATCCAGGATGGGGTGACTTGACTGCCTCCCACCAGGTTCTGTTACCCAGAATCCCTTGCAAACATAAAAAATTGTCAAAAAAACCACATTTTCCCCACATTTCTGTGGTGGAAAGTTCTGGAATCTGCGTGGATCCACAAATTTCCACCCACCCCGTGTTCCCCAAAGTCTTACGAGAAAAATGGTACCTCACTTGTGTGGGTCAGCCTAGTGCCTGCGACAGGAAACGGCGCAAAACGCAACGCGGTCACACCTCAATTTCGCAGTGAAAAATGACCTTTTTTTTGCAAAGTGCCTAGCTGTAGTTTTTGAACCCTACCTCTGCCGGCACCTAGGGAAACCTAGCAAACCTATACATTTTTGAAAACTAGACACCCAGGGGAATCCAGGATGGGGTGACTTGACTGCCTCCCACCAGGTTCTGTTACCCAGAATCCCTTGCAAACATAAAAAATTGTCAAAAAAAACACATTTTCCCCACATTTCTGTGGTGGAAAGTTCTGGAATCTGCGTGGATACACAAATTTCCACCCACCCCGCGTCCCCCAAAGTCTTAAGAGAAAAATGGTACCTCACTTGTGTGGGTCGGCCTAGTGCCTGCGACAGGAAACGGCGCAAAACGCAACGTGGTCACACCTCAATTTCGCAGTGAAAAATGACCCTTTTTTGGCAAAGTGCCTAGCTGTAGTTTTTGAACCCTACCTCTGCCGGCACCTAGGGAAACCTAGCAAACCTATACATTTTGAAAACTAGACACCCAGGGGAATCCAGGATGGGGTGACTTGACTGCCTCCCACCAGGTTCTGTTACCCAGAATCCCTTGCAAACATAAAAAATTGTCAAAAAAACACATTTTCCCCACATTTCTGTGGTGGAAAGTTCTGGAATCTGCGTGGATCCACAAATTTCCACCCACCCCGCGTTCCCCAAAGTCTAACGAGAAAAATGGTACCTCACTTGTGTGGGTCGGCCTAGTGCCTGTGACAGGAAACGGCGCAAAACGCAACGTGGTCACACCTCAATTTCGCAGTGAAAAATGACCCTTTTTGGCAAAATGCCTAGCTGTAGTTTGTGAACCCTAGCTCTGCCGGCACCTAGGGAAACCTACCAAACACACACATTTCTGAAAAGTAGACACCCGGGGGCTTCCAGGGAGGTATGGCCTGCGTGGATCCCCCAACGTTTCCTTACCCAGAATCCCTTGCAAACCTCAATTTTAGCTGAAAAAATCACTTTTTTCACACATTTGTGTGTGGGAAAGTGTGGCATCACTGGCCTCACACAAATTTCCTACCACCCAGCGTTCCCCCAGGTCTCCCGATAAAAATGGTGCCTCACTTGTGTGGGAGGCCCAAGTACCGCGACAGGCAAGGGCCCACAACGTAGTGAGGCGACCTCAAAATTGCCTATCTCAAAACCACCTGGTTTTGCAAGGGGAGTCACCTGGGTTTTTGGCCCCGTGCTCGGCGGCCATCTAGGAAACCTACCAAACCCACACATTTCTGAAAAGTAGACACCCGGGGGCTTCCAGGGAGGTATGGCTTGCGTGGATCCCCTAACGTTTCCTTACCCAGAATCCCTTGCAAACCTCAATTTTAGCTGAAAAAATCACTTTTTTCACACATTTGTGTGTGCGAAAGTGTGGCATCACTGGCCTCACACAAATTTCCTACCACCCAGCGTTCCCCCAGGTCTCCCGATAAAAATGGTGCCTCACTTGTGTGGGAGGCCCAAGTACTCGCGACAGGCAAGGGCCCACAACGTAGTGAGGCGACCTCAAAATTGCCTATCTCAAAACCACCTGGTTTTGCAAGGAAGTCACCTGGGTTTTTGGCCCCGTGCTCGGCGGCCATCTAGGGAAACCTACCAAACCCACACATTTCTGAAAAGTAGACACCCGGGGCTTCCAGGAGGTATGGCTTGCGTGGATCCCCCAACGTTTCCTTACCCAGAATCCCTTGCAAACCTCAATTTTAGCTGAAAAAATCACTTTTTTCACACATTTGTGTGTGGGAAAGTGTGGCATCACTGGCCTCACACAAATTTCCTACCACCCAGCGTTCCCCCAGGTCTCCCGATAAAAATGGTGCCTCACTTGTGTGGGAGGCCCAAGTACTCGCGACAGGCAAGGGCCCACAACGTAGTGAGGCGACCTCAAAATTGCCTATCTCAAAACCACCTGGTTTTGCAAGGGGGTCACCTGGGTTTTTGGCCCCGTGCTCGGCGGCCATCTAGGAAACCTACCAAACCCACACATTTCTGAAAAGTAGACACCCGGGGGCTTCCAGGGAGGTATGGCTTGCGTGGATCCCCCAACGTTTCCTTACCCAGAATTCCTTGCAAACCTCAATTTTAGCTGAAAAAATCACTTTTTTCACACATTTGTGTGTGGGAAAGTGTGGCATCACTGGCCTCACACAAATTTCCATTTTTTGATAGGCAATGTTGATGTTGCCTCAAAACGTTTTGTGTCCTTGCCTGTCGCGGGTACTTGGGCCTCCCACACAAGTGAGGCACCATTTTTATCGGGAGACCTGGGGGAACGCTGGGTGGTAGGAAATTTGTGTGAGGCCAGTGATGCCACACTTTCCACACACAAATGTGTGAAAAAGTGATTTTTCAGCTAAAATTGAGGTTTGCAAGGGATTCTGGAAGGAAACGTTGGGGGATCCACGCAAGCCATACCTCCCTGGAAGCCCCAGGGTGTCTACTTTTCAGAAATGTGTGGGTTTGGTAGGTTTCCTAGATGGCCGCCGAGCACGAGGCAAAACCCAGGTGACCCCTTGCAAAACCAGGTGGTTTTGAGATAGGCAATTTTGAGGTCGCCTCACTACGTTGTGGGCCCTTGCCTGTCGCGGGTACTTGGGCCTCCCACACAAGTGAGGCACCATTTTTATCGGGAGACCTGGAGGAACGCTGGGTGGTAGGAAATTTGTGTGAGGCCAGTGATGCCACACTTCCCACACACAAATGTGTGAAAAAGTGATTTTTCAGCTAAAATTGAGGTTTGCAAGGGATTCTGGGTAAGGAAACGTTGGGGATCCACAAGCCATACCTCCTGGAAGCCCCGGTGTCTACTTTTCAGAAATGTGTGGGTTTGGTAGGTTTCCCTAGATGGCCACCGAGCACGGGGCCAAACCCAGGTGACTTCCTGCAAAACCAGGTGGTTTTGTGAAAGGCCATTTTGAGGTCGCCTCAATACGTTGTGGGCCCTGCCTGTCGCGAGTACTGGGCCTCCCACACAAGTGAGGCACCATTTTTATCGGGAGACCTGGGGAACGCTGGGTGGTAGGAAATTGTGTGAGGCCAGTGATGCCACACTTTCCAACACAAAATGTGTGAAAAAGTGATTTTTCAGCTAAAAGTGAGGTTTGCAGGGATTCTGGGTAAGGAAACGTTGGGGGATCCACGCAAGCCATACCTCCCTGGAAGCCCCCGGTGTCTACTTTTCAGAAATGTGTGGGTTTGGTAGGTTTCCCTAGATGGCCGCCGAGCACGGGGCCAAAAACCCAGGTGACCCCCTTGCAAAACCAGGTGGTTTTGAGATAGGCAATTTTGAGGTCGCCTCACTACGTTGTGGGCCCTTGCCTGTCGCGAGTACTTGGGCCTCCCACACAAGTGAGGCACCATTTTTATCGGGAGACCTGGGGAACGCTGGGTGGTAGGAATTTTGTGTGAGGCCAGTGATGCCACACTTTCCCACACACAAATGTGTGAAAAAAGTGATTTTTTCAGCTAAAATTGAGGTTTGCAAGGGATTCTGGGTAAGGAAACGTTGGGGGATCCACGCAAGCCATACCTCCCTGGAAGCCCCCAAGTGTCTACTTTTCTGAAATGTGTGGGTTTGGTAGGTTTCCCTAGATGGCCGCCGAGCACGGGGCGAAAAACCCAGGTGACCCCCCTTGCAAAACCAGGTGGTTTTGTGAAAGGCCATTTTGAGGTCGCCTCAATACGTTGTGGGCCCTTGCCTGTCGCGGGTACTTGGGCCTCCCACACCAGTGAGGCACCATTTTTATCGGGAGACCTGGGGGAACGCTGGGTGGTAGGAAATTTGTGTGAGGCCAGTGATGCCACACTTTCCCACACAAAAATGTGTGAAAAAAGTGATTTTTTCAGCTAAAAGTGAGGTTTGCAGGGGATTCTGGGTAAGGAAACGTTGGGGGATCCACGCAAGCCATACCTCCCTGGAAGCCCCCGGGTGTCTACTTTTCAGAAATGTGTGGGTTTGGTAGGTTTCCCTATGTGGCCGCCGAGCCCCGGGCCAAAAACCCAGGTGACCCCCTTGCAAAACCAGGTCATAATGAGATAATGTGTTGTTTATTTCTGCAGCGTGAAAATGTTGGCACAATATTGCAAGGAAAATGTGACAGACATTTTGAGGTTTGCAGGACATTGTGGGTACCATAACTTGTTGGGATCCACAAGAGAGATATCACCATGTACTCCCATGGGTGTTTCGTTTACGACAATATCTACAGTTGGTAGGTTATTCTTAGACGGAATGTACACCTTGGCAGACAGACTAAAAAGACAAACATTACTGCACAGCCATCTATTCCTCAAGCACACACACACATACTGGTTGGATTTGGCACGAGGGCAAGTGATGGTTCAGTATATACAATTTTATTAACAAGAGATTTCACAAAAATGAAATGCACTGTCAATAATTGAAAGGACAAAAACGGAACCAGTGACTCGCAGCTCGTGAGCTGTAAAGCCACGTCAAGGCCCCAACCGCTTTACAGGCCATTCACACACCTTTCATACGTGATACACACAAGACCATTCACACCCCCAGGCACGAAACAAACACATTACAACATTCACAAAAAGGGACAAGGTACACCCTGCTTGAGAAAGACAAAAAAAAATATTACTGCACAGCCATCTAATCCTCAAGCACACACACACATACTGGTTGGATTTGGCACAAGGGTGAGTGATGGTTCAGTATATACAATTGTATTAACAAGTGATTTCACAAAAATGAAATGCACTGTTAATAATTGAAAGGACGAGAAACTGAACCATTGACTCACAGCTCGTGAGCTGTAAAGCCACGACAAGGCACCAACCTCTTTACAGGCCATTCATACACCTTTCATACGTGTGACAAATACAAAACCATTCACACCACCAGCCGCGGGCCCATCACATTACAACACTCACACCAGCAGACAGCGCCATTCAAGGGCCCATCACTTTCACACGCCCACATTCCTAACACAGCAACCACACAACCTGATGGATTGCGTGGAGTGTCGCTCGGCTAGCAGTGTGTGTAGTGACCAGCAGCAAGTCACTACTCACACACTGCCAGCCGAGCGCCACTCCACGCACACCGCCAGCCAAGCACCAGCCTACACACACCACCATCACATTTAGGATTTTTTATACAAAAAGAAAACACAAACAAATTGCAAATAGATACAAATCTACTAACACAAAATCAGAAACATTGCACTAATGCCAACCTTGAAACAGAACAACAATTCTTAAACATTACAGACCAGGCAGTTCACTTTACCACTCATGGTTGCTCCCAATAATTCTTTTGCTTGTGGTACGCTCTATAACAAGCAGGCACACACAGCCCAGGGTTAGAAGGACACTCAGGGCAGTACATACGAGTCTCCTTCCGCGTACCTCTTCGCCAACAGACTCTACATCTCCTAGTGGGAAAGTCTTTTGAGGATGTAGGAGGAATGTGATCAGGAAAGTGGCGATCTTTCAATCGAGCCACATCCTCCACCACTCCAACTCTAGGAACACTTGCCTGTTCCACAACAACAAGGCTGCCTATGACAGACTCCTGAAACTGAACAAAAGTCAACTTTGACGCAGGAGAACACTCCTTGAACACAACAAAAGCATTGAAAGTTGCTAAATTGAAGAGATGGATGGCCAACTTCTTATACCAAATGTAAGACTTACGAATAGCAGTGTAAGGTTCCAACCTCTGATCTACTCTATCAACACCACCCATGTGCTTATTGTAGTCTAAAATGCACACAGGTTTGCGCACTTCAGCAATCTGACCCCAAACAGCCACAGGTGAAGTACTCTCATCATGGATGGTAGTCAGCATGTACACATCCCTCCTGTCCACAAATTTCACAGCTAGCAGTTCCTCACTACGCAAGGCACTGCACTGTCCCCTCTGAAGTTTTTTGCAAACAAGCTCTTTTGGATAACCTTTACGGTTAGAGCGGATTGTGCCACAAGCAAAAGTGTCCACTTTGAACAATTCCTTAAACAATTGCACAGCAGTGTAGAAGTTATCAATGTACAAATGGTGGCCTCTGTTAAACAGTCCTCTAGCAAGTTCCCACACAATTTTCTCTGAAACTCCTACTAAAGTGGACGGACAACCAGGGGGGTCAATAGTGGAATCCCTACCAGTGTACACACGCAAATTAAAAACATATCCTGTCCTACTCTCAGACAACATATACAGCTTAATTCCATAGCGTGCCCTCTTGCTAGGAATGTACTGCCTAAAAACCAAACGGCCCGTGAACAGCACCAAAGACTCATCAATAGATATTTCTTTCCCTGGAGTATAGATCTCTGAAAATCGATCTACAAAGTGATCAAGAACAGGCCGAATCTTAAAAAGACGGTCACATTCAGGGTGATCTCGTGGCAACGCCAAACCATTATCAACAAAATGCAGCATCAGAAGCAAAAGTAAATACCGATCACGAGTCATAACTGCAGGAAATATGGCCGTTGCCATCAAGGGACTGGTAGACCAATATGAACTCATGGACGGCTTCCTTATCAAACCCATCAAAAAAGTCAAACCCAAAAACTTCTTCATCTCTTCCAGATTTGTGGGACTCCACCGGGTAGCTCTAGAATGGGGCCTAAGTCTGGCACTGTTGTCCCTCAAAAACTGTTCAGCATACAAATTAGTCTGCTCAACAATCTCACCCAAAAATACATCATCCATAAACAACTGAAAATACTGTATAGGCAAATAATGTTCACAATCCACTCTACACCCTGCATAACCACTAAAGGCAGGCAACACCGGCTGCACCATGTTTGGATCAACCCAGAGTCCAGCACTTCCAGTAGGAAGCCTAGCAGCCCCAGGCTGCAATCCAGATGCCTCTTGCACCATCGGCACAGTAGTATCCTCCTCTAAATCAGGCACTTCATCTGCACTGAGAGTACCTTCATCATCCGATGATTCCATGTGGAGAGAAAACTCACTGCCTGAATCTTCCCCTCCCTCCTCTCCCTCAGACGCACTGTCAGTCTCATAATCCTGCTCAGAGGAAGATTCAAGAAGCAAATCAACCACCTGCTGAGCAGTAATTCTACTGACTAGCCATAATGCTTACTAATAAAGGTTACTTGTCAAACAAGTCAACAACAACAAACCCTTTGTAAAAAAAAAAGAAATAAACAAAATGTAGCTTTATCACAAAGACCTATATACTCCAACACTATACCACTCACGTGACAGAAGCAGCTAGACTCACCACCACCTACTCTGCACAGACACAGTAAGGATCAACAATATCCCACTAAAAAAGAAGAAGAAAAAAAATTACACATAAGACAATGCAAAACATCGCAAAGAATTTCATGCTCTGAACACTAACAAATATGCTGCCATTATGGCACCACTTACAAAAAATTCATTCATGCATGACAATAATACTCATTTGGAGTACACACAACAAAAATATTTTTCTTACCAAATAAATGCAATTACGCAAAACTGCAGAACCACAACTGCCGAAACCGCAAACAGGAATCAAAAGCTTTACACTAGAATAAAAGGAGGAAAAAAACATTACAATCACATATGCAAATAATGCACCAGTCCACACACAATCCACCAGCCAAGCTAAGGGGTAGGTGGGCCTAACAGTATAAATAAAATATTCACACCCGTAAAAGGGGAGCAACCCTTGCCCTTTTGGCCACTCCCCAACACAAAAATTAAAAAAACCCTGGTGCCTAGTGGGCATTCCTGCTGCACGATCACATGATCGTGCAGCAGGAATGCACAAAGAGGCATCGGGGGAAAGGAAAACCATTTCCTTTCCCTCGATGCCTCTTTTGATACAAACCCCCCCTCCCCGAGCCAAACCTCACCTGATTTCCCCGACGCGCTGGAAGCAAATGGCTTCCAGCGCGTCGGGAAGAGAAACCCTCAATGATGTCAGCGCGCTGGCGTCATTGATGGGGCGAGGGGAGGCAGGGAAGCCCTTCCCCTGCCTCCCCCAAAAAACCTAACGATCAGATTCTCACGGGGGAGCGCCAGCGCTTCCCCGTGGGTGGTCTTATGACGAGCTGGACTCGTCACGAGCACTGTGTGCCATGACGAGTCCAGCTCGTCATAAGCACCGAAGGGGATAAAGGGTCAGAGCAGGATCTCAGCGGCAGACGAGGAGAAGGAACCTCCTGGTCACAGGAACTACACGAGCATTGCGCTCGAGAAATTCAAGGATGCAAAGACCTCCATCAAGGATTACAGCTAACTTTTCAGGGTGTAAATGGAGAGAAGGCACATCTGCCCTGCATATTTATCCACGAAGATGCCACCGTTTTGTGCAATACCTCTACTCAACTGGAGTACTTTCTACTGGCTAATCAGTAAGTGCTACCTCGTTGGGTAAATGTATAGTGCCTTTCCTACACTACAGCTGCGTAAAGGACCAAAAGAATTGTCTCCAGTGACCTGTGTGTCTGTAACTTTGCCACCGCGCCGAAAGCGCCAGGATCCTTTGAGTAAGCTGTCCATCATAGTGGGGAAAGGGCGGGCATACGTTGCATACCGCTAGTGTATGTGTGGCGGGGCCAAACGAGCGGGGCTTCTAGGCCCGTTCACATGCCTCTTGTTTATAAAAGGTCAGAGCAGGATCTCAGCGGCAGACGAGGAGAAGGAACCTCATGGTCACAGGAACTACACGAGCATTGCGCTCGAGAAATTCAAGGATGCAAAGACCTCCATCAAGGATTACAGCTAACTTTTCAGGGTGTAAATGGAGAGAAGGCACATCTCCACGCTCACGAATTCTACACGAGAATTGCGCTCGAGAAAATGAAGGATGCAAAGACCTCCATCAAGGATTACAGCTAATTTGTCAGGGTGTAAATGGAGAGAAGGCACATCTGCCCTGCATATTTATCCACGAAGATGCCACCGTTTTGTGCAATACCTCTACTCAACTGGAGTGCTTTCTACTGGCTAATCAGTAAGTGCTACCTCGTTGGGTAAATGTATAGTGCCTTTCCTACACTACAGCTGCGTAAAGGACCAGAAGAATTGTCTCCAGTGACCTGTGTGTCTGTAACTTTGCCACCGCGCCGAAAGTGCCGGGGTCCTTTGAGTAAGCTGTCCATCATAGTGGGGAAAGGGCGGGCATACGTTGCATACCGCTAGTGTATGTGTGGCGGGGCTTCTAGGCCCGTTCACATGCCTCTTGTTTATAAAGGGTCAGAGCAGGATCTCAGCGGCAGACGAGGAGAAGGAACCTCATGGTCACAGGAACTACAGGAGCATTGCGCTCGAGAAATTCAAGGATGCAAAGACCTCCATCAAGGATTACAGCTAACTTTTCAGGGTGTAAATGGAGAGAAGGCACATCTCCACGCTCACGAATTCTACACGAGAATTGCGCTCGAGAAAATGAAGGATGCAAAGACCTCCATCAAGGATTACAGCTAACTTGTCAGGGTGTAAATGGAGAGAAGGCACATCTGCCCTGCATATTTATCCACGAAGATGCCACCGTTTTGTGCAATACCTCTACTCAACTGGAGTGCTTTCTACTGGCTAATCAGTAAGTGCTACCTCGTTGGGTAAATGTATAGTGCCTTTCCTACACTACAGCTGCGTAAAGGACCAGAAGAATTGTCTCCAGTGACCTGTGTGTCTGTAACTTTGCCACCGCGCCGAAAGCGCCGGGGTCCTTTGAGTAAGCTGTCCATCATAGTGGGGAAAGGGCGGGCATACGTTGCATACCGCTAGTGTATGTGTGGCGGGGCTTCTAGGCCCGTTCACATGCCTCTTGTTTATAAAGGGTCAGAGCAGGATCTCAGCGGCAGACGAGGAGAAGGAACCTCATGGTCACAGGAACTACACGAGCATTGCGCTCGAGAAATTCAAGGATGCAAAGACCTCCATCAAGGATTACAGCTAACTTTTCAGGGTGTAAATGGAGAGAAGGCACATCTCCACGCTCACGAATTCTACACGAGAATTGCGCTCGAGAAAATGAAGGATGCAAAGACCTCCATCAAGGATTACAGCTAACTTGTCAGGGTGTAAATGGAGAGAAGGCACATCTGCCCTGCATATTTATCCACGAAGATGCCACCGTTTTGTGCAATACCTCTACTCAACTGGAGTGCTTTCTACTGGCTAATCAGTAAGTGCTACCTCGTTGGGTAAATGTATAGTGCCTTTCCTACACTACAGCTGCGTAAAGGACCAGAAGAATTGTCTCCAGTGACCTGTGTGTCTGTAACTTTGCCACCGCGCCGAAAGCGCCGGGGTCCTTTGAGTAAGCTGTCCATCATAGTGGGGAAAGGGCGGGCATACGTTGCATACCGCTAGTGTATGTGTGGCGGGGCTTCTAGGCCCGTTCACATGCCTCTTGTTTATAAAGGGTCAGAGCAGGATCTCAGCGGCAGACGAGGAGAAGGAACCTCATGGTCACAGGAACTACACGAGCATTGCGCTCGACAAATTCAAGGATGCAAAGACCTCCATCAAGGATTACAGCTAACTTTTCAGGGTGTAAATGGAGAGAAGGCACATCTCCACGCTCACGAATTCTACACGAGAATTGCGCTCGAGAAAATGAAGGATGCAAAGACCTCCATCAAGGATTACAGCTAACTTGTCAGGGTGTAAATGGAGAGAAGGCACATCTGCCCTGCATATTTATCCACGAAGATGCCACCGTTTTGTGCAATACCTCTACTCAACTGGAGTACTTTCTACTGGCTAATCAGTAAGTGCTACCTCGTTGGGTAAATGTATAATGCCTTTCCTACACTACAGCTGCGTAAAGGACCAGAAGAATTGTCTCCAGTGACCTGTGTGTCTGTAACTTTGCCACCGCGCCGAAAGCGCCGGGATCCTTTGAGTAAGCTGTCCATCATAGTAGGGAAAGGGCGGGCATACGTTGCATACCGCTAGTGTATGTGTGGCGGGGCCAAACGAGCGGGGATTCTAGGCCCGTTCACATGCCTCTTGTTTATAAAGGGTCAGAGCAGGATCGCAGCGGCAGACGAGGAGAAGGAACCTCCTGGTCACAGGAACTACACGAGGATTGCGCTCGAGAAAATCAAGGGTGCAGAGACCTCCATCAAGGATTACAGCTAACTTTACAGGGTGGCAATGGAGAGAAGGCACATCTCCACGCTAACAATGGCGCCCTCGTGGGCATTCCTGCTGCACGATCACATGATCGTGCAGCAGGAATGCACAAAGAGGCATCGGGGGAAAGGAAAACCCTTTCCTTTCCCTCGATGTCTCTTTCAGAATCAAACCCCCCTCCCCGAGCCAAAACTCACCTTATTTCCCCGACGCGCTGGAAGCAAATGGCTTCCAGCGCGTCGCGGAGAAAGAAACCCTCAATGATGTCAGCGCGCCTCGCGCGCGGACATCATTGATGAGGGCGGGGGAGGCAGGGGAAGTCCTTCCCCTGCCTCCTAAAAAAACCCCGACGATCGGATTCCCACGGGGAGCGCCAGCGCTTCCCCCGTGGGTGGTCTTATGACGAGCTGGACTCGTCATGAGCACACGAGCACTGTGTGCCATGACGAGTCCAGCTCGTCATAAGCATGGAAGGGGTTAAGTAATGGTTTGAAAAGTATGAGAATCATTGTGATGCTGAGTTTGTCACTGAAGGGAGTTCACATTTCTGGTCTAATGGGCTAATCTGCTGAATTACAGGAATCCCAACTAGCAAAGACAACCGTAGAGTTGGTGAGCTTTATACATTCAGCTGAGCATAAATTTCAGGACGCAGTCTGTAGAGATGTAAGGGGGAGTTGTGCCATGATGATTGGCCTTGAAAACTTGAAACAGTAATTCTTAAAGGGCTCTGTTTTGGCTATGTGCCAACACACTTGGGGGGATATTCACAAGGACTTATCTCCGATTTATCTCCACCTTAACTCATCAAAAGTGGAGATAGATTTAACACCCCATTCACAAGCGGGTGCAAACTGCAGACATCGCCAGTATTCCCGAGATAACTGCCCCAAAATTTATCTCCACGGTGGACACCACCAACTAACCCTAATGAGATGAAGAGTAGGCATTCCCGTGCAAAAACACACGAAAAAACCACAACACCACTTTCACAACAAACTGCCAGATCCGCGATGCGAACCAAAAACAGGTGATAAGCCGCGGTAGCACCAGGGATTTAACACCTGCCTTTTGCTGGTGCTAAGCAGGACGACTACCCACAGCATGAAAGGGAGCCCAGCCAAGAGCCACACCTGAAGACCCACAGATGCCATGGAGGCAATGATCATGCATCTCCGATACCCATGAGGGCCACAACATCCACCACCCCCAGCACCCCCCCAGGTACCCCCTCCCGACATACACATACCGTGCATGACACAAGAGCCACAAAAAGCGCATGATGACGCACATTGCCAAAAAAAACCACACATGTGTGGCCAGAAGAACGAGAAACAGTCACACAGCACTGAAGTAACAACCAAAAACTTTATTGAAATACAACACAAAACACCAATGCGGAAGACTCCTGTCGGGTCCGTCAGGGACAATCTCGACGTCACAACCTGGAAAATAAAGCACAAAATCAGAACGTGTGTCACGCGCACATCAAAGGAGCGAGACACAGAGAAACAGAGAAGGAAAGAAAGGCACAGAGAGAAAGAGAGGGAAGGAAAGGAAGGGAGAGAGAGAGAGAGAGAGAGAGAGGGGAAGGAAAGGGGAGAGAGTGAGAGAGAGAGGGAAGGAAGAGAGAGAGAGAGAGAGAGAGAGAGAGGGAAGGAAAGGGGAGAGAGTGAAAGAGAGAGAAGGAAAGGAAGGGAGAGAGAGAGAGAGACACCGCCGCCCCTGCGCACCCAGGCCCCACTGTTGACCTGCTGCCACCGGTGTGTCTCCAACCACGTGCCGGGATACACTGCAAGCCACCAGGTCTGCAATCTGTAATCGAGGCCAGAGTCAATCATGGCAGAGTCCATCACACAGCACACGGCAACAACGCCTGTCCATCCCTGCGCACACATGCAGCCGCACCCCACCCCCTCCCGCCGGCCAGCGCTGGCTGTCCGCACTTGCGCACCCCGGGCCCACTGCTCACCTGCCGCCAACGGTGTGTCCACCAGTGGGCACACCACGTGCCCGTGCAAGCTCCAGGCCCCGGTCCCGCCACCATGGCATGGTCCACATCATGCGGACCCGTCCCACGGCCCAGCAGGTCCCACACAAGCCGCTGAGTCCTGGGTCATCAATGGTGGAGACCACATCAGTGCACACGTCATCATCGCAGGCTGCACACCCGCTCAGCTATTTCGGTGCCACTAACCCTGTGCAACGCCAGTCAGCGCCACGTGCTGGTAGGCCGGTGAGGGGCACAAGGCTTCGGGTGCCACTAACCCTGTGCACCGCCAGTCAGCGCCACGTGGTGGTAGGCCCATGACGGGCGCAAGGCTTCGGGTGCCACTAACCCTGTGCAATGCCAGTCAGCGCCACGTGGTGGTAGGCCCGTGACGGGCGCAGGGCTTTGGGTGCCACTAACCCTGTGCGCAACAACTCATGGGCCCTTTATGATTGAGAACCGTGGAGCGTCCGTCATCCAGTCACCACCGGCAGAGGGGAATGTGACGTTGTCGGCCCCTTATATTGGCAGGGTCACATGGTCTGTGACGCCTGTGCCGGATGGGTGTGGTGTGTGTGCAAACCTGCCCTCAGGGAGTGGCCGTGACATGCTGACAACTAGACCAGTGACCTGCACACCACCAGCGAGTACGCCTGTGAGAGGTAGCTATGTGGGCCCCCCCTCGGAGCGTAAGCGGAGTGGTCTGGCCTGGCGTACGCCGGACCAGCGCAGGGCTTGCAACAATGACTCGGGGGCTCTGGGCGTGGTTCAGTCCATGTCCGGACAAGGAAGTGACTAATGCGTGTGTCCCTGTTGTGGTGTCCACTGCACCCAGAACCCAATAGGCAATGTAGCACACTGTGACTGGCATCCCACTAGATGAGCATCATTGACGTAAGGGATATCACTGTCCCTACATTCATCCACACATTCATACATGAATGATGAAAGACATGACACAACAGTGCATTACTGGATGTTTATTGCACATCCAGTGGAGTTTTGCAGCTGGAGCGGTACAGGGCCATGCCAAGCACACTACAAAATATGGGCCCGTGGAGGGCCAGCCAGAGTCCATCCGGGGATGACAAGTACTGCGGAAGAGGAAGGGTACAGTCCGCAGTCTGGTCGCTGTGTCATTGGTCATCAAACAGGATATGGCAGTCCATGTCGCGGTCCAAGGTGAGTGCAGCGGAGTGTATCGGGGGTCAGTGGAAGGTCATGGGGCCATGTGCGGCACCAAGCAGAAACAGGCCAGGTGGCGGAAATGAATGCTAGTGCCTCCTTCTTAACTCAATCCCATCCACGTCCTCGGATGTGTGCTCTGCCCCACCCGTGGCAGGGGCCGGAGGAGGATTGTCGGCCGCACTGTGTGGCAGTGACACATCAGGTGCCGGAGTGGATACGCCTGCCGCACTGTGAGGCACTGACACACCAGGGGGCGGAGATGTGGATGGTGTGGGGGCAGCAGCATTCATCATCGCCACGCCTTGTGGCAGCAATGCCATGATGAGGATCTGCAGGGCATGGTAGATCCCAGCTACATTTCGCTGATGTGCAGCGGTGGCTGCCATCCTTTCCGCCTCCTTCCGCACCATGTCCTCCATGAGCCTCCGCATGTGTGCCAGCTCACGGCTGGGATCGCTGGAGCCACTCTGAGCAGACAGGTGTTCTTCTCTCCGCGTCATGACTCCAGCGATGTCAGTCAGGGCTCGTTGGAGACCATGGAGCGGGCCGTGGGTGTCCGTTAGGGACTGGAGCTGGTCCCTGATGGGACCTAGACACCCATGGATGGCGTCCAGTTTGGTAGCCATGAGGTCGAACCCCACCGCACCTGCTCAGCCGTCTCCCTCTGGCCCTCCAGCACATGGTGTTGGAAGGCCATGTGTTGTTCCTGGAGGTCTTGGGAGACTGCCGGGGGTGTGGGTGCCTCCTGCTGGGTGGTTTGGGTAGTGGGTGGGGTCTCCTGGATGCAGCTGGGCTGCCCTGATCCTGGAGGTGAGTTGCGGATGATGTCAATGATGTCCTGGAGGGCTTGGGTGTCGATGCTGGGGGTGTCCTCCTCGTCATCAGTGAGGAGTGGCTGGGACTGCTCTGCAGGAGGTGTTGACGGTGGCCCTGCAATGTGAAGGGGAGATGATGTATTACAATGTGCCGCATGTAAGTAGCCGCATGGTACAGGTTCACATTCAGACAGCATGGCATTGTACATTGTGACAGTCTGTGGATCAGGGCCATGATCCAGAGTCATTGTGGGTGTGCACTGTGCTCTGCTTGATTGTGCATGTGTGCCATTGTGGCTATCTCCACCCGTCCCCCCAGTACCTGGTGGTCACTCACCCTGTTGCGGTTGTGTTGTGTCCTGTCGAGCAGTGTCCGGTCCCCCAACTCCGGCCACAGTCTCCACACTGATGACTGTCGACACCAGCTCCTCCATGTCATCCAGCTCCAGCTGTGGCGCTGGGCTCCCACCTCCAGTCTGCATTGCTGCCTTCTGGTTGGCTGCGAGTTTCTCCTTGGTCTTGCGCTTGATGTCAATCTTGTGCTCTCCGACGGCATTCACCTTGTCCACGATGTCCCGCCATATTCCATTTTTGGTGCCCAATGACACGTTGGAGGTGACGAACAGTTGTTGATGGTGTTCCATCACCTCCGTGACCAGGATCCTGTTTTCCTGCGGACTGAACTTCGTCTTCCTCTTCTTCTTGTCCTTGCCCTTCCCTGTCCCCGAGGTCCCAGGCTGGTCATCCGAGGTGCTTGTGGGGTTGCGCTCGTCCTCTGCGCCTGCTCCGGCTGCCTCCATGGTGCTTGGGTGTTGGTCATTTTGTGTTTGTGTGTTTTTTCTACTTTTATAGTTATTTTTTCCCACCTGCCATGTGTGTATTGCAGGCCTGGCTCTGCTTATCGCTGATTTCCTCATCGCGCTTTGGCCCATTGCATGTTTTTTCGCGTTGAGGTTTGTGTTTTTATCACCGTCGTGGTTGTTGTATCACTTACATTGTCCGCGTTTTCGGCGGACTATCGCATGGTGCCGCCTTGTTGTGAATTCCACGTTGACACAGGGTTATTTTCCCGCGATAGGCTGCGATGTGTAAAGTTGCGTTAACATTTTTTGGAGATGTTTAGCACACGTTCTTGTGAATATACCCCTAAGAGTCAGAAACCAAGGTGGGGGGATTCTTTGTGGAGATTAAGTAGTGTGCTGGTTGTAAAATCAATAGCATTGTCCAGGGTTCAACGGCATGTAGTGGTAGACCTACCAAGAAACCATTATGGTAATCTATCTTGCTCATGACTAGGGACTGGATTACATAAGTAAAATCATAAATGATCCGGTAGGCTCCAGCTCAGAGAGAGTAACTTCGATATTCCCTGTGACTGAATGTTTACACGTAATCTTTCAACAAAATAGTTGAAGAATTTTGTGAAAAGGATGTAAGCCTGGCCCAAACTAGGTGGCATGCTACTTCCTTTGGGTTGCTCCATGGTTACGACCATCCTGGTGCCAGACAGTCTCACCCAGAGCTCTTAGAGTCTTTCATGTATGTGAATATGAGAATCACAAGGGTCTCGTTTTGTACAGATAAAATTACATTAGGGTAGGTGAATGTTAGATTTCTTTATTAAGCCACATTATACATAACTTTATTCCATCCAGACATACACTCCCTGCTCATACAAAGCACCAGCTCTACCTTTACTTACCTAACAGACCCCTTTCTGTCACCACCAAACCTTTACTCAGCACTACATCATTTCATCCACCAACATCATACTCCTCTTTTTACCAAAAACACATTACGAAACAATCCTCACACTCCACTCCACCATACATTTTACCTCTTTCAGCTATCAAATCTCACACAAACATAACATGCAATCTTTTCCAAAACACATCACCACCCCTTTACCATTCAACTTTCACTCACCAACAATACTTCACATACAAGTCCTTTTTAAAAACCACTACATCATCATCTCCTCTCACTACTCTACAAAAATAATACATAACACACACCAGCACAATAAAATAACACACTCACTTATTGCACAATACTTTCCATCACAAACTAGACACACAAACCCACTCCCATCCTCCTGACTACACAGATAATACACATCCTAAACCATCTTTACTGCCAACCTTTCTCTCTTCCCCCACACCTAACACAAATACACCAACACAACAGTTCTCATTAAAACGCCTCTCATCCATTGCACAATTCAGAGACTTACAACATGACCCACATGCTGCACCACCACCCCTAACTCATGCACCTTCTACCCTAAACAGACAGAAACAAAATTAAACAACATGCCTCTTCACAACTTCGCATCTCCATGTCTATTACACAAGAAGGCTGCTCTACAAAAACAACACACCTCACCAACTCACTCTCAAACAACATCTACACACACACACAGACCCATCAAAATGTCTTCTAAGCCTGCTGGATGAGGAATATGATATAGAAAAGCAACACAATTGCTTTCCTCATACAGCTAAATGCCAGCACTAATGGCACACCTGCTACAAGCTCAAAAAATACTGCTCACTCTTCTACAAAACAAAGTCACACCAAAACACAATCTCTAAACTGCCTACTAATAAAAACAAGCATCACTTCTACGACCTACTTATTGACACACAACCTTACTTACTCTTCATAACAGAATCATGGTTGGGAGATGACATGGCTCCAGTTTTGCATAAAGCTGTTCCTCTATGCTATCAAACTATCACACAAAATCATATAGGCAAAAGAGGAGGTGGACTTGCTGTTGTATTCAAGCAAATAATACATCTCACTAAAGCTGATGATTTTTCCATACCAGATTGAGAGGCCCATTTCACCAGATGCAACCGCCCACCAACTTCTTCCTGTAACTTCCTGCTCCTTTACAGACCTCCACCTAGCAATGCAACATTCCCAGACACATTTCTAGATACAGTTTCAAACCTGAAAACACTACACTCCAACCTTTGCACTCTGGGTGACCTCAACATTTGGTTTGACAAACCCAATGTGCCCTATCCAAAAAACCATCATCACTGGCCTTGACACACTGTACCTGCATCAGATGAGCCACAACCCCACACACATCGCTGGACACATCCTAGATGTCATTTTTGCAAGTCCAGAACTAGTTACCTTTCGAACGAGTACTCCAGTTACATGGTCATACCACCATTTGCTAGCTGTCCAATGTAAAAAACCATAAAGAAACACATCCACCTATCGACCGTGGAACAAACTCAATTTTGAATACTTAGAAACACAACTAACACAGATCTAGACACAATAAATTCAGTTCAAAAACTATTTGAGGGACTACAGGAAGCTTTTAATATCCTAATACCACTCAGAACAACAAAACAGGAGAAAAGAAAACAGGCACCTGGGAGAAATGCAGAACTAAAAGAGATAAAACAGCAGATTAGAAAGCTGCAACACACCTGTCTCATAACAAAGAGCAATCAAGACAAACTTTCCCTACAGAAACTTAACAGATTATACAAGTCAGCTATCAAAAAAAGCTAAAAAATTCAGACAGAATTAAAAATGCTCAATGTGCAAATAAAGAATTTTACAAAATTCCCACAAAATTTCGTAAACCTAAATGCATAGAAAGAACACATCCCATTACTCAAGAATTCACAGGCAAACTGGCACATCATTAACGGTGGCGGCTGGTAGGAGACGGGGTGGAGGGGCAGGGGAAGGTTGGGGGATGATAAAGAAAAAATAAAACGTACCTGCTGGTGCCGTCACCAGCTGTCGCAAGTGGCCGCCTCTCCTCCGCAGGTCAGGAACCAGGAACAGGAAGCACCCCAGCTTCCAGACTCCCCTAACAAATCACGACCCTGCTGATAGCAGCGTCGTGATCGGTCTGAGCACTGTGGTTCAGCGCTCAGAGAGAGAGTGGAAGCTTGGGCATGTTCTCCACCCAGGCTGTAATGCAGCCTGGATGGAGAACGTGCAAAGTGCGCATGACTGTTCGGCCGGCCCGAGAGTGCCGTCCAAACAGTCATGTGCACTTTAGGTGCAGCAGAAGCAGCCACTCCTCCTCTCTGTGACGCGGGGAGCCCAGCCATGCCCTAACCTGGTGTCACAGCAACTCCAATACAAAAAATAAAATGATAACGCTACATTATTATCATTTTCTTTTTCATTTTGCACTGCTTTAAAGCAGTGGGCCGACGCTCCTCCACCTTAGCGGAGGAGCCACCGATGATCATTACACAACCAAAGCAGACATGTTGGACTCCTATTTAAAACAAAGCAAAACCACCAGCACCAACCCTTTTCCAAAAATGCCATCCAAGAGTAGGCTAACCCAGCCTCTCTATTCCTTCAAACAAATTTCTCAATGTGAATTTATGGAGCTGGTCAAAGCAAGCAGGCCTGCCGACAGCCCTTCTGACCCTTGTCCACCACAAATGTTCAAGAACATTCTTCTAACTACCTCTGCTGCCACACCAGTAAGAAGAATCATCAATAATTCCTTAACTACGGGAATCTTTCCAGAAGACCTAAAAAAGGCATACATATGCCCATTATTAAAGAAAACTAGCCTGGACCCGCTTGATCCCGACAATCACGGACTGATTACAAATGGACCTTTCCTAGGAAAATTGATAGAAACAGCAGCATTTGCACAGATGTCACAATTCATTGAAGATAACTCCATACTTTCTGACTTCCAAACAGGATTCCGTCCAGGAAGAGGCACAGAATCTGCCCTCATCGCCATCTAGGATGACCTTAAAAACACAGCAGACCGCAATGGGGTTGCTTAACTACTTCTCTTGGACCTCTCAGCTGCCTTTGACACAGTTGACCATGACACTCTAATCCAAAGACTCTACGAAGTCGGCATAGAGGGGACTGGCCTCGACTGGATCTCATCCTACCTTCAAAACAGAACAAATGGCATCCATTCTCCACCCTTCTCATCCAAATCGCACTTCACAAAAGCAGGGGTCCCTCAAGGCTCTATCTTCTCACCCATGTTTTTCAACATGTGCATGAAGTCCTTACCGGCAATCATCAATCAATTTCAGCTCACATGCTATAACTATGCAGATGACACACAAATACTCTTCAAACTGGAAATCCCCAAACACATTGGAAACTCACAAATCCTCAGTTGCCTCAGTGGATAACAAAGAGCCATCTCAATTTGAATGCTTCCAAAACAGAAATACTCATATGTGGCGAACGGAAAAATTATGACCCACTTTGCGCCTGGCTTGACGATCTGGGACAACCACCTAAAATATCTAAGGAAGTAAGAAACATTGAAATTACCATGGACTCCAAATTATCAATGAATGCACAAGTGGACAAATTAGCAAGATCAAGCTTCATTACTATGAAAACTCTCCAACGCATCTTCACCCACCTGGGATTTCCACACAAGGTCCAAGCCACTATCTCTTCTGTACTGTCTAAAGTTGATTTACACCAATGGCCTCTACCACAGATATTCTTTCTCAACTATGAAAGGACTACAATGGATTCATAACTCTGCTGCCAGACTACTCCTACATCTGAAGCCACAAGTCCACACTCCCCTACCTTGAGGGCCCTACATTGGTTACCGGTTGCAAGAAAATCCACATTCAAGCTGCTTTGTATCACCCACAAAGCAATACATGGAACAGGACCGCTTTTCATCAGGAATAAAATCACCAAATACATTCAACAAAGGAACCTCCGCTCCAGGTTGATACCTCATCTCAAAATCCCACCATACAAGAAAAAAAACAGGTGACACATCTTTCTCTGTTAAAGCAGCCAAACGATGGAATTCATTACCCCCAAACATAAGATCCACAGATAACCATCTTATCTTCAAAAGACTACTCAAGAGTTGGCTCTTTCCTATATAACCACTCAAACACAAATGTACAGCATATCCCTGTGTATATAAACATTCAATTTGATTATATGTATGTATCTAGATATGTGTGTTTCTTGATATAAATATATAGAATGAAATGAGCTCATGTATCTATATATTTATTACTTTACTCCTGTATAAAAAATCTGTTGACTCTCTCCAATGCACTACCCTATATTTCACCCTATACTTCTCTCAATATATCCTTTACCTCCACTCTTTGGCTCATCCCAAACTTCATTCTACTGCTATGATCTCCAAAATAACCCTTTCTAGACTCTTCCCTATTCTACCCCTCCTTGGATCACCCCAATCCTCATTTTAATACTATGATCTCCCAAACAACCCTTCTAAATTCTTCCCTCACCGATCCCCCCTTTGACGCATCCGAAAACTCGTTTTACTACTATGATCTCCCTAATTCATTTCTAGAGATTCTTCCCACCTCCATTTCTCCTTATACTTATACCAAACCTCAACGTACTACTATTATTTCCCAATAAGCACTTTGTAGACTCTTCTCTCTTCTATCACCCCATTATCCTTTTCCATCCAACTACCAGTCTCACATGCCCACCGCTCAAATTCACTCAAATTTTACTATACTAATACACCAATAATTCTTTTTGGGTTCCAGAGTACTATGCTACTTGCCAAAAAGCACTTCAACGCTTCGTCAGGGGCAGTAAGCGATATATAAATACAATTACAATGCAATTACAATACAACACCAGTCTATGATCATATGTTATGCAAAGTTGAAAGCACCTATGCAGTGGATTATGTTACTTTCTGCACATATCAAACATAAATTACATAAGTGCCATGGAGTGCAGTAGACATTCATACCCCTTTTTAACTTTGTCATGGCACCTCAGTGTTACAGAAAGGACTGCAGATGCATTTGTTGTTGCGTCTGTAATACACATGGCATGGAGCGCATTACTTGTCCATGATATATTAGGAGAGTTCTCTATTTGCATGAGTCTTACCCCAAGCAACTGAGGTAAGGCCTTTGTTGACACACCTGTTCCTTATTGTAATCCATCCATTAGGGGACGGGCTAACTGTGTGCCAAGTGCCATCTATGAGTGCCACACAGTGCACAAAAAGAATGGTCCACTGGTTATGCATTGGGTTACTTGAAGCATAGCAATTTATGACTTTACCATAACCCGATGAAACAAAGTATTTTAGCTCAAGATGTATTTTTTTTTAAAAATTAAACTCACAGAATTTTTTTGTTGAACCAATAATTATTTACATAATAAAAAAAATAAAAAAAATATAATATATTTGCATAATTGGATTCAATTGGCCCTTTCGGCAGTGGTGTGCCCTCAGGCATGGGCACCCGTAATATCTCCTCCAGCTCCTCTGAACACTCTAACAAGGAAAGGGACGCCCTCACAGTGCAGTTACGCAGTGCAGTTTAATACAAAATTCAAGAATCTGGCATTAACAAACCCAACTTCGGCTTCACAGAGCCTTGCCCATTCGCGGGTGAACACTTGCCACCTGTCGAAGTGTGCGGAGGAGCTGGACTATATATATATGGCGATAGCCAGTAGGTAGTTATAGTTAGGACCTTGTTTCTATTCAAAAATTGTTTATTCTTTTGCCAATATCTTTGGCGCCGTTTGACGAATCTTCGCGAAATTTTCAAAACTAATTTTTCACTCAGGTCAGCTCCTGTCTTGAAAGTTTCGGGGTGATTCGTCAAACGGGGGCCCGAGAAAAAAGGGGGGGCCCAAAACATGTTTTCCCCATGTTAATTTCCATAGGAATTTTGAAACAGGTTACGCCCGAACTGCTGAACAGAATGACACCAAATTTGGCAAAAAGGTAGCCCTTGGTTCAGAAAGAGACCTTTTTTTTAAATGGTGTAAATACGTTCAGTAGTTCCTGAGAAAAGAAAAAAAGAAAAATATCGATATCTGAGCGACTCCTCCCGAGCACGAGCTGACTTCTGATTGGCTGCCAACACTCCAAACCAGGAAGTGTTGGCAGCCATCTTGTGACTCGGTACCGAGTCACAAGAAAAAGGGGGGGAAAAAGTGAAAAATGAAGAAAAGGGGGCAGGGTAGAAACACCCTGACACCCTAGGCCTGCTCAGGGGGTCCCACAAGGACCCCCAGGGCCAAAAAAAGCATTTTTTTAAAATAATTTCGGCTGAATTTGCGCTGGGTTCGCAAATCCGGCCAAAATTATAAAAAACAAACGAAGCGCAGGCTCCCGCGCTTCGTTTGTTAAAAACCCCCGGGTGGGCCAGGTCCCGGGGGCATGCCAAATTATGTCGCAGGGGCCCGCGGGGGCCCCCGCAGCCCCGGGGACCGCCACCTCCCTGGGGCTTCATTCATGATGTGCAGGGGGGCACGCGGCCCCCCCACAGCCCCGGGGACCGCCACCTTCCTGGGGCTTTAGTCAAATAAGGGCGGGGGCCTCATGGGCCCCTCCAAGCCCCAGGGACTGCCACCTCCCCGGGGCTTTCTTAAAATTAGGGTGGGGGGGCCTTGCGGGCCCCCGAGCCCCGGTGACCGCAACCTCCCTGGGGCTTTCTTAAAATTAGGGTGGGGGGGCTCCACGGGCCCCCCGAGACCTGGGGACTGCCACCTCCCCTGGGCTTTCTTAAAATTAGGGTGGGGGGCTTCGCGGGCCCCCCTGAGCCCCGGGGACCACCACCTCCCCGGGGCTTTGAATATATTTAGTATGGGGGGGCTCGAACCCCCCCACACTGCCCCGGGGACCACCACCTCCCCGGGGCATTGAATATTTAAATACGGGGGTCCGTTGCGGACCCCCAGCCCCGGGGACCACCACCTCCCCGGGGCTATGGAAATAAAGGGAGGGGGGCCACGCGGCCCCCCTCCTGGAGCCCTTGATGGCCCTGGGGACTACCAGGCCCGGCTCCTGCAATGTCCCGGGGTGCCCACCCCCGGGACATTGCTGTTTGCTATGGCAGGGCAGGAGCCATGCGGCTCCCGCCCTGCCATAGCAAACACTAGTTTAGTTTTTGGACCCGAGAGCAGGAAACCTGCTCTCGCTTCCAAAAACCAAAGCAGATTGCTTTTGCACAAGGGGAGCTGCATGTCAGCAGCTCCCCTTGTGCAAAAGCAATGCTGGCTCCCACAGGAGGCGGGGAGCCGGTGAGACCGTGGGGGCATTGGGGCTCCCGCCACGGTCCCCAACTTGAGGGCCGGCCCCGGTGGATGGGGTCCCCGGGGCCAGAAGTGGCCCGGGAGGGGGGCCACGCGGCCCCCTCCCTTTTAATTATTATTAATATTTTTTTTATTTGAAAAAGGAAGGCCGGATGGGTCTCCGGGGCCATAATTGGCCTAAGGAGGCCGGCCACGTGGCCCCCATCCTAAACAAAAACACAGGCTGGCCAGGCCCCGGGGGATGGGGTCCCCGGGGGAGGTGGCCTTGGGAAGGGGGATCACGCGGCCCCCTCCCGTACTTTAAAAAAAAAAAAAAAATTTAAACGAGGCAATGCCCCGGGGGATGGGGCCCCCAGGGCCATTATAGGCCTCAGGAGGGGGGCCACACGGCCTCCCTCCAAAAACAATTATAAAAAATGCTGGCCAGACCCCGGGGGATGGGGTCCCCGGGGCCAATAGCGGCCCAGGGAAGGGAGGCCACGCGGCCCCCTTCCCGTTTTTTTTTTTTTTTTTTTAAATGCTCAGGCTTTGGGGGATGGAGTCCCCACGGCCCAAAAAATAGTAAAAGAAGAGGGTCCACACAGCCCCCCTTCTACAAATATTTAAAACAAAGAAAAGCTGGCATCTCACCGGATGCCCCGACCCCTCCCTGCACCACTCTGCAAACGCACCCCCTGGCGCGTTCTAAGTTGGGGAATTAAATCCCCTTGAATACTGAGGGTCCTGAGGGCCAACTAGCCCACCAGGTACCTCCAGTGAGGCCACACAGCTGGATTGCAGAGAGTGGTCCGAGGCCACGCCCCTTTACACCACTCCGCAAACGTGCCTCTTGGCGCACTGCTGGTGGGGCGATGAGGTCCTCTTGTGTCCTGAGGACCTCAGGACACAAGTGGACTTCATCATCCATACAGCAGTGCACCAGGCGGCGCGTTTGCAGAGTGGTGTAAAAAGGGGGCGTGGCCTCGGACCACTCTCAGCAATCCAGCTGTGTGGCGCTTACTGGAGGTACCTGGTGGGCTAGTTGGCCCCCAGGGACCCTCAGTATTCAAGGAGACTTAATCCCCCAATTTAGAACGCACTAGGGGGCGTGTTTCCAGATTGGTGGAGAAAGGGGGCATGGCCTGTGTCGCCCTCTCAGCAATCCCACTGTGTGGGGCTTACTGGAGGTAAGAGGTAGGCTAGTTGGCCCCTAAAGGACCCCCAGCAGCGAAGGGAACTTCAATCCCCATCCAAGAGCGCGCCAGGGAGCGCGTTTGCAGAGTGGTGGACAAAGGGGGCGTGGCCTGTTATGAGAACTTAGCAATCCTGCTGTCTGGTACTTACTGGAGGTAATAGGAGGGGTAGTTGGCCCCCAAGAATGTCCTTGGGGACCAAGTACCCCTGTTGTTACCTCCAGTAAGTCCCACACAGTAAGATTGCTAAGACATCTTCGGAGGCCATGCCCCCTTTTTCCACCACTCTTCAAACATGCCTCCTGGCAGACTACGGGATGAGGGATGAAGTCCACTTTACTCCTGAGGGACTTTGGGGGCCAAGAAGCCTTTCTGGTACCTCCTGTAAATCCTATGCAGCGGAATTCCTGAGCGCTGGTAGGAGGCCCAGCACCCTTTCTCCACCACTCTGCAAACGTGACTACTAGTTAAAGAAGTGTTTGCAATGTAACAGGTTTTGCATTTGCAAGAATTTGAGCTATTGGCGTTATAAATGTAAACATTTTTTACTAATTTTTTGGGGAGTGGAGTGGATGTATGTTGTGTGTAGTGGAATTATGTGGTATGTTGTGCAGTGAAATTATGTGGATAGAAAGTATGTGGTATTTAGTGTATAGGAATTATGTAGAGTGGGATTATGTGTTATGGAGAGTAATTATGTGGTATGGTAGTCTGTGTTGTGGAGTGGTAACCTCAGGTTTAGTGTTTCTCGTTTCCATAGAAGCTCAACCATGAACTCAGTGAGACAAAAAAAGAAGGAATCACTGAGGAGCACTTGTGGACCTAGTCCGAGGTATGAGCAGGGCCACTGGAATTATGCGACTGTTTGGCTGCACCGACTTTCGCACAATTATACATTTTCTGCATTAGCCACATAATTCATCATCTGCTCCCTAATCTGCAGAGTTGAACAAAAAAAGCCTTGTTTCTAGCTCAAACGGCTCAAACGTTACCAAAAATGCAGCTACAAGTGTTACAGCATTGTGGAAGGCCCTTTGCAAACCTAGAATGGTCTCCTGTTACTTATTGCTAAATGTGGGTGTTAAATTGGTACTAATGGTGTGCAAGCCACTCTTGCTTCCTTCTGCGCCTCTCTTGTCTCTTTCTGCATTTCTGTTGCTTCTTTCGGCACATCTTTCTTTTTCTGCACTTCTCTTGCCTCTTTCTGCAAATCTCTTCTACTTTCTGCACCTCTCTTCCCTCTTTCTGCACGCCTGTTGCCTCTTTCTGTACCTCAGTTGCTTCTTTCTGTACCCCTCTTGCCTCTTTCTGCACCCTTCTTCCCTCTTTCTGCACCTCTTTTGCCTTTTTCTGTATCCCTCTTATGCCTTTCTGCACCCTTTTTGCCTCTTTCTGCAACTCTGTTACTTCTTTCTGCACTTCTCTTCCTTCATTCTGCACCTCTCTTGCTTCTTTCTGCACCTCACTTGCCTCTTTCAGCACCTCTCTTGCTTTTTTCTGCAGATCTCTTGCCTCTTTCTGCACCTCACTTGCCTCTTTCAGCACCTCTGTTGGTTCTTTCTGCACTGCTCTTGCTTCTTTCTGCACCTCACTTGCCTCTTTCTGCACTTCTCTTGCTTCTTTCTACACCTCTGTTGCTTCTTTCAGCACTGCTCTTGCTTCTTTCTGCACTTCTCTTCCTTCTTTCTGCACCCCTCCGGCCTCTTTCTGTACCGTTCTTGCCTCTTTGTGCACCCCTCCTACCTTTTTCTGCACCCCTCTTGCCTCTTTCTGCACCTCTGTTGGTTCTTTCTGCACTGCTCTTGCTTCTTTCTGTACCTCACTTGTCTCTTTCTACACTTCTCTTGCTTCTTTCTACACCTCTGTTGCTTCTTTCAGCAATTCTCTTGCCTCTTTCTGCACTTCTCTTCCTTCTTTTTTCACCCCTTGTGCCTCTTTTTGCACCTCTGTTGGTTCATTCTGCACTGCTCTTGCTTCTTTCTGCACCTCACTTGCCTCTTTCTGCACTTCTCTTGCTTATTTCTACACCTCTGTTGTTTCTTTCAGCAATTCTTTTGCCTCTTTCTGCACTTCTCTTGCTTGTTTCTGCACCTCTTTTGCTAATTTCTGTATCCCTCTTGCCTCTTTCTGCACCATCTTCCCTATTTCTCCACCTCATTTGCTTCTTTCTGCACTTCTCTTGCTTGTTTCTGCACTGCTCTTGCTTCTTTCTGTACCTCTGTTGCAAATTTATGTATTCCTCTTGCCTCTTTCTGCACCCGTTCCCTCTTTCTGCACCTTTCTTGCCTGTTTCTGCACCTCTCTTGCCTCTTTCGGCACCTGTGTTGCTTCTTTCTGCACTTCTCTTGCCTTTTTCTGCACCTCTGACTTAGAGGTAGCTTTAATCCCCCTGCCCTATTATGTACTAGGGCCTTACAGGGGAGGTCATGCCAATCACAGGGGTATCCCAACCCATAGTGTACCCTAGTGTATATAGGTGTTTTCACTGTATTCTAAGTGCCTTTCAGGATAGCACTGGCTCCGGGCCTGGTTAGTCAGAGTCAGTTACCACCAGTACCAGTCAGCAAAAAGTTGGGGGCACAGGATGACTTTGCAACAAGGCCTCTTTCTGCACCTCTGTTGGTTCTTTCTGCATATCTCTTGCTTCTTTCTACACCTTTCCTCATCTTTCTGGACTTCTGTTGCCTCTTTCTGCATTTCTCTTGCTTCTTTCTGCGCGTTTCTTCCTCTTTCTGCACATGTCCTACCTCTGTAGGAATAATTAGAAATTAGCATTTAAAAAACCTTTGAAATTCACTGAAAAAACCATAGGTTTCAGGGACGTTATAGTTAGAAATTATCATTTAAAAAACCATTGAAATTCACTGGAAAAAACCATAGGTTTCAGGGACATTATAGTTAGAAATTAGCATATAAAAAACCTTTGAAATTCACTGAAAAACCCATAGGTTTCAGGGACGTTATAGTTAGGAATTAGCATTTAAAAAACCTTAGAAATTCACTGAAAAAACCATAGGTTTCAGGGACGTTATAGTTAGTTGGACATTTCACTCGTACAAAACCAGAGAAATTCGGCTGTTATAGTTAGTTGAGCTAACTATAACTCACACCCACAATGCACTGCTGATGACGTCACATATTACATCATTCATGACATGGTCAGTGACATCACTGATGACATCACTGATGACATCTCAAATGACATCACTGATGACATCATTCACGTGATAATCTGATGCACCTCCTCACACCCTAATATATCGTTTGATACACCCACTCCAAAATGCAGAGTACCATTTTCGAAACCATAGACACATCAATACCAGTTACTACATACCCACTCACTGATTCCTAGGTCTACACACACGTCCACTGATTCACCCATACAGTTACTCGTACATGCAATCACTCATCAATACAACACTATCATATGCACTCATACACCTATACAGACACTCACACACCACCACTCACCCATATAGTAACTCACACACCAAGTCAGTCATGCAAAGAATCAATGACACTCCCATTTACTCACCCATACAGTTATACACACGCCACTTCACTTATTCATACAGATACTAACACATATTTACTCTCTTCTACAATCACTGACACAAGCACACACTCATCCATACAGCCACTCTCACAATCACTCACTCTCACATATAGTCATTTATGTACTGCAACACTCACATATACTGCCTTTCACATATGCAGTTACTCACACATGTACCACTGAGTCATCCATTCACTCACCAATACGCCTATACACACACTCACCCACCCATACAGTCCTTCACAGATGCACTCTTAAACCCATACACCCAGTGAATCACCTACTCACACATCTATGCACAGAGTCACACCCCCCCCACCCACCCACAGAGACACTCTGGCACCCATACAGATACTCAGACAACCAATCAATAACCCATATAGAGACTCATGTAGCTACTCACCAACCCATGCAGCCGCTTACACACCAACTGACAGACTAATACAGACATTCACACAGTTTAGTCACTAACCCATGCATTTAGTAAGACACGATTAATCACTCACTTACACAGTCAATCACGCACCTACTAAATCATCCATTCAGACACTTATACACCCACTCATTCTTCAATACACCTTGGCATATATATATATATATAAAAAATATTTAAACTTTACAGAAACACACAGTCACTGGATGATGTCATCAGTGATGTCATCGGTGATGTCATTTGAGATGTCATCAGTGATGTCACTGACCATATCATGAATGATGTAATATGTGACATCATCAGCAGTGCTTTGTGGGCGCGAGTTATAGTTAGCTCAACTAACTATAAAGGCTGAATTTCTCTGGTTTTGTACGAGTGAAATGTCCAACTAACTATAACGTCCCTGAAACCTATGGTTTTTTCAGTGAATATATATATATATATATATATATATATATATATATATATATATATACCCCGCATGTACTGTTAAGTTTTGCAATGGAAATATGACACCTTTAATCACCCATTGGTTCTTGACCTCTGTCCGCTTGGATTTATACCTTTTATATTAACCTTATTTGTGAGGATGTATTGGGGAGGTAGAGTTACTCACATAAGATGCCAAATTGGACCACAGACTGGACCATTAACCCCAGGAATAAAAATTGTTTCATATAGGGGTCTATGACACCTTTTATTACTCTGACGATTACTAAGTTTGTGGTTCTCGTTTAGTGCGGCACGGGCTTTTCCCACTTCTTGGCTGTTCATAGCATATGTTCCTTTTCAAATAACGGATTGGCTAAATTACCACATGTCCACTGTGCGTGGTTTATTTTTTCTTACTATCCGTAACTATTCTTGACAATTGCCAATCGCCTGATGACCATTTGACACCAAGAAACCATTTGGTTTTCTTACGGTATTCTTCGCCATTATTTGTCTTGGGTAGTTTTGCCGAGGGCGGTTGCCATTAGGTGAGCAAATACGGTTACATTAGTAATAACAATTTGCTCATCCTGACAGTGCATTAAGCGTCACACTATTTTTGTATTCGAATTTTTTATTTAAGTAATTTCCTACACATGTTTTTGAACAAGGCAAACATCATCAATTTTAATGTTCTCATCACAGCTCATAATTTTACGACATTATTTAAAATATATATGGAGAAGTAAAAAAATACAATTTGTAATATACAAATAATGTTCTAGTAACATTTGATCATTATTCAACAGCGATCTTCCCTTTTTTACTTTTATATGCATGACCACAAGAAATCTGTATGGATACTTTGGCCACATGCATGATCTGTTGGTTCGTACTCGTTCCATACAGATACCTTTTGGCCACTGCCTGTATCCACCTATTAGGCAATTTGCCACGTGTGATGTTATTTTCAATCACGTATGTGGTATATCAATTTAAATAAATCTTATGCTTATGGCCTGATAAATTCCTTTCTTTTTTTTATACTAGCTTAAGATGGCCGCCCTCCTTCCTCTCAATATGCATTATCCCTGAAGCCACAATTACTTGACTTCTTTAGGAATCTGAGTTTGGACCTTTGGGTCATTTACTTTATGAGATATCGCTATGTGGGGGTCACATATTTGCTGCTAAACTTGTAGGATGCCTTTCTATCCCCTTTTAGCTACCACCGTACGATTGAATTTGCCTCAGTTCCTTAGCCATTCCAAAATGGCTGCTGTCTTTACATAGGATTCCTTACTTCCGGGGACTTGTTTCCCACATGGATACCAGCACACAGCTGAGTTTAATTAACATTGGTTTGGTTAAAATAGGGAAGTGTCGCCGGAGCCTAACTTTTTCCTATAGGACCTGGGACAGATGACTAGGATACTTATCAAGGAATGGTCGATAGTGAGGCCGCATTTTGGGTTTTTTATATTATAGTATGGATAGGGGTCCAAACGCCAACGTGACTGCTCGCTTGGGCATCTAAGGTGCAAACTTACATCCATCATTACGCCTTTCCACAGTAATCTGACAGCCCATTGGGACTATTGACCTTTGCAGTATTGATTTCATTTCTATCCCTTGACAAGGGCGGTTCTTTACTATGTTCGTCTGCCCATTGTGTGACTATATGCAACCACCACATCGTCGTTATGATACATATTTTAATTATTCCCAATGTTCTTTATTCAGTGGGTGCACCATTGTTTAGAGGCATAAGTTGAGCTGTTTGGATTGCTTGCCAAGTCTTATTATGCTATTGTTGCATACTAAATATATCCCGGATTAGGCATGCCTAAATAGGACGTTGTTTTAACGGCTTCATGTCGTTTTGATTTACACCGATTATAGAGTTATATTAATTACAAGATTTGAGCATGGATATTATATCTCATAATCATGTTAGATTCCCCTGCATCAGACTCTTTGAAGTAGTTGCACACTCCATAAAGTTGGGGTCCCTTGGGGACCGCATCAGTTTAACTATTTAAATGGAAGTACCATCCCAGAATTATCTTGTTTCTTTTGGCTTTTCTAAATTGGTTCTTTTTTCACTTGTGTATAGCCTTTATCTCGTCGTGCTATTCCCCACACTTAGGGGCTGTTCTTTATAATTCTTGATAGGTATTAGCTCTGTGGATATTTATTCTCAATACCCTGTCTATGGGAAATCCACTTGGATATAACATCAAGTAAGAATAAGAGGGACATGACCTCGTAGGACTTTACAGTCATCAAATAATAACATGAAAATTAGACCATTAAAAGGAAAGATTTACTTCTTGATCCTAAGATACATGAGGTATGTTATATACATATATATTTATACACGCCTATGTGGAGAAAACATCATTGAGACATATGCTCATTTGGCAGTTGGCAATTGTTTACCAGTACATTGATCTCTAAAGAGAATAATCAAGGGTATTTATTCCATTAATGTTTATAAAACATGCTTCTCCAATAATATTCCTTGGAAATTTTCTTGTTGCAAATATGTCTCAACAACCTAGTATTCTAAGAAACAGGTGGTAAATACTTGACATTGATAGTTTTTAACTACTACATATAGAGGTGTCTACACTGGACCATCGTGCTCTTTTTGGTCAACTAAAATGTGTAGGCAGACAATGACTATATATATATATATATATGCAAGTCAATTGTTCTGTTGCTGCTTGTTCATAATAAATCCATGTAGCTTTGCATTAAGTCCTGCTTCAAGTGTTTTTCCGTTGTCTGATTCAATGTCCTGATGGAGTTTATGTTGTTTTTTTGAGTTTAGGTTTTTTATGTTACTTGCATATTTACCTTTTTACATTTTGTTGTATTTTTGAATTTTGTATTTTGTGTAAGTGTATATAGCTATGCATTGTCCTCTAAATGTGTCAGTTATGAGTGTCTTATTTATGTCCTTTTGTCCTCTTTATGTGTCAGTTATGAGTGTCTTATTCATGTCCTCTTGTATGTTGTTCACAGTCCTGATGAAGTTCAAAAAAGGTGTTTTTGAATGATACGCGATGGCTGGATGTTCTTTGTGGCTGAAATAAAGTAAAGAAAGAATAAAACAGATATCTTACAATATTTTTGGAATTGTTATGGACCACATCTTCTTTCCAGGGGGAACCTTTCCACATTAGTTTCATTTTGCTACTACTGGACAGTGGTACCAAACAACAGCATGTACTGGAGTAGTGCACAGACATAACTTGTTGAAACACGCAGTGAGGTGCAGCATCTGTGGTCCACTGTTGTTTCATGCACTTGGCTTTGTACAATTCTTGGACTTGCCTGCACTCACTAATCATGATTGAACTTTCACTATGCTGAGAGTTATTGATAGAAGAGAAGAACTGGCACATGACTTATTTAGTAGAGGATTGGACTACGGTAAACAAGAATAAGAACGATGGTTTGGATGGAGTTACTTTACAACAGTATATAGAAAACAAAAAAATCCCAAGAGGGTTGCGGATTCTAATATTCCCCACCTTTGAAAATCTTGGTGAGGATTTGCTAGCAGAATGGGAGAGCAACTTGGAGGGGGCATCATATACGATGATGCAGATCTTAATTAAGCATGCTAGTGAGAAGGGGGCTAAACTATAGTCTGAAATAGAAAATCTTGAAAAAGATATTGATGCAATGGAATGTAAAGAACTGATTGAGAAAAACTATGATATCTTAAATAGAGTGATAGAGAACCACCAGCAATACTTAAAAGACAAACAAAAGTGGAAAATCAAGCATAATGATCGTGATTAAAGGGAGGAACGCATATATACTTTTGCTAAAAAATATGACAATGCTAACACAATGGAGGACAGGAAGAGGGCCAGAGAGGAAAGTGAGGGTACTAGACAGCCAGCAATAGCTCCATAGCCTCTTTGAGTAGTACCACCTTGAGTAATGTGACATCAGAATACCCTTAAGGGGAAGGCACCTCTACCTTTCAAAAGGAATTGGAAAGATTGCGAATCAGCAACAGACAACGCAGAAAAGAGGTAAAAAGACCAGAAGAGGTGGGAGGAGATGGAGAGGGAAAACAGGTAGAGAGAATGGGTGTGCAGATACACTCGAAGAGGAGTTAGTTGACTTGTTCTCAGGAAATGCTAGCAATTGTAACACTGAGGTCCTGTATCCAGCATTAACCAATCAGCAAGGTACTAATACACATAGGGGCTTACAAATCATCAATTTGTCGGATAGATCACTTGGTAAAAATGAGATTAATTTACTGCAAAAAGGTTTAAACTTTTGTCCAACACAAAAGGGGACTGTGGTTGATGTACATATTGATCTGTTTAAATTAAAAAGATCTTTCAAATTAAAGGAATTTTTCTCACAACTATCATATAGACCTGAAGTCCATCCCTCTGAACGATGTCCGACCGTACACACCATCTCAGATGTACGCCATTTGCAGTGTCTTCTATATATTGAAAATGATGGAGTGATTGATATGCGATCCTTATTATGTGATCTTGATGTAACAGAAAGTCTGGATGTGAATAGCCGTCTAAGGCCTAAATCAAAATTTACGCCGTCAACAGCGTACCATCAGAATATTGATGAGTTTATTGAGAGGGTGACTCGTGAATTACATCTACTAAATGCCCCTACTAGGTTTGGCACAAAACCCAAATACAATGTGTCGTATGTGGAGAGACAGGCACTTCTGAAATTACAAAATGACACTAATATTGTAAATAGGGAAGCGGACAAGGGGCAGCAATGTGGTCATCATGAATAGGGCTGATTCATGAACGAGATCACCCGCCAACTTGGTGACCGCTAGTGTTACTAACATATCAAAACCAATCTCATTAATGAACTAACTATACATATCAACATGATACTAAGAGAATGGAGGGATGCATGTCTGTTATCGGATGATGAGTATCGTTATTTATGTATTGGAAAAGCAAAATTTCCTTGCATCTACATTTTGTCTAAAGTCGATAAGGGGGGTCACTCCCCTCGAGGGAGACCTATCATTTCTGGGGTGGGGTCTCCAACTGAGCGGTTGTCTGAATTTGTGGACATTAAACTACAGAGATATGTGATCAATTTACCATCTTACATTAAGGACAGCAAGGACATTCTTGGTAAATTCAATAACTTTTCTTGGTCTGATGAACTCCAATTTGTAACATTTGATTTAACCAGTTTATACACTTGCTTTGATAGGAACTTTGGACTCATGGCAGCACAATCTTTTTTGGATAAGGATGGAGCTGACCATTTTGAATATAACACCATGATATTAGATATGATGGATATTATTCTATCTAAGAACTATTTTATACATGATGGTAACTGGTACCACCAACTGCAGGGGACTGCCATGGGTTTCCGGTTTGCTCCCTCTAATGCCAGTATTTTCATGAGCTGGTATGAGAGGGAGCATGCCTGGGGCATAGGTGCCTACCCCTAAATCAAATATATTGTGTTCTTGAGGAGGTACATTGACGATATCATCTGCCTTTGGGCAGGCTCGACAAAGACATTGCTTGACTATTCTTCCTACTTAAATGGCAATCCTTACAATGTCAAATTAACAATGTACCATCATAAGGATAGGATAATTTTTTGGGACCTTCATTTTTTATGTGAAGGATGGTGTTATACATAGCACCATATTCCGTAAAGACACATCCTGCAACAGTGTCCTGCATGGGTCTTACACACATGCCAAATCGGTCATCAGGAACATTGCATGTGGTGAAAAGTTATGCGTTAGACGCAATTGTAGTGAGGACATCGGTTTCAAGAACAACATAATTGACATCAAAAGAAGGTTTCTTTATTGAGGCGTTGATGCCAAGACGCTTACACAGGCAGAAACAAGGGTACACCAACTCCCTAGGGAAGCCACGCTGCAGACCAGCAAACGCAATAGAGGGATTTGCCCAGTGAACGAACGCGGAAAGCTGGCTTTTATCACTAAATATTCAGTTACAGTGTTCAGATTTATAAAATTTTGAAAAAGCAGTGGCATCTCCTCCTGGATAGCCCGGGGTTGCACACCTCAATAGAAAAACATCCGAGGGTGATATTCAGAAGGGGTCGCACACTTAGGGACTCCCTTTGCTGAAGTTATATCACCTCGACTCAACAGAAAAATACATGGCAACCTCCTAAACCTTCTGGCTTTTACACATGTAATAAATGTAATGTGTACATTTGGTAAAAACAAAACAAAAGTCTTCAGGTTTAATACCTCACAGGTTTACAATATGAAGCATTTCATTAACTGCAACACGCATTTTATGGTATACATAATTAGTTGTAAATGTGATATGATCTATGTTGGTAGTACGTCACGCTGTCTCAAGACACGTATACAAGAACTTCATAGAGCATTAAGGAATGGGGACACGACTGACCACTATACGGTGGCCCATCCCGGTGATTCTAAATTCTGGTTCCATGGAATTGACCATGTAACTGAAAACAAACGTGGGGGGGACAGGGATTTTATGTTAAGGCAAACTGAGGCCAAATGGATAGGCTGTTTGTGAGCTATCTGTGATGGGCATAATACAGACAGTGAATTTCATTACTTCTTGGGTTAGGACCATAAATACCATGATTTCTTGGATTATACTGATTAACAATCACCCATTGGTTGTTGACCTCTGTCCGCATGATCTATACATTTTATATTAACATCATTTGTGAGGGTGTATTGGGGAGGTAGAGTTACTCATATAAGGTACCAAATTGGACCACAGACTGGCCCCTTAAGCACAGGACTATAAATTGTTTCATATGGGGGGCTAAGATACCTTTAATCACCCGTTGGTTCTTGACCTCTTTCTGCATGGATTTATACCTTTTATATTAACATCATTTGTGAGCATGTTTTGGGGAGGTAGAGTTACTCACATAAGGTGCCAAATTGGACCACAGACTGGACCATTAACTCAAAGAATATTTTTTTTTCATATATTGGGGCTATGACACCTTTTATTACTCTCGATATCTGTCGTTTACTAAGTTTGTTTTTCTTGTTTAGTGCGACACAGGCTTTTCCCACCTCTTGGCTGTTCAAAGCATATGTTCCTTTTCAGGTCTCGCTGAGCCAGCGCATGCGCTGCTCTGCAAGAAATTTAGTGAGTGGCTTTTTAGGTCTCGCTGCCAGAGGCTTTTGCTGGCCTCAAGCTTGCGTTCACGCGAGCGTGCACACGCGCAGCCGCCATGTGGGTTTCTGTTAAGGCTCATTAAGCCTTGCGTGCCTGCTCTCTTCTCTCACTACCCCCTCCCTTCTCCCCTTCCCTCATCGTCAGTTACCGGGCTCCCTTCCTCTCACTCCAGCTCCCTGTTTTTTTTTTTCTTTTTACACCCCTCCTCCTTCACTCACAGCAGTAATTTACTGGGACATTGGAAGTCTGTGCGCAGAAGGGTAACTGAGAAGCCGCCTTCATGCTATAGGGAGGGGCTAACTTCAGCACAGCATGCAGCTTTTACTTTTCTGGTACGTTCATCTCAATAAGTCAGACCAACTACGGATGCACTCTTTCAAAATGTTAAACTTTTTTTTAAATTCCTGTCCTCACTCAATGTATTTTAATTTTTTAAGCGCTTAGAAACGGCAGGACTGCACGAAGCGCTATTAGTAATTACAACAAGAAGTTCCCTTGCATGGACTTTGCCAGTGCTCCGCGTGAACATCCAGCACACGTACCTAAACGTGAAAACGCATCCTGTCCTGAACACAACAAATGCAGGTGCAAGCATTGGCATAGCCAATAGGTCTCGCATTTGGAACCTTATAAGTGTTTAGCCATGCAACAGTTGCATAACTAAATACTTGTAAGGTCCCAAAAGCGAGACCTATTGGCTATGCCAATGCTTGTTAAATAATGGATTGGCTAAATTACCACACGTCTATTGTGCGTGTTTTTTTTTTTCTTAATATCCGTAACTGTTCTTGACTATTGCCGATTGCCTGATGACCATTTGACACCAATAAAGCATTAGGTTTTCTTATGGTATTCTTCACCATTTTTTGAGTTGTGTGGTTTTACCTAGGGCGGTTGCCATTAGTTGAGCAAATATGGTTACAATAGTCGTAACAATTTTCCCATCCTGGCAGTGCATCAAGTGTCACACTATTTTAGTGTTCGAGTTTTTTATTAGTCATTTCCTACACAACACGTTTCTGAACAAGGCAATCCTCATCAATTTTAATGTTCTCATCACAGCTCATATTTTTACGACATTATCTATGTAGAGAAGTGAAGAAATACAATTTGTAATATTTAATTTTATACATACAAATAATGTTCTAGTAACATTCGATTATTATTCAACAGTGGTCTTCCCTTTTTTTACTTTTATATGCATGACCACTAGAAACCTGTATTGATACTTTGGCCACATGCGTGATCTGTTGGTTCGTACTCGTTCCATACAGATACCTTTTGGCCACTGCCTGTATCCACCTATTAGGCAATTTGCCACGTGTGATGTCATTTTCAATCACGTATGTGGTTATGTCAATTTAAATAAATGTTATGATTATGGCCTGATAAAATCCTTTTTTTTCTTTTTTACTAGCTTAAGATGGCCGCCATCCTTCCACTCAATATGCATTATCCCTGAATCCGCAATTACTTGACTTCTTTGGGGATCTGCTTTTGGACCTTTGGGTCATTAATTTAATGAGATATCACTATGTGGGGGTCACATATTTGTTGTCAAACTTGTAGGATGCCTTTCTATCCCCTTTTAGCTACCATTGTACGATTGAATTTGCCTGGGTTCCTTAGCCATTCCAAAATGGCTGCTGTCTTTACATAGGATTCCTTACTTCCGGGGACTTGTTTCCCATGTGGATACCAGCGCACAGCTGAGTTTAATTAACGTTGGTTTGGTTAAAATAGGGAAGTGTCGCCGGAGCTTAACTTTCCTGTAGGACCTGGGACAGACGACTAGGATACTTATCAAGGTAAGGTTGATAGTGGGGCCGCATTTTGCTTTTTTTATATTATAGTATGGATAGGTTCATCATTTACGGGGTCCAAACGCCAACACGACTGCGCGCTTGGGCATCTACGGTGCAAACTTACATCCATCATTACGCCTTTCCGCAGTAATCTGACAGCCCATTGGAACTATTGACCTTTGCAGTATTGATTTAATATTAGTCCCTTGACAAGGGGTGGTTCTTTACTATGTTCGTCTGCCCATTGTGTGACTATATGCTACCACATCATCGTCGTTATGATACATATTTTAATTATATTGCAATGTTCTTTATTCAGTGGGTGAACAGTTGTTTGAAGGCATAAGTTGAACTGTTTGGATTGCTGGCCAAATCTTATTATGCTATTATTGCATACTAAATATATCCTGGATTAGGCACGTCTAAATAGGATGTTGCTGTAACCGCCTCATGCTGTTTTGATTTACACCGAATATTGAGTTATATTAACTACAAGCTTTGAGCATGGACATTATATCTCGTGATCATTTTAGATCCCCCGCACCAGACTTTTCGATGTTGCTGCACCCTCCATAAATGTTGGGACCCCTTGGGATTTAAATGGAAGTACCATCACAGAATTTTCTTGTTTTTTTGGCTTTTCTAAATTCATTCTCAATACCCCATCTATGGAAAAACCACTTGGATACAACATCAAGTAAGAAGAGGGACGTGACCTCGTAGGACTTTACAGTCATCAAATAATTACATGAAAACTCGACCATTAAATGGAAAAATTTACTTCTTGATGCTAAGATACATGAGATATGTTTAAAAAATAATAATATATATATATATATATACATATATATATATATATATATATATATATATATATATATATACACCCTTATGTGGAGAAAACACCATTGAGACATATGCTCATTTGTCAGTTGGCAATTGTTTACCAATACATTGATCTCTAAAGAGAATGATCAAGGGTCTTTATTCCATTACTGTTTATAAAATATGCTTCTCCAATAATATTCCTTAGAAAGTTTCTTGTTGCAAATATGTCTCAACAACCAAGTATCCAAAGAAACAGGTGGTAAATACTTGACATTGATAGTGTTTAACTACTACATATAGAGGTGTCTACACTGGACCATCGTGCTCTTTTCGGTCAACTAAAATGTGTAGGCAGACAATGACTATATATATGCAAATCACTTGTCCTGTTGCTGCTTGGTCATAACAAATCCATGTAGTTTTGCATTAAGTCCAACTTCAAGTGTCTTTCTGTTGTCTGATTCAATGTCCTGATGGAGTTTATGTTGTTTTTTGGGTTTAGGTTTTTTATGTCACTTGTATATTTACCTTTTTACATTTGAGGTATTTTTGTATTTTGTGTAAGTGTATATAGCTATGCATTGTCCTCTACATGTGTCAGTTATGAGTGTCTTATTTATGTACTTTTGTCCTCTAAATGTGTCAGTTATGAGTGTCTTAATCATGTCCTTTTGCATGTTGTTCACAGCCCTGATTAAATTCGAAAAGGTGTTTTTGAACAAAATGGGTTGGTTGGATGTTCTTTGTGGCTGAAATAAGGAAAGAAAAAATAAAACAGATATCTTGCAATATCTTTGGGATTGTTACAGACCACATTTTCTTTCCAGGTGCACCTTTCCACATTGGTTTCACCTTATAATGTATACTCCTGACACATTGCATCTACACAAAGTTTCATACTACGTCTGTTTCAATTATTGTGCTCCACTCTATGCCACTTCACTATACACCACTACACTCTACATTATTACACTTTGCGCCACTACACTCTATGTCACTCCACTCTCTGCCACTCCATTCTATGCTAATCCACTGCATGCCACTCCACTATACACTAATCCACTGTATGCTATTAAACTCTATGCCACTCCATTCTCTTACACCCTAGTCTACATCACTCCACTGTACACTATTCTACTGTATGCAACTCCACTCTACGACACTACAGTCTACACTATTGTACTTTATGCCACTTCACTGAATACCACTTCAGTGTATCCCACTGCAGTATACACTATTCCAGTGTATGCCACTCCACTCTACGACAATCCATTCTATGCCATTGCACTGCACACAACTGCTCTATATGCTATTCCACTTTATGGCACTCCACTGAACTCTAGTCCACTGTACCCCATTCCACTGTAATCTATGTCACTCTACCCCACTCCACTGTATGCCAATCCAGTCAATGACACTCCACTATATGCCACTCCACAGTACAGCACTCCACTGTATGCAATTCTATTGAATGCCACTCCCCTCTATGAAACTCCACTCTACACCGTTCCATTGTATGGCACTCCACTGTATGCTGCTCCACTCAACTGCACTATATGCCACTACACTTTCCAATGCTATATGCCACTCCACAGTAGCACAGTGTGCTCTACCTCTCTCCAATGTACAACACTCTACTCCAATAAATGCCACTACACTGTACTTCACTATGCAACAGTTTCACACATTCTACAACACAGCATACCACTCCACTGTACGACACGCCACTCCACTGTATAATACTTTAATCCACTGTATGCTACACCCCTACAGTGCACTTCACTCCACTGCATTGCACTGTACAAGACGCCACTCCACTATATGACACTTTAGTCCACTCTACGCTATGCCACTCCACTCAACTACACTGTATGAGAGTTTAGCCCACTGTACGACATTCAAATGTATTCTGCTCCACTCTACAACACTCTACTTCACTCTATAAAACTGCACTCTACAAGACTCTACTACACGCTAAGCCAGTGTACAACACCGCACCTCACTGTTTGCCCCTACACTGCACTGTTCAACACGCTTCTCCACTCTATGACATTCTACGACACTCTGCTCAATTGTATGCGACTCAACGACACTCTACTCCACTCCACTCTACGACATTCCACTAGTTAACTAAAAACTCTGTGTGATTCTGCAGAGTTCCGCGTCTGATTGCGGTTAGGCCTAATTGCGGTACTGCTATTGTCCCAGGCGAAGCATGGATGCACTTTATATAGATTGATAGCACAATACCGGCCTTTCTCATGCCACTGTTACCCCACCCCCATCCCTGGTGTGTAGTTGTATACACACTCACAGCCTTCACTCCGTCACCCCTAACAGGTGCTTTTCTAGGAATTCCACCCTGACCCCTTCTCCATTTACCTCCTACAGTAAAAGGAGCGGATCCTCATGTGGATCCAACTTCTCCAACCATCTCTCAGCATCATGGGTGAACTTCTGCAGTCACTCGTGTCCTGCCACCGGAGATACTCTGCTCTCCACGGTGTAAACTCCATCCTCCTAATCTGGTCTGAGGTACTGCCAGTCACCTGTGACCTCGCCCAGTCACTTGTGTGATCCCCAGTTCGCAGGTGAGCCCCCCGATGCCACAGCTTGCAGTATTCGTTACTGGACTGGAGCTGGCTGCAAAACAGGAGGAGCAGAGGTGAGTGGCAGGAGCAAGAGGAGGCTGGCAGCTGCTGTCTGGAAGGCACCTCCCTTTCTGTCTCCTGCTCGAACCGGACGGCTGCAACCCCCAATGACCACCTGTGGCAGCTTGTCAGCCCTGTGAGCACCGTTTTGGGTAAGCTACGTGTACAAATGCCCATTTGCCTGTATTGAGAAGTCACCTACTTGCCCCCCATATTCGAAGCAACAATGGTGCTCATTGTGGGCAAGCACCCTTGTACAATCTGCAATGCGAAAGGTGGGCACTAGCAGCCTATTGGCCCCACCTAAAACTTGTGGTATGGGATAAAAAAGTCAATATGAACAAGCACCACCATTCTCCAGACTAAATAATAATGCAAAGGCAGAAGAAGGACTTCTGTATTTCCGGTGAGACTCCAACCCTCAGTCTGGACTGCATCGAGTTCAAGATGAACCTCTCCCAACACGCGCTGTCACTAGTAGCACACAGCGCTCTACACCTCACTCCCATGCTCCAAAACTAACAGGAACCATAGAGTGTGGGAGTGAGGTGTAGAGCGCAGTGTGCTACTGGTGATAGCGCATGGCGGAAGAGGTTTATACAGTCTCTAGCTCTCCAGCACTCACGCCAACAGCAGACTGAAGCAGGCTGGAGATGGGGGTAAGTAGAATTAGATGGAGGAGGGTGGTCAACTCTGTTACGTGGCAGAGTTTTTTGCCAAACTCCGCGCTCCAAAGGGAACGCAAAGTAAGCAGAACTCCGCACACTCCGCCAGCAGAGCGGAGTTCACCACCCACCCCTAATGACAGGTCATTATGTGATTGACTAATGACTCCCTTTACAAAGGTTTAAGGCACCCACGTTGCTTTCAAGTACACTTTGGTTGTGTTCTGCATTAGGCCTTCAGATACGTAAGTATTAGATCTGATAATTTTTCCCTCACCTATTACCACTTTATTAAAGTGGTACTAGTTAGTGGAAAATATTTATAAGTTTCTATATTTTTTTAAAATGGATGGGGTACTGCAATATTTCCTCTGGAATACTGTGGAACTTAAAATAAATTTAAAATAAATGTTAATAAATGTAAAATACACTGTAATACACTATATTTTACAAATATAGTGTACTAAAGTATATTTTCTATTTTTAACATATTTAAATATGCATCAAAAAGTCTACGCAGTTCTGCGGTAATACCTACAAACTACCACGCTACTTAAATTTTTTTTTTAAACGCACAGTTCTCCTTAAACTGCTGTAAAAAATATATAGAAATGTATAAATAAATGTATCTTCCTATTACAACTTCAATAAAGTGATAACAGGTAGTGAACTACAGTAAAACCTACTACTTCCCTATATCCAAGAACGTAACCCAGAACACAGCAAAATGCAGAACGCACCTAAACTGTGCTAAAAACTACATGGCTTCCTTTTAACTTTGGTAAACACAGCTATTAGCCAATCACATACTGAGTCCTCATCCGAATGTACTGCAGTATACAGATGCCTTACCAAGCTATACCGAAGAACAATATATAACAACGTTTTTTTAAACTTATAACTTTAACACTACGTACACTATTCACACATACTACTAAAAATTACCATTTACACCTCATAATTTATATTCTTGACACATTACATCTACATCCGTTCACACACTTTCACGCTACGTTTGTTTCAATTGCCACACTCCACTCAATGCCACTATACTAATCCACACTATGCCACTCAACTCTACGTCACTGCACTATATAGCACTCCACTCTACGCTAATCCATTGTACCCTCTACACACTACTCTATTCCAATCTACACCACTCCACTCTACACCACTCCATTGTACTCTATTACATTCTATGCCACTCCATTCTATGAAGCTCTAGCCTACGCCGCTCCACTGTAAGCCCCCCACTCTATGCTACTCCACTGTACTCAACTCCACCCAAGGACACTACAATCTATGCTATTGTACTCTACGCCACTCCACTGTATGCCACTTCAGTGTACACCATTGCACTATACGCTATCCAGAGTACGCCACTCCACTCCACTCTATGCCATTGCACAATACACCACTCCGCAATACGACAATCCACTATACGCTAGTGCACTGTACACTACTCCATTCTATGCCACTCCACTCTACGCCACTGCACTCTACCCTACTACACACTACACTAGTCTACTGTACGACAATCAACTCTATGCCACTCTCCCCTATGCTATTCAAACTTATGCCATTGTACTACCATCACTACACTGTACACCATTAAACTCAATGTTATTCCACTCTACACCACTGCACTGTATGCTACTCCAATGTATTCCACTCCACTTTATGCCACTGCTCTCTATGTCACTACACTCTATTCCACTGTACACCACTTCACTCTACAGCACTCCACTCTACGCCAATCCACAGTACACAATTGCACTCTAAACCACTACAGGTTACCCCACTTTACTCTACCCTGCTCCACTCTACAACACCCCACTCTACGATATGCCACTGTACACCACTGCATTATGCCATACTCCACTCTACGCCGCTCCACTTTACTCCACTACACTCTGTATAGCACAAGACTTTACCACACTACACTCTATGACACTATCCTGCACTATATTTTCACAAACACAAGGGAACTTAAAAGGTAGATAAGGACCTTAGGTAACAGTTTAGTATTAGAACAGTGGTCCTTAAACAGAACAGTGTGGTCATCAGGATAAATATAGACTCCAATTAGTGCTATATTACGAGTGTCCAGCCGGACATTCAATTTAATAATTCAAAAATGTCAAAAACCAAAAATAAACACATCAATACAGTGGGACACAATCCTGCATCCTACATAGAAACATGACAAGTACACTTAGGACAGGAACATATCAGGCAAGACAGGGTAGCTTGTGGAATATTGAACACAATTTCTAACAAGCTTGAGGAACAGTAAATACACTTTTTTATCAGATTTGATTAATGTGCAAACTGTTTACATTGATCGACGACGTTTCGATCCTCTTTAAGAAATAGTAGGATCATCATCAGGACAGTTACAAATACAAGCCTGAATAATTAGAGATTGCCTCAAGGGGCCTGTGGAAGGTTAAGCCACAATTACACTCAGTGGTGGAGGCCGATTAAATAGGATGTTCTAAGAATGAAAAACCTGGTGATTAAACTGTAAATTATCAGTTCCAAGGCAGCAAGTGGCGATGCACGTTATGCTGTGTGATCCAAGGCTTGATGGCAGGGAACACAGCATAACGTGCATCGCCATTTACTGCCTTGGAACTGATAATTTACAGTTTAATCGCCAGGTTTTTCATTCTTACAACATCCTATTTAATCGGCCTCCACCACTGAGTGTAATTGTGGCTTAACCTTCCACAGGCCCCTTGAGGCAATCTCTAATTATTCAGGCTTGTATTTTTAACTGTCCTGATGATGATCCTACTATTTCTTAAAGAGGATCAAAACGTCGTCGACCAATGAAAACAGTTTGCACATTAATCAAATCTGATAAAAAAAGTGCATTTACTGTTTCCTCAAGCTTGTTAGAAATTGTGTTCAATATTCCACAAGCTACCCTGTCTTGCCTGATATGTTCCTGTCCTAAGTGTACTTGTCATGTTTCTATGTAGGATGCAGGATTGTGTCCCACTGTATTGATGTGTTTATTTTTGGTTTTTGACATTTTTGAATTATTAAATTGAATATCCGGCTGGACACTCGTAATATAGCACTGATTGGAGTCTATATTTATCCTGATGACCACACTGTTCTGTTTAAGGACCACTGTTCTAATACTAAACTATCCTCCACTATAGCCTACCACACTCAACTTAACAAAACTCACCTGAATGACACTCATAACTGCTATTTGAAAATAAAATAAAAAACATTTACCATTAATGAAAAAACCAATGGCAAAAGCTAAGTTATATTTAGGTATATTTATATAACAGATCAGCATCAGGTGCATTGCCGGAAAGCGCCTGACCCGGCACAGTGTACATCCACTTCGAGGTTCTCCTTCCTCTGTGATTTATAATCTACCAGTGTATGTAGATGTATGTGTGTAAGTCTATGTGTGTGTATAGATGTGTGTGCGTGTCTGTGTGTGTGTATAAATCACAGAAGGAGGCGAACTATGGAGTGGATGTGCCCCGCACACATATTCACTATGTTGTTGTAGGTGACGTACTGGATGCCTGGTTTCTGTAGGTCAATATTATGACGGCAAGATTGTGCGGTGCAACAAAATACACCAGAAATATGGTCTGCTGCCCCTGGTCACCCCTAATGAATGTTCATGGGCCCTATTAATTGTTGTTTTCCCAACGCCGCACAGCAATAAAATTTACTGTACTGTAATTTGCAAGTGATAAAAAAAGCACATTTTTACTAGAATTGGTTTACTGCTCCCGTCATCCCCAGCTCTGTTGCTCTAATAAGGATGTCCAGAGCAACATACAGCCTCGTACAATGACGTTGTTTTGTTGACACATTGCCCAGTCAGGCTATCTAAGTTGGTTGGACTTTGCGTAAAAGCCTATGTCTGATTGCCCAATTGCTTCAGTAACACCTACTTGATGCAAAATGGAGCACAGCAGAGCAAAACTGTTTTATACTCATAAAAAGGCACCTTTCAAGCATAAATTGCATTTGGCACTTTAATGTAAATACCAATGCATCGCTTTGTGTCACTTTGCTTTGCGTCACTTGTGCACCGGAGAGCTACCGGTTCACGTTGCTTTTTGGTGGACAGCTGGGTGAAAAGCCTCTCTCTCTATTTAAAGAGGTGATTTAAAATACGTCTTACACCACGAAAAATCTTTATTGGTACTAATTCTATTCATGACACGTGAAAACATGTGAGTTTTGACAGGCTATTTTGGTTTCAAAATGGAAAAGAAAAACAAACTGCAACAGCACATCCCTTACAGGAAGTCATTTCTGAGTTGACCTAATTCTATCAAACAGTACTGCTGAAGCCAGTGAGTCAGCAGCATCTGTGACTCTCGAGTGTCGAACTAAAACAGAAAGGAGCTAAGGTAAAGCCATGTTATGTTCATGGTGTTTTTGAGGCAGAGAGTAGGACTGTTGCCAAGAACAAAAGCACGGGAATGCAAAGGTGCTGCCAGTTCTTTTCAAGAACTCAAACAGCTGACGTTATGGAAATTAAAGATTGTTTGAGATTAAGCAACACAAGTATGTAAAATACAGAATCGTGCACAATGCCGTAAATATTATGTGTGAAAAAGCTTAGTTCACAAAGATTGATGTAGCTTTACGCCTGAAAAGGGTTGCTCATGGTAAAATCATTTTTACAAGCACATGCAACCCGACACAAACAACAAAATAACAATTAATAATGAAGCGGAAAACAGACATCAGAAATGAATTTAATGTAAAACTATAGATTTACCACAAATAGAATGGGATAAGAAAAAAGAAGTTACAAAAAATATATGATTAACACATGAGCACATCTAAAAAGATGTACTATCTAGCAGCAGAAGCACCTGCAACATAGCAATCGCAGCACAGCGATTAGTAGTCCTGTGCACATCTTGACACCTACGCAAAGAGAAGATTTAGGAAATGCTTAAGTTAGCATTTTCAACCACCAACACAAAAAAGTAAGGGGCATATCAGCAAGGGCCGGCGATAATTATCGCTAAGCGCGCTTAGCGCTAGGATAATTATCGCCGGCTATCGCTGGATTTTATCGCTGAGATAGCGCGCTATCAGCGACGCTTATCTCCAAAGCGATAAAATTCCAAGCGCAAGCTGCCAAATGTGCGATTATCGCTGGAAATCCAGCGATAATCGCACAATGTTTGGATATAGCTTGATGATAGGGCAGGGCAGTCTTAGCCATTATATCCACCTTCCATTGGATAAAATGGCTAAGTCAGACTGAAAGCAGGCGTAAGGAAAGTAGCGATAACTGCGGTTAGCGCTACTTTTCTTATCGCTACGCAGGTTAGCGATCAGCTTGCTGATAGGAGAAATGTCTGTTAACGACATTTCTCACGTTATTTTGGGGAGGAACGCCCACTTTGCATCTCATTAGAGATGCAAAGCTGGGCGTTAAGGGAAAGGGTGCTAAGGCCTGGATTCACGCGATAGCGTGACCTTGTTGATAGTGCGATAAAATTATCGCCGCTTTTCGCCCGAAAACGGACGCTAAAGCGGCGATAATTTTATCGCGGGGCCTTGATGATATGCCCCGAAGTATCTTTAAAAGAATTTGTCAACGCATACATCATGGGAGAGGAGCTGCAGTCCAGCTTATGCAAATACTTATGCAACATACCAGGAGAAGGAATATATCACAAAGGATGAGCACTCTAGTGTATGCCTGACTTAGATTGTCTACATGGACAACCTGCTATACAAGATTAAACACTAAGGACCTGAGTTGTGCAAAAAATAGCTGAAAATTATTGCATCCATAGAATAACAATACAGTGGTGTAAATATTGTTTCATTACTTTTTTACTGTACCCTGGGATATCATTATTCACTGTGTGCATTAATCGCTGCATGTGCTAAATATCGCGTCACAGGAAAAGGTATTGTATGTGTGATATTTACCTGATTCGCAAAACGCAAGATATTGCATGCGGAAAGCCATGCGCATGCGCTAAATTTTAGGAACTAACCATTTTATGAGACATGGAGCCTAAGGACAAGTCTCCCTGAGAAATAATTGCCAACAATAGAAATCCCCCATGTTTAGATGTGTACAGACAGCAGAAACATTTACAACCGACTGGAGAGACAATATTGCAAGGAAGCGACCATTTTATCCAACAATGCATGACAAAACAAGAGGATGTGCAGTCCACATCCATCCTTCCAGAGGAGTCATCAGTGATGAAAACAAAGTACAAAGCTGGAGAGGATGGACAGTAGCAGGCAACGTAAACGTACATTTTCAGAGCCAGAGCTTGAAGCACTTGCTGATAGTGTAGTGAAGCACCACGTTAGAATTTTGGGCTACCTGAAACAACTCCCAAAGTCCATACATGTCCATACATGTCAATGTAAAGCAGTCTTATCATTCCCTTGTGATGTAAAGAAACGTTATCAGGACCGGAAGAGGCGGGTATGTGAAATAGTGTCGCCATGGACGAAACATGCCACCGCAACTGGCATTCACTCAAATCTTGAGAGGGGAAATTACTGTCTACAAGGGAGATATCTGGTCTCGAAAGCATCAGTGGTGAATTGAAGGTTGGAGGCAACTAAGAAATTACAGGTGTGTGAATGTATCATCTGGTAAAAGATAATGTATAGTTGTAGTCATGTATGAATGTACAAGCTAAATACCAACCATAATGCATCCAAGAGTACTTCCATGGTTAATTAGGGTGCAGTAATCAGTAGGAATAAGTGTGCGTGAAGTTTGAGTTGCATAAATTACCCATGCACTATTGTAATTGTGTACTCAAGATGTACAATTAATAATTGTTCGATAATTTAGGTACAATTTTGCAGATCAGGGCACACTGGCAGATCATGTGGAAGATGTGTATCATGTCCTTAGACCACAATTTGAATGTGTAGGACTTGTACCATGATATAGAGCACTGCATCCAAAATAACTCCATCGTGTTTAAAATGTCAGTCACTCCACAACAACATCTGAAGAAATGTTATGCGTAATGTACATCCAACAAATTTGTTGTACATGTATGGTTAAAAAATTGAATCAGATTGTGGTTGAGGGATTTCAGCGATGTTCGGTGCTACATTTCAGTTTTTAGGCCAGATATAAAAAAGGCCAGTTCGATGAGGTTCTCAAAAATATGGTACTTTCTACATCGATCTATAATTGTAATATATGCTTTGGGCATCAACCATCCTGTACCTTTGAAAACAAATAAAATTTGTTTTGAAAAAAAAAAAATGCAATCAGTAGCACCATATTTGACTACATATGGACCATCACTTCTCAATCCCTCCCACGCTGTACAGCATTGTAGAACAACATCATGAGCAGTGTTCTATGTACTATGCACTTTGCAGATTTTCCTTTTCCATCTGCAATGATTATGGTGCTATTGTAAAATCACATAGCACTATATGTATGGCAACAAAAACGTTTCACAATGTTACAATTTTCACTTGCATGTACTTTCAAGCATTCATGACGTACGTAATGGTGTATTGCTTTATTAATTCACTATCAGTCATCAAATGAGTAAATGTGGTATGAGAAAAAGATGATCTTCTTTTACAGAAAACTGGCCCCCTGAAGGTGAGGTTGAAGAAAACGATTGTGGGTCACCATCAACAGGTTCACCATCTTCAGCTCCAATTACATCTGGCACTACAAGATCTCTTCACCAAGAAAGACAACTGCCACTTCAGCCCCCACCGCCATAATTACAAGTAATGAGTCATCCAGTGCAAGTGGCAAGAAGACAAACAAATACAGTGCCCAGGAAATGATGCCATGTCAAACAATGGTGTCATCTGCTTAAAAATTCAAGTCAGTTGATGTCAAATTCCAAAATATGAACAAAACAATCACTATACCCACCACCACTTCAAGATAAATGGAGATTGCAGCAGAAGGTAGTGTTCTGAGTATGTGTGAGAACACCAATACATCACAAAATACAGTTTTCCCCACTAGCCACGTGGTCCCATGCTCACTGCGCCACTGGATTCATGCTAGCCTGGCTGATGAGGGGTAATACCCCGTAACCAGTCCCTGGATGCTTGTTACCAGTCCAGGGAGTACCTGGCTTGGCAGTTCGGGCTGGACTGTTCCCATGAGGAACAAGGTCAAGACTGATGTGCATATGGCTGGGTCCAAACCGGGGTGGCGTGGTGGGCAAAAAAACAATGGATTAAATCCAGATCTGTTGACTGGGGGTGAATGTTTGCATTGTTCAGCATTCCATCCATCATCTGTTCTTTTTGATTTTGTCACCCTAATTGGGAAAGGTATGCCCAGCTGTGGGTCCGTGCTAACTGCACCACTGAATTCAAGCTAGCCTAGCTGATGAAGAGTGATACCACAAAACCGGCTCCAGGATGCTTGTTTCTAGTCCAGGAGGACCTGGATTGGCATTTCGGCTGGACTGTTCCCATGAGAAACAGGGTCAAGACTGATTTGCATATAGCTGGTTCCAAACTGGGGTGGCGTGGTGGGAAAAATAAACTATGGATTAAACCCAGATTTGTTGACTGTGGCTGAGTGTTTGCATTGTTCAGCATTCCGCCAATTGTCTGTTCTTTTTGCATCTTTCTAAAAGTGGCAGTTTTAAAATTGTAGTGATAAATTTGACTTTACTATTAAAGACAAATTTATCATTACAATTCCATAGGTTTAGGGAGTCAAATTCTTTCTGGCATGCCTTTGTCCATATCACCATCCTGGGCTGCTGCTAAGAAGTCAGCTCAGTTAAAGGGGTAACAATGGTGCCATATCACTTGACAAACCTCCAATAATATCTTGTGAGGACTAAGAGGATCTCATCTCTGTTTGAGTCTTTGGGGGCTCCCAGGCCATGATGGTTTCTATCTTGGCCTTGAGGGGCGGCGCCTTACCCACACCCACCAGGTGTCCCAAGTATACCACAGACCCCTGCCCTAACTGGCACTTACTGATCTTGATAGTCAGTCCTGCATTTCGCAGAGCCTGAAGCGCTTCCTGCAGGTGAAAAAGCTTTCAGCTGTTACTGAAGATAGCTATGCCATCCAAGTAAGCTGCACTGATGGCCTCCATACACGCCAAGACCTGGTTCACTAGCCTCTGGAAGGTGGCAGGGGCATTATTAGTGAGTCCAAAGGGCATCACTCTAAATTGGTAGTGGCCCTCTAGAATAGAGAAGGCTGACGTGTCCTTGGCTCCTTCAGTTAGGGAGATCTGCCAGTATCCTGAAGTAAGATCAAAAGTACTCAGGACTGGGCAGCCCCTTATCTGTCAATCAGCTCATCAACTCGGGGAATGGGATGAGCATCAGTCTTGGTGACTGAAATGAGTCCCCTGTAATCTACACAGAACCTGAGTTTTGGTGTGGTCCCTAGTGAGGCAGCTTTTGGTACCAGATCCACAGAGCTGAACCAGGGGCTACTGGAGGGTTCAATCGTCCCAACTCCAAAATCTTGGACACCTCATCCTTGATGCTGGCCGTCACTTTGTCCGACAGCCTAAGGATTTTGTTCTTGACAGGGAGGCTGGCTCCTGTGTCCACATTATCCCAGAAATAAGGAAACAGAAAAGAGAATTGTCCCTGCAACTGGTGACAGTTCCTCTGCTGTTCAAGGAGATGCGCCTGTTCCGATTGCCACAATGGCGTCTTTGGCTCTGGTTGTAGCAGCACTTACTACCCACTTCCAAGGGCACAGGGCTGGATTGACACCACTTAGCAGGGCAAGACATGCAGCAAGGAAAGTCCAGGTGCTGTTGCAGGATGATTTTAAGTATTTGATGTCCCTGAGACTTAGAATAGGGGGGCAAGCCTTTAGAGTCACTCTGGGTTCAAGTGAGATGGGTTCAGTCCTTCCTCAGTCAGGCCAGAGGGTAGCAGGCAGCTGGGCCGCACAGCAGAAAAGCAGTTCTTCCAGAGCAGTTGTCCAGCAGAGTAACAGTTGTAGCAGCACAGCAGTCCTTCCTCCTAGCAGAGTTCTTCACAGGCCCAGAAGTGTACCGAATTGGTAGGGTCAGAAGTCCAGTTCTTATACCCAGTGGTGCCTTTGAAGTGGGGGAGAATTCAAAGAGGGAATTTGAAGTGCACAGAAAACCTCCCTTACTGCATTGGCTCCAGACTCACTACAGGGGGTTAAGCAGTCCTTTGTGTGGGGACAGGACACAGCCTATTCAGGTGTTAGTGTGAGGATGTACCCAGCTCCTCCCTTCCAACCTGCCCAGGATGGCCCATCAGGATGTGGATGGCCCATCAGTCACACCTAAGCTCCGTTTGTGTGTGGCTGTCTAGAGAGAATGCACAAGGCCCAGCTGTCACCCACCCCAGACGTGTATCAGAGACATGCTGCAGGCACACAGGGCTAAGAGCAGAAAAATGCTATCTTTCTAAAAGTCAAATACAAAACCATAGAGCCAGTACTGAAGTTACTTCACAACAGCAATATTTTATATGCGTGAACACGAAACTCAATTACCGTGATCACCATTTATTTCATCATTATTTCTCAAAATATGATTATTGATTTTTTATGTGGAGTCTGTCACAGACATAGGAACTAACAAACAACGATTTTTACTTCAAAGACTACTTTTTGCAGCACATATAACATAAAACAAAACAATACAGCTCTTTAAACAGTGATTAGACCAATTGTGGCACATGCTCTTTAAATATGCATGACCATAAATATATCACAGTTCTCAACTTCAACACCAAACGGAGCCTATGTGTAATTTCAATATAAGTAAATTAGCTGTAATTTACATGTTTCTTTCCACTAAGTTTTTGATAAGTCCTTATCCAAGGTCCTTCATGCAATAGGCCCAGACCATGGGTTTTATAACAATGTCAGAGAAAGACACACTGTCATATACAGAGGATCACATTGAAAATTGATTTCAACGCCTTCATTTTTTTCTTCAATCACTTTAAGTTCCACCGCTAAGCAACAAAATGAATCTGACAAATTGTTGAGACTCAAAAAGAAACAAATCCGGACTGACCTGCATGGCTATTTTCTGCTTGAGCATTTAAAAGCTGGCACAATCCCGTGGGGTTTACAAATATGTAACATCCTTTTATTCTTCATCAAAGATCCTGAATATCAGAAGGGATACCGCTTAATTGGCACAAAATACAGCCGGGATTTAATGGTCCTTTCAATTGAAACAGCTCAAATATTCTGAAAGAAACAATTAGATTAAATCCTACTTTTGGAGCAAGAAATCAAGAACAACCAGTCATTGGCTGAAGCTAAGACACTCTTGGACAAAATAGATAAAGAAATTGCTGACTTTGAACACTTCACCATCAACCAAAAAAACATCAAATTCGAGAGAGACAAGAAGTCGTTCAATTTTGAAACAGTCTATCCATATTTAAAAGAAGATTTCTATACGTGCCCTGATTTTCAGAGATTTTTGCCTGAATACCAAGGGAGATCAAAACGCCAATTCATTTCCTTTTCAGAAACTTCTTCTTCAGACTATACAGGTGAACCTGACCCAGCAGATGTTTTTAGGGAGTGGTCAGTAGAGAGTCTGAGGAAGAAACAGATACAGCAACCAACCCTGGGAAATGAGAACCCTCGTCCAGTTCTACAAGAAACAATAAAATCTCTCAACTTCCATTTGTCCAAAAGAATTGTCGCTGTAGCTGAAAAGAGCATTCTTAAGAAAGGTTTTGTGTTTTGGCCCCTTGAGACACACAAACTGTTTCCGCTTTAAGACAGAAGTACTTGAATTCTTTAAAAAAAAATACATCTTAAAGCTTTTTTTCTGAAACACAACTCCCCACAGAATATTGAAGTTCCAGGACTCAGAAACAAATCCACCTTCTGCCCCTCACCCCATACCATTCCAAATGGAGTCCTCACGTTTGAGCACTCAGTCTTTTCATTTATCTGGAACGGAAAAAAGAGTTTGTTAAAAACAACGTCACAAAGGACCAACTGGTCGCCTTAGAAAAAATGACACAGATGTAGTAAAATGGTCCGACAAGGGAGGGGCAATAGTAATTTGGTAGCAGAAGAGTACAAAAAATAAGGACAAAGAGATTTCCAATCAAGAGTTTTATCAAACGATCTCTGGAAACCCTGCAAAGAAGATTCATGGTGAAATTGCAACCATTCTAAGAGGCATTCGATGAAAGATATATTGGCCCAAAAGAATGCGATTTCCTGGAAAAATCAATCCTTGGATACCTGTCATGTATTTTCTGCCAAAAATACATAAGGATGAAACAATACCTCCAGGCTGCTCTATAGTTTCAGGCTGTGATTCAGTGCTAAAACCTATCGAAAAGTATATGGATTGTTCTCTAAAACGTTTCATACAACAGGTTCCATCGTATCTGCGAGACACAATGGACTTCATCAACAAGATTAAGGGCCTGCAGTTCAATCTAGAGACACTAAGGTTAGTCACTCTTGATGTGATATCATTGTACACCCAAATCCCCCAAGAAGATGGATTGGAAGCAATTGAGATTTATCTAGAGACAAGACCAAAACCGCATCAAGTCCCTACTAAATTTATCATATATTTTGCCAGATTTACCCTAAGAAAAATGATTTCAAATTTGCGGAAGAGATTTTCTTCCAAATCAAAGGCACTGCGATGGGCTGTCCCATTGTTCCAGAGATGGCAGTTTTGTACATGGCCCAAGTCGAGGAATTATTTTTTTTACCAAGACATCCCTTTTTCCAACCAATTGTCTAGTTGGCTGAGATATATAGATGACATCTTCTGCCTTTGGACAGGAGATGCAGACTCCTTGAATCAGTTTTTCCCTGGTTGAACAATAGATCTCAGGCATCAATGGAACCATCACATTTTTGGATGTTGAAGTGTTGGTCCATGATGTATATCTTATGACAACATTGTATACAAAACCAACAGACTGCAATAAAGCCTTCCATTAATTTCAAATCTGGATGAGTCTTTCGAACGGCCATTATTTGCACACAAAAAGGACCGAATCATTGGCAGACAAATAGTTTGGGCTCACATCCCTGCGCCAATTCTCAAAAGTAATCTCAGACAACTTTGGAATCTTGCACCCTTGGAAGGACACCATAAATGTGGCACATGTGTGGGCTGTAGTCAAACAATAGAGGGAATTCAAGTCCAACACAATAACAACAAATGACCACATAATGTTTTTTCAAATTGTAAAACTAAAAATGTCATTTATGGGATCATTTGCCCATGTAACAAGCTGTATATCAGAAAAACAAATCAAGAGATTTGACAAAGAATCATCCGACATAAATCAAGAATTTGCCAGAAAGTCATCTCAGCACCACTGATCAATCACTTCAAGGAAAAGCAACATAATGAAGAGGATTTTCATTGGACAGTTTTGGCAGTCATCCAACCAACCATCCGGTGAGGCAGCACAGAAATAAGTTTGGCTAAAAAAGAAGCCTACCTCATACTTCGCTTTAATACAGTCACTGATGGCCTAAATGAAATGACGGAGTTACAGAACCTACGAGACTATTCCACTTGAACATAACTGCCAAAGTTTTAGATTGCTGTACGTGACATTTTCATAATTTCAGTGTTATTATGAGTGACATTTCAATGAGTATCAGTGACACCTTCCTGCAACAAAATGAAGCAATGAAGACGAGAGATTCACTGTCTATAAATTAACACAGGCTCTCTGGCTGGTACTTCCTCGGACCACGGGCCGGCCGCAGATAAGTCCTGAGTCAGTCCGGAGTCTAGGCTGTGGCGCAGGCATGTGGTGCTCGCAAAGGCTGGCTGCGGCAGGCAGGCTGAGCTCAGGCGAGGCTACAAGCAATGGCAATTCGGGTTTTCAATTCCCAGCCGGCCTATGGCCTCCATAGATTGTGATTAGACTCCTGTGAGTTCCTGGACGTGACCACCAAGTAAGACTGTCCTGGCGGCCGCTCGGCTCAGCAACCCCGGTCACAGTCGGGCCTCCTCCCTCTGGAGTCAGTCATCTCGGGGTGAATTTGGCATGGGTAGGGGGTAAAATAGGCTATGCCTGCAGCAGCGCTGTGAGTGGCACCATTATCACTGAATTTGTGGCACCGCCCACAAACCAGCCAGCCCGGATCCGCTCCTTGCTCAAAACTTCCCACTCCCCGGCAGCAGGATGTGACGTTCCCCACTGTGCCGGCAATTGTAGCAACAACCTGACTGGTCATTGAACACTACCTCGGAGGAGATCATGATGTCAGGCTGCAGGCTGTCAGTCAACCGTGCCATGTGGAATCTGATCAAATATGAATCCATGATATATACTAGTAAGCACTGTAGTTCAGTTGTCACTGTGAGTGTGAGCCTGCCAGCACTGCTTTAGCTCACAGTGCGAGAGCCGAAGCCTGCGGGAGCACAGTGTGCGCAGTGCAGGGCATGAGCAGTGCACTGCAAGCTGTCTTGGTACTTTCAGTGACAGTTGAGACACAACACAGATATGCGTGACAATGCATTTCAGTGCGGTAATACGGAGTGCCACACTGAAATGCGTTACTCTAACGCCTGATGGGTGGTACTTGGCTGGAATGCTTGAAAGACACCAGTACCCTATTAACTGTTCATACTTGAGACCTAGTAACCCCACTCTAGAGATATACATTTGGACCAAAACTGATTGACTCCCTGGCCCATAAATGCTTCATTGAAGTCTCAGAGTTTAACACAAAAAAATCATCATGAGGACTACATGACCCTCAATGCATTTCGGTGCATAACCAAATAACTTACTGGCCCCATGTCCGTTCTGGCTTTCCAAGTAACACAAGAAGTGACGGAATTGGCCAAACTGTTTACCAATCACCAACCTGACACATCACGTAATGAAGAGGATTCAAAAGGAGTAATCCAAGTAGGTTAGACACACAGAGGCTCAAGGATGTTTGGAGGTGACTGTTGGATCTGCACGATCTACTGAAAGTAAATGGCCCCCTCAGTGCACACATGTTGTGACTAATAGTGCACCAGGACATTTCAGATCATTCATCCTGCACCTAATTAAATAGAGCGTCCACCCATCCATGATGAACTATGCCATAGCCCAACAGCTCTAGACACATGCATGATCCTTGTATTGAGCTCAATAAATCAACTGTCACAAAGTTTACAAGCCACAGGCCACACGCCAAAAGAGCCCCCAGGCCCCTCGATTAGACCTGGGCAGTGAACTTCGCTCCGTTCGCGGAGTTTGCGGAGTTTTCTGCACTCCGCGGAGCTCGCGGAGTGCAGAAAACTCCGCTTCACGATGTGCAGCGGAGTTTTTTCCCGGCTCGCGATCGCGAACTGTAAGTTCGCGAGCGCGAGCTTCCGCTCGGGTAGAATTTCTACCCGAGCGGCAGGAATACCAGCACAAACTGCAATTCGCACTGCACTCCGCCACTCATGGAACTTTGCAGAGTTTTTTTGTAACTTTGCGGCGTTCCGTGTAGCAAAACTCTGCGAACTACACCCAGGCCTACCCTCGATACATCGTTTCCTTAACAGGTTGCAGACACGCTCAAGCTCTTTTTCATATTGTTATTGTGAACCCGCTTACATCGATGCACATCATTGTCCCCGTCACAATGTTTCAAAAACAGTCAGCACAGTGTACTGCTTCAAAATAGCGAGAAACCTCTGAAGCATACCGCAGAGCTGTGCATTTTCTCCCATCATTGTACCGTTCCCCTCCTGGCCTCACATTCAAGTTTGGGAAAACAATTCTGGCATGCATATATGGCCTTAAAGCAGCACATGCAGCCTCCTGAAAAGCAATCATACTGATTAAAGATTATTGTTTCTACACAGGATTCTGGAAAGAACGTTGAAGACCTCACTAGCAGTAGCGGCCCGTGGTGGGAGTGCTGCCGGGCGCTGACGTGGGGCGGGGGTGGGCAGGATGGGGGGTAGTAAACTACGGATTACGGCCGATTAGAGGTAAGTAAACATATAAAGAAATAAAACGAATTTCGTTTCACGCGCTGCATCGCATTTGGCGATGCAGCGCACGCAACGAAATTCGTTTTATTTCTTTATATGTTTACTTACCTCTAATCGGCCGTAATCCGTAGTTTACTACCCCCCACCCTGCCCCTCCCCCGCCCCACGTCAGCGCCTGGCAGCACTCCCACCACGGGCCGCTACTGCTCACTAGGCTCTAGTAAAAAATAAGAAAATAGTTTCAAGATGTAATTGATCACAGCCACCTTCGTGCCCACATCAGAACAAATGAGTCAAGCGTGATTAGTCATTTCAGCCCCCTTTTTTAATGGCTATGCAGTTACCTGTGGAGTCTGAAAATTGGTCACACACATTTTGTTTTTCCATTTAGCTACAACAAATCTCTGCATAAAAGATATGTCCAATGTAGAGCTCCAAGCACATGAGACTGAAACCCACATAAGTTGCTAAGGGGAGTCTAACTGATTAATAGAAAGCAACCCATTACCTCACTAAGTTTGAAGATTTTAAAGACAGTTTTTTAATTTTTAATTTTTGTTTCACACAGTGTGTAGCAGTTCTTGGTCCTGAGGAGAACCCAAAACTTTGTCCGGGTTCAAAATGTGTCGGCAGCTGAATACACCCGGAAGAGTGCGGCCAAAAAGCAAAAAGTTTTGTAGGGCACAGTGCATCACTTATTGGAACAATTTGCAATTTCATTTTTTTTTGTTTAAATATCTTTATTGGTCTTTTCTTATTTTTCCTTTTCTTATATTGCATTACAGTTCATGAGTATCTGAGACATTATCCAGACATATACAAAGCAACACAATAAGAACACTGTGTATATCAACAATGTGTTACAGAAGTGGAATTACAATACATAGTGATGCATACATGTTTCTCCAGAAGGCGTTTACTGGTAAGTCATTGTGTGCTACTCCCTATTCGCGCTGCTGCATTGCATTTCCCAATCCTCACACATTATCGCCCGTGCCATATGCTAACACATCTAGTTTCAACCAACCTGTTGGTGCCTGGCACACATGGCATTAGCGTACACAGGAGATAGAAATGCATGGTTGTTTCAGCACTTCAGTGAGGGGGGTTGTGCAAAGAAAAGGAGAAGAGGATAAAGGAATGTGCCAATAAGACATATATTATCTAATCTGCAAAAGTCTAACAACACAATAAAGAAACTGCCATCGAGAAAGAACAAATAGGATAAACATAGCATGACTGGGTATGGAAATGTGCATCCTGTACATGACAATATGGTGGCTCGCCGAGGTGGGACTTAGACCCATGTGATTGTTAAAAGTCACTTCCGTATTAGTGGATGGTCAAGGTCCAGGGGAATCTCCCATAGCGGGCTTGGGCTATATGTGGGTTTCACAATGGTTTGCGCTGCTAGCTACAAATATCACACCTCGTATAGCTCAGGATCCCTAGTGTACAAGTTACATATCGACAGGTTGGGCATCATCATCCTCCCCGTTTCCTTCGTTCTTGAAGGCTGTGAGTAATGCGTCCCAGTATTGCGCTATGGGGTATTTGCAGAGCCCCGCTGTTTCCTCCCTGTGCAATGTTGTACTTTCCGCCTGCGCCCATATCATGAGTGATCTTTTCCAGCTGAGTGTCTCTGGGAGGGGGTCGGTGTGCTTCCACCTCTTTGTAATCAAGCGCTTCGCAACTATCAACCCCAGGTCACGAAATCGTGATGTGACCCTGTTCTTCTTGGACCTGGCATAGATCCCTAATATACAAACTTCCCATGTAAGCGGCAGGGATGTGTCAGTGCAAAGTGCAAGGGCTGTGACTACTCCTTGCCAGTAAAGTTGGAGGGAAGTGCAGGACCACAGCATGTGGAGCAGGTCCGCATTAAGCTGCCGACAGCGTGGGCATGCTGAAGTGACGATGTTGAAATATCTGTTTATGTTGTCTGGTGAAAGGTACGCTCTCTGTATAATGTACGTTTGTATTAGTTTGAATTTAGAGCTTCTCGGTATATATGAAGAACCAGCCAGGATGGCGTCCCATTCCTTGTCAGTCCGTGGCTGGCCTCTGTCCGCTTCCCAGCGGGTGCGGAGATTTATCATCGGTTTCAGTGTGTGTGTGAGTAAAGCAGCCACCAACCAGTGTACTATATGTGATCCCGCCCCCATTACATGTAAGTACTGTAGTAGCAGATGTGTCGGTGGCTCAGCCGTCAGGTCTCCCCAGAAGGCCGAAAGGGCCCTTGTGAGGGAAGTGTGCAATAGGAATTGCCCTGCCGGCAAGTCAGTGTCTTCCGCCAATGCCTCAAAAGTTAATAGTGCACCATCCCTGTATAAGTCGCCCAGGGTGTCTATACCCACTGTATGCCAATGTGTAAGAGCCTCCTCGGAAGTGCCCGTCCTCCCCCTAGGCATCCCCAAGAGTGGCAGTATCGGAGCATATGGGATTGTCGTGCGAGTGAGATGCAAGCTCCTCCTGTAGCACTTATGCGCCAGTCCTAAGTGCAATTGGGATGGCCGTGGGGGCTTGGCAGCGGGATGGAACAAATGATAGATTTGGGATTGGGTCCATGGCTGTTGCAAGGTCGCCGTGTCTTCCAAACTCTTGCCACTGAGCCACTTCGTCACCCATTGTAACTGGGCCGCTATATAGTACAGCTCCATGTTGGGGACGGCCAACCCTCCCTGACTGGTAGGGGCGTATAATTTCCACAGTGCCACTCGGGGCCTGCCTTTGTTCCATATTAAGTCTCGGAACAGGCGCTCCAGCTCTCGGAAGACCTTAGTTGGGACATAGATCGGGAGATTCGAGAAGTAATATAATAGTTTGGGAAGGACAATCATCTTCAGCAGGGTAATGCGGCTCATAACATTCTGTGGGAGTGACTTCCAAAATTGTACCTGGGCCCTAACAGCCGAAATCGCTCTCGTCAAATTGCCCTCTAGAAAATCATCAGGTGTCCGATATATGAAGACACCAAGATAGCGAAAGGTGGTGGGGTACCATGAAAGAAGCGAGCCATTAAGGAGCACATCCGTTTCAACCGTGTCTGCACTAAAGGGATAAACCCCCGAGTTGGCCCAGTTAACCCGGAGACCCGACATCTCTTCAAAGGCCCTGAGCGTGTCTGCTATGGACGTGGGAATATCAGTAATGTCGCGCACATACAAGAGCAAATTGTCAGCATATAGAGAAACGGCATGCATCCCATCCCCCAACTGGATTCCCCACGCCTCACTACCACCGCGAAGCAACATCGCCAGTGGCTCCATGGCTAGAAAAAAGAGCAGCGGGGACAGTGGGCATCCCTGGCGTGTCCCTCGCCTCACTCTAATGGGGTCCGATACAAGCCTACCGGTTCGGACCCGAACAGTGGGTTGCTGGTATAGCAGTTGAACCATGCTTAAGTAGTGATCACCGAGCTCGTATTTATTCAGTTCCGCCGCCAGATAGGGCCATTCCAGAGAATCAAAGGCCTTCTCCAGGTCCAATACCAAGCAACCGGAGCGGGTCATCTATGTAACGCGTACTGCTGTACCCGGAAGATCCTGTGAATGTTGAGTGAAGTACTCCTGGCGGGGACAAAACCATTCTGGTCGGGGTGCACCAGCGTTTTCACTAGGGGCGAAAGACGCTTAGCAAGTAGTGATGCAAAAATCTTGTAATCAGTGTTGAGAAGTGCTAGTGGGCGATAGGAACCCAGAGATTCAGGGTTTTTGTCAGGCTTAAGTAGGGACACCAGCAGGGCTTCGTTTTGTGTGTCGGTAAGTGTGGAGTCATCTATCGCGGACTCATACACCTTCAGCAGCTGCTGTACTAATATATGCGCATAAGCCTTATAAAATTCAGTCGGCAGTCCATCCGGTCCTGGCGACTTCCCGTTGGACAGCGAGAATATGCAGTCCCAAACTTCCTCCGAAAGGAGAGGATCATTCAGTTCCACTCTGTGTGTGCCCGTGGGTTGCGGTAGGTCTATCCCCTCAAGATAGAGCTGTAGCTCCAGGGGTGTAGCCTGTGTGCGAGATTTGTACAAGTCCCGGTAATGAGCCACAAACTCACCATGTATGTCCCGCTGTGTGTACGCTATGCCCCCATTCGCCATGCGTACAGATGCGACAGGGGTCGATGACTCATCTTGGCGTATAAGCCACGTGAGCAGTTTCCCTGCTTTGTCCCCCATGTGGTGCGTCCGCGCCGAATGTGCGGCATAATTAAGACACCGCAACCGCTCTAACAACTGTGCATGCTCCCCCCTGTGGCAGTCAAGTTGTCTTTGGGACCCCTCAGGTGCTTCTTGCTCGCTAGACGCCAGCTTTCTTTCTAAATGAGTGAGTTCCTTTTCCAGCTGTACTCGTATACCCGCCTGTGCACCCAAACAGTGCCCCCTCACAACTACCTTGAGAGCGTCCCACTCCAACAGTGGCGACGAAGCTGTGCCCGCATTTTCATCAAAGTATTGAGCTACGGTGGTAGCTAATAAGTCCCGGAATGGTGCATCGAGCAGGACATCCGGTTGGCGGCGCCACACAGGGATTGGCGGTACTACATCCTCCCACTGCAACTCCACCACGTGTGGGTTATGATCTGAGTGCGTCCGCCCCATATAATATGACCCGGAGATACACGGTAGAAGATCATTCGACACCATAAAGCGGTCTAAGCGTACATGAAGCCCGTGCGCCCCTGAATAATAGGAATATACTCTATCCTGCGGGTTTCTGTGGCGCCAAGCGTCAGATAAGTGCCATTGCGCAGCCCAATGATTTAACGCTTTCGCAGCAATGTGTGTGGCCGTGCCAGGCAGGGGAGGAAAGGAGCGGTCTAGCGAAACGTCCAGTACACATGGGAACATCATGCCACTCGGCCAGCTTGTGGGAGATCAGTTCCAAAAAAGCGGTCCGTTCAGTGTTGGGTGCATACAGCGATGCAAGTATGATCGGCCTTCCGTCCAAGACACCCTTGACTATGACGTACCTACCCTCTGTGTCTATGAAGGAGTCTACCACCCGGAAGGGAGTCCCTGGTTTTACCCACACTAAAACCCCACGCGCGTACGCCGAATAACCCGTTGCGTGTAATTGACCCCTCCAGCGCCTATGTAATCGTGTCACTTCTGGCTTGTGCAAGTGTGTCTCTTGGAGGAATGCTATTTGTATGTGGTGGTGTTTCAAATATGGATAAATGAGATATCGACGTGCCGGACTATGGATGCCTCTCACATTCCAGGTCATTATCCTGATAGGCGCCATAACGTTCGGATGCCAGTAGCGCACATGGCCCTGCCAGGCCAAGGGGTGTGAGGAGTCAGTGCGATGTGCGCAAAGGCAATTCTAGAGTGTGCCTCCCTGCGCGGGCCAATATCACGATTGTCATACCTCAGTACATAATCGATGGCGTGATAAACAATAGAACAATTTGCAATAAAAAATGCGAATATACAACAGGCAACCGCCCGAACTTGAAGTGAATACTAAAAGTGCGAGTGTGCAACAGGCAATCGTCCAAACCATACATTTAAGCAACGTTCAATCTATGTCTGGGGGGGTGTGCTGCACGCTACAAACTATGAATGTCTAGGGAAGAGAAGAGTCTCCCCGGGGCCCCCCGGCTGTCAGCCAGTCACGAATCCGCCGGTGCTGGGCCCTCAAGGAGTAACGTGTGGCCTCCTCCAGAGGAAGGCAGGAGATATTATGTGGCAGATTCTAAACAATGTCTCGCTAAGGGACAGAAGTCTCTAATCGCAGTCTACAACGTAAAAGTGGGACATTCAATTTTAAATTTCCTACATGCCTGAAACTACACAATAGTACATAATGTTCAACCATATACTTGCATGTACGATCATGAGGTATTGATGATATCAAGTGGAAGGGCACAGCAACATATTTCAAGCAATGTCATCAGAGGTTTGAGGGGTGACAATTGGCAGTTCACATGAGTCTTGTGTGGCTGGAAGGTCGTCCAAGAGGTCGTCAGCATCGCTGGTCCGATCTTGCTGGCTGGAGGTGGATGCGCATTCCTCCATCTGCGACCCACTGATACATGCCACAGCTTGAAGAGCTCCTCGTTGGCCCTGCAGTACTTGGTCTGGGTCCGGTCCTGTCTTTTGAGAGAGTTGAAGTCGTTTCAATTTTATTCCCCCGGTGCGGCAACAGCGGGGAGCTTCGCCGTGGCTTTGTCTTTTGCATGAACGGGTTGAGTTCCAGTTCCTGAAGGAGAGTACGTATCGATCCAGTCCTCAGCTTCTTCGGATGTGGTGAAAAAGTGCGTTTTACCATTGGCCACTACTCTCAAACGTGCCGGAAACAACAGGGAATACTTGAGATTGTTCTGTCTTAGGCGTCTCTTCACCGCCATGTAAGAGTATCTCTGTTTTTGCACTTGTAGCGTATAGTCGGGGAAGAACATGATCTTATGATTGTCCACTTGGACCTCATGCAGTTTCTTGGTTTCCTGCAATATTGTGTCCCTGTCTCTATAATTCAACAGACGAATCAAGAGCGGTCTGGGATTGGCAGGGGTCTGGCCGGTACCCGATGTGCTCTCTCTACTACAAATTGCGGAGAGAGGGCTTCCTCTGGCAGGAGGGCGCGGAGCCATGTTTCTACGTAGGCGACAGGGTTTCTTCCCTCCGTTGCCTCCGGCAGACCCACCACTCGTACGTTGTTGCGTCGGACCCGGCCTTCCGCATCTTCTGCCCTGTCCTCGAGGAATTCCACTCTGTTAAGGAGTTGTTGTATATGCTTGTCTGCTGCTGCCACCCGAAGGGTCATTTCCGCCGCTGTGGTTTCAAGTGCATTAATGTGGTCCGTTAGTTTGCGATGGTCTGCGTGGAGGAGCGTTAGGTCCATGACCGCCATATCAATTTTGCTCTCCAGAGCAGTTCGGGTGTGGTTCAAGGTCTCCCCCAGTTTTTCCACTGCCTCCAGGACCGCATCCAGCTTGCTGGTCATGATATCCAGAGATTCTGCATCTGCCATTTTGTCTACCCAAGCCCTGGTTTGTGGGGGTGGAGCCGGTGTGCCAGTCACGCTCAATTTAATACGTCTACCACGCGACATCAATCTGAGGGCGTTCGTGTAATGGAGCTGGTACCGTATGGTGTCCGTGTATTGAGGTTGGCGAGATATTAAAGAGCTGGTGTGACACGCCGAGGTGCTAGGATGGCACGCTATGGCCGAGCATATACTGGGATCAACAAGTAGGTGATGGGCAGCCACTCACCGCGTTGTGCTACATCGAGGAGACATCCAGCATGGTGGTAGTGCCTCAGTTGGGTTCTTTGAAGTGTAAATGTGATTCTTCATCAGCTCCCAGGGGAGCGCCGCTGGCGTACGCGTGCCCAATATCACCTCCAGTATCTCCGCGTCTTCTCCCCCCTACGTCAACAGGGTGTAGCCTCCAAGCAGGCACAACGATCGGCGAGATGCGACAGTGCCACGCAATGACCAGTGCCGGGGCACCGCAGAGGGGGCCGAGTCATGCGTGAATGGTCCTGCGCACGCCTATCAGCCGGGGCCACAAATCTCTAGGTGCAGAGCAATACGACAAAACTTTCCTTCCTGTGAGTTCTGTGGGCAACGGCGAGAGCACCGCAGTCCGCCACGTTCTTAGCCCAGTGCATTCGTGACCGCGCGGGGTCACTGCGCCATGTGTATCAGATTCAGCGGGGGGGGCCAATTCACTGGGCCGCACAGGCCGTCTCACAGGCTGTCTCACAGGCCAGCAGAGGCCCGCCGGGACCGCAGGAGCACGAAGACCACAGCCCAGATGCGGGCATCCGGCGTAGGCACTCACCACAGGGGTCCAGGCAGGCTCTGGGGTCGGCCACCAACGTCGACACGGTCCCAGCGTGTCTCCGGTAAGGGGCCCTCGATTAGGTGATGACGCGGGACCCCCGTCTCCGTCACCGCTTTGTCCACAGGAAAGTAGGCAGACGTCAGCACCGGGAAATCATCACTGAGACTTCAGGCATCGGGTGATGGTCTTCCAGGCAGTGCGGCCCTTCCGAGGAGGAGATTGGACGCAGCGGGCGAGCTCGAGGTGGCTGAATGTGAAGTGCGCCGCTGTCTGTGGCCTGGTGGGTGGGGCCAATCCCCGAGCTCGCGTGGACGTCCGCGCCGGCCCAGCAGCAGCTCGCCGGGTCGCAGGAGAGTCCGCAAGTCTCGGTGCGGAGTGACCAGCCCGATCGCTCTGGAACTTACAGCGGAGCCACAGGGCAAGTTCAGCAGCCGCTGGGGCGAATCTCAGCCTCGGCGGATCAATTTACACTGATATTTTAGGCTGACATGGGGAGCCACCGACGGAGCTCTACACGAGCACGTCTTCCTCCATTGCCAGCGTAGCCACGCCCCCCAACAATTTGTAATTTCATGGTCCCTGTTGTTTACCTTTGGTGACATTCTGATGGTTCCATACCCCTCACCATCCTGGTCGAAGGGAACATGTAAATTGCCCCTATATTTGACCATTAAAAAGTGGCCCTTACTTATATTGGAATTACAAATAGGCTCATTTTGGTGTTGAAATTGAGAACTGTGATATATTTATGTTCACGCATATTTAAAGTGCATGTGCCACAATTGATGCCTATTCACTGTTTAAAGAACTGTGCTGTTTTGTTTTATGTTATATGGGCTGCAAAAAGCAGACTTTGAAGTAAAAATTGTTGTTTGTTGGTTCCTATGTCTATGACAGACACCACGTAAGAAAACCAAAAATCATGTTTTGAGAAATAATGATGAAATAAATGGTGACCACGGTAATTGAGTTTCATGTTCACTGATATAAAATATTGTTGTGAAGTAACATCAGTACTCACTCTATCGTTTTGTATTTGATTTTCAGAGTGGCCTAGCCTTGCTGCCGTTAAATTGTCCCAACTCCTCGTTTATGTATTGATCTTTCTAAAAGTGGCATTTTTAAAATTGTAATGATAAATTTGGCTTTCCCATTAAAGAGGATTTATCATTACCCTCCCATAGGTAATAAACATGACAGCTCTATCTCCTTCCAATTGGGAATTACACTTATTAGATGTTAACCTATGGGAGGGGTAGGCCTTACAGCAGTAAAAAAACAATTTGGAGCTTTTTCACTACCAGGACATGTAAAACTTAAAAGTACATGTCCTCCCTTTTAATTACATAGCACCCTGCCCTATGGGCTACCTAGGGCCTAACTTAGGGGTGATTACAAGTAATAAAAGGGAGGTTTAAGGCTTGGTAAGTGATTTTAAATGCCAAGTCGACGTGGCAGTGTAAACTGCACATACAGGCTCTGCAGTGGCAGGCCTGAGATGTTGTAGAGGGCTACTTAAGTGTGTGGCACAATCAGTGCTGCCAGCCCACTAGTAGCATTTAGCTCACAGGCCCTGGACACAGATAGGGCACTTTACTAGGGACTTATAAGAAAATTAAAAAAGGCAATTGTGGATGAGTCAATCAAATCATATTTAGGGAGAGAGCACATGCACTTTAGCACTGGTTAGCCGTAGTAAAGTGCCCAGAGTCCTAAAACCAACAAAAAAAGATTGGAGGCAAACAGGCAAAAGGTTTGGGGGAAGACCACTCTAAGGCTGACAGGTCTAACAACTTACCACAAAACTGCTCTTTTCAGGGCCTGCAGCTCCATTGTCCTATGAGAGAGAGAGAGAGAGAGAGCGAGAGAGAGAGAGATCGTGCATGCATGTGTGTGAGAGTGTTCATGTGCACGTTCATGCATGCATGCATGCGTGTGTGAGAGTGTTCATGTGCTTGTGAATCAATGTGTGTGAATGGTCTGAGTGCAGGAGGAAGTAGCTGATCTGCTGCAAAGCTCATTGAGCACCTATGAGATCTCTTCCTCAGAGTGGACTCACAATGTCCCTGAACACCAGGCAAGCCAGAGCTGTACAGGAAACAAAAATAAATGCACTGACAAAGCCAAACGTTATCGGGTCTAAAAAGCTGAGCTTCTGGCTTTGTCAATGCCTTTTTGATTGCTGTTCACTTGCGTGTGAAGACATGCATCTTAACGCATGTGCAAGTATGGCAGGCAATCTTGAAATGGGTTTTCTATTAAAGCCATTCCAAGAAGGCTGTGGTGATGCATGCGCACACATGCTTCTTAACATAAGTGTGTCTTGTGTCACTGTGGACATTTTTAATTTGCCATTCTAGATGGAGGACAGCCCATTTAGAATGGTAAATTAAAAGTAAGAAAAAGTGAAAAACAAAGTGAGTGACTCCGCAAGAAATGAAGTAGCAGCCTAGTAGCACTTTGAAGATGATTTGGAAAAAGAAAAGAAAAAAATATAGGGAGGAGACAGGGAGCATCAGAACATGCCGGGGGGAGCAGAAGAACACATGAGAAAGAGCAAGGAAACACACTCCTTGCTTTTGAATACAAAAGAAAAGGTAGCCCTTGAAGTCATCAGTGCAAGGATGCAACTCGTGCAGTCAGTGAGACTGAAATGCTGCTAGGCTGGGCAAACGCAAGAATAGAGATGAAAGCCATCAAATCAACAGCAGATACCTGGATAGACAAGAACGCCATCAAATAATAAGGAAGGGGCTGACCCAAACCCTTGTCTAAGCATATGCTCTGTATTGGAATCAATAGGTCTGGCAACAGACAGCTAGAGCTGTCTGTGGTTGAGACCTAAAATGGCTGAAGGATATTTCAGATCGAATTTTTAATTTTTCTACTAAAGCAGTTTCATAGAGAATCCATTTAACAGTGTATGCCTTCTTCAATGCTAACCAGTTTTATGTACTTATTGCTTAAAAATAATAAATGTTGCTTAGTGTGGTGCACATTTAAATAATGAGTAGGTTAATGTTCTAATTACGGTGCTGTAAGCTACTTCTCGACTTAACCTTTACCTGCTTGAGAGGCTGCATGGCTAAGTGGATTTGAATATGTAATATGTACGTGCCATTCAGATATCTGTAATTGGTACATTGACCAGCTTGAATCATCTTCCATCTTTCCGTAAAACAGAATGCAATGACCTGCGCTTAACTTAGGTGATCTGCGGAATTTGCATTTGCCTACTAAATTATTGGCATATTTTTCAAAGACCTAGAGATATGTTTGTGGTGTGCGCTAAACATGCATTATGGATCTGGAGCATGACCTGCAACCTGCACACAGATCATTACAGCAGATGCACTAGCCCACCAAGATGAAGAAAGGTTCTGCAGTGCTGGGTTCCAATTATATTTATGGTTAAAATGGATGCGGGATATCCAGAAGGGACTGAAAAAAAGGCCCTGACGTGAAAAGATGGGTCCTTGGTTTCTTGCAACTGGCAACCCATGAAAAGGGAGCAGATAACAATGATTAGGACAGAAATAGATTCTGCTCTTTCATCTGTCATCACAGCAGTTCATTAATCGGGATTCCCCATGTTTACATAACCACCACAAAAGACCAGAAAAGACATCACTCTCTCGCATCAAGAACTGAAACCAGATCTGGGGCCGTATTATACATTATCACTGTTTGCGCCCAGCGCACCTTTCAAAAGGTGCGCGGGGCGCAAACAGTGATAATGCGCCCCATTATGGTGTATGTGCTGTCCCCAGGGCAGCCGCGAACTCGCGCTGCCCCTAGGGCAGCGCATTTAAGTGAAAACACGGAGCAGCTGCTCTGTGTTTTCACAGTGCAGGCGGCACCCGCCTGCACTTTCAAAGGGGTTTAGAGATCCCCTTGCAGGTGGGTGGAGTCAGTGACTGCACCCGCCTGCAAGAGGATGGCTTGTGCCTGCCTGGCTCACCCGCAAATTTCCCTGTGGAAGTTATGGACACAGGTTGCCATCTTCGGGGTGCTGTGTCATGTTGTCAGTGCTGGTTGCTTCGCAACGGTGTCTCTCACCAGTATTTAAGGAAGTAGTTCTTCCTCCATGTTAGCAGTCTTGTTTTTGTGTACAACCATGGACGGTAAATGCTCTGAGAAGCTCAAGCATCTTTCTTCTGGCTCCGAGTCAGAGCTTGCTTCCTCCCATCAGCCTGTGGGCATGGATCTTGATGTCCTTCATGCCATGATCAATAATGCAGTGGATTCTGCTTTTGCGGCACTGGAGGGGCCGGTGCCTAAAGCTCCCAGAGTTTCTTCCCAGCCTGACCCAGACTTTGGCGGTTCAGATGAGGAACAGCGGGGTTGCTTTGTTAAGGGGGATGACTCACTTGAAGGACAATTTGAACTTTCCAACTGTGGTTCCTCTGGATGAGGAGGAGAGTTTTTCTCTCAGTACCGCCAAAATGAGCCTGATGCTCTTCCTATCCATAAAGCCATCCGGGGGCTTTTATCCAGGAAATGGTCTGATGTAGAGAAGGCTGGATTCCCACGGTTCCTCGCAAATAAGTACCCTCTTCATAATTTCCTGGCTGAGTTCCCCCCTCAGGTGAAGGTGGACTCTCTGATGGCAGATCTGGCTTCCAGTGGTTCCATCATCTCGGAGGATGCCTCGCCTGGCGACCTGCTTGATAAGAAGGTAGACGATGCTGCTAAGCGGGCCTACTCCGCTGCTAACGTTTCCATCAGGGCTGGTGCATACGCCGTGTTTGTGAATCAGTCACTCCTGCATGATTTTCAGGCCTTGTCAGAAGATCTTCAGCAAGGGGATGATGTCAATTTGCGTCTGTCTCTTATGGAGTTGCAAGTATGCCTACTGTCTGACATTACTTTTGAATCTCTGTCCACTGCTGCAGCCATTTAAGGTTCTATTATTTCAGCACAACGGCACATCTGGATGAGGTTGTGGAAGGCGAAGACCTCACAGAAACCACTCCTGTCGTATTTGCCCTTTGATGGGGCTAAATTGTTTGGCCATCAACTCGAGGAACTATGGAAGAAGTCGGTGGAAGATCATAAGCTCCTGACGTATCTGTGGCCTGCAGTGAGAGGTCGGGGTTTGGTTATCGGTTGGCATTTGGGAATCCCCCCTCGGCTGGGAAGGGGAACTCCCAGCCCTTTTGTGGGAGGGGACATGGCTGTGGCACCCCCTCCTCTGATAAAACCTGGCAGCAGCCTGCGGGAACCGCTCTTGCCAATTCCACTCCAAAATCATGACTATCTTGGTGTGGGCAGCCGAATTGGACAATATTCTTCCGCTTGGACAAGCGACGTTACTGATTCTGGGTTCTTCGCCTGGTGGTAGCAGGTTATTCTATCGACTTCTCTTCTCAGCCTCCAGATCTTTCCATCCCGACCCCGACTTCTCTGGATCCTCTGAAACTATGGGGTTTGAGGCAGGGGGTCAGTATGTCTCTATTGCTGGGCGATGAGCTTTGTCGCATCTTATACTGTGTCATCAGACACCAGTGCTGGCCACATTACTATCCCGCATGTCACACTGTGTGTGGTTTAGAGAGTGAGAAGGATTAAGAGGTGCATACATAAAACTGCCTTGCTTTTTATTTTGTACCACATACCCACTTGCGCAGTTAAAAACAAATAGATACATGCTATTTATGCGTCTTTCGGGTAACATGCATTTCATACTAAATTACCTTCACTGCTCAAAGATAGAACCCAAGTGAAATTATATCAGAGAAAGTGCCTTGCTTCCAACAGGCTTTGTTTAGATATTAGGGTCTCTTTTGCACTGTTTTCCGAAAATTCAAAGAGAGGGAAAACTGCTCAGTGAGGGACCTCCTCATTTCCTATAAAAGCAATAATTTTAGTTGGTTAAAAATAACTATTGTAGGGAAATAGTTTAGAAGACCTTTCATTTTTTCAGGTTTTGAATGGTCTCAATGGATTGCGATTTCTTCTTTGGAATGTTATTTTTGTCCTTTATACTTTAGCATTTTGGGGAGTTTCATTTTTTACTTGGATTATTTTTGCCGTTTGGAATGTTATAGAGTTTCATCTCTTCAGCTACAAATCACTACGTAATGTTTTAAAAAAATAAATAAAATTAAATGGTGGAATAAGTAATTGATTTGCTTTCTTTTATATGTTTTTTACTATTAACATTGGTTTTATGCTCTGTAGATTTTTTATTATGTGTTGTGGTTTTTCAGGGTTTTTAGTTGTTTTTAATAGTGATTTATTTATTAATGTTTATGCAGTTATTTCTTACAATTCAGTCTTAGTTCATTTTGCATGCTTATTTTCTACTTATGATTGAATTGTAAAAATATTAAAATAATATGAATAAATACATAGTTTAGTTATTTATAGGTTTGTTTAGAGACGTTTTAGGTATTTTGCTTGGATCGGTTACTTTAAAGTAAAGTTCTTGCTGTGGAGTCTAGGTATGGTAGGCCTCTGACAGAGGGGAGTTTCTTAAGTCTTAGGGCCAGATGTACAAACATTAGGAATACCAATTTCTTAATTGCAATTCACTCAGAATCACAATTAGATAATCGGTATTCCTAACTCTTTGAGTTTCATTAGGGATTCCCATTAGTTTCAGCAAATAGACCTACCTCATCCATATTAATGAGGTAGGTTGCAGTTTGCGACCCATTAGGAATCGCAGCCATCACAGACCACCATGTCTCTGATTGCTTATAAATAACCCTGGGCGGTGAACTACGCTACGCTCGCGGAACTTGCGAAGTTTCGGTAACTTCGCGATTCGCGTAGAACGCGAAGTTACCGTGCACTACGCAATTTGCGGCGTAGCGTAGCTGTTTTTCTTCTTCACGCGCTCAATATACGTTCTCGCGCACGCGGTAACGACCTACAGTGATTCTGCGTTCGCCGACGCGACTTCCTATCCGTTCGCGGGCGCCACGAGACTTGGAATCCGGCCGCACGATCCCGCGAGAGTGTGCGAACGCGAACACGTCATTCGGACGCGCGATCTGACTTCCGGCGGCAGTGTCGGTAAGATCGCGATCCCGAACACGAAGAAACTACAATCTGGCGAAGAATATATCTCGAGCTTCATAAAACCTTCTAAAAAATGATGAATTAGTTCATTTTGCACAAAAAACTCCTCAGGTTGTCATTTAGAGATGTAGTTTGATGAGCAAGGAGTCCTTTTTCTTTTTTTCCAAGAGGAAGGAAGTGCCCCTGATTCTCAAACTTCCTGTTCCTGTCCAGCAGGCTCCTCCCAGTGCTTTGTCCATGTGCTGTTCACTTTCATTTGGATTTGGAGCTGGAAGGATCACTTTTTGTGTCTGTCTGCTGCATCATATCATTGGATTGGATTTGAGGACTCTTGGATTTGAGATTTTACAAGTAAGTTGGAGAATTGGTGTACTTGTTTGTTTGATTGGGGCTTGTTTGTACCTACATTTTTTTGTGGGATTTCCATAGTTTTTAAAATGTATTGTTGTGGCCTGTAGTTTCGGCAGGGGCCTAGTTGTTTTTCTTTGATTGGAATTTCAGCCAGTAGGCCCGGACTAGAGCCAGAGGTACCCATGGGTGCATGTTTCTGTGGTGTCTGTTGAATTTAAAGTTTAAACATCATGTAGGCCGGGCATCCATGGATGGCATTGGATTGATTTGCAAAATGTGGGTTTTGGGGTGGTATTTTATATTTTTGGGTGTTTGTTAAATAAATAGGCCTTTTCAGCCAGTAGGTAACCCTGGGCGTTCAGCTCGCGGACTTTGGGCAAGTCCGCACTGCGCGACAACGCGGACTTACACTTTTTATCTTCTTGCGCGCTCAATGTACGTTTTCGCGCGCGATAACGACAATTTGTGACGATTGCGATGCCGAACACGCAGAATTTACAATCTGGCGAACAATATCTCTCGAGCATCATTAAACCTTCTCGAAAATGTTGATTTAGTTCATTTTGCACAAAAAACTCCTCAGGTTGTCATTTAGATGTAGTTTGGTGATCAAGGAGTCATTTTTTTTTTGTTTTACAATTTTTTCCAAGAGGTAGCAAGTTGCCCAGAGTATCCAACTGCCTGGTCCTGTCCTTTGTCTTCACTTTTTTGTTATTTTGGGTGGCCTGGCCATGAGGGTGGCGGCCATTTTGTAAAGCCAGGCATTGTGCTTTTGCCATAGGCCTGCATTGTCTGTCTTGTGTTCCTTTTCTTGTTGTTCTGGGTGGCCTGGCCATGTGTTGGCGGCCATTTTGTGTGAACAGCCACTGTGCTTTTGCCATAGGCCTCCAAACTTGCGGCCTAGTGTGCCAGTAGGCCCGGAGGTAGTCATCCTCATGGGTGCATAAAAACTGTTTCTGTGTTGTCTGTTGAATTGTAACATAATTTAGGCCATGGATGGCATTGGATTGATTTGCAAAATGTGGCTTTTGGGGCGAATTTTATTTTTTTGGGTGTTTGTTAAATAAATAGGCCTTTTCAGCCAGTAGGTAACCCTGGGCGTTCAGCTCGCGGACTTTGGGCAAGTCCGCACTGCGCGACAACGCGGACTTACACTTTTTATCTTCTTCGCGCGCTCAATGTACGTTTTCGCGCGTGCGATAACGACATTTTGTGATGATCGCGATGCCGAACACGCAGAATTTACAATCTGGCGAACAATATCTCTCGAGCATCATTAAACCTTCTCGAAAATGTTGATTTAGTTCATTTTGCACAAAAACTCCTCAGGTTGTCATTTAGATGTAGTTTGGTGAGCAAGGAGTCATTTTTTTTTGTTTTACAATTTTTTCCAAGAGGTAGCAAGTTGCCCAGAGTCTCCAACTGCCTGGTCCTGTCCTTTGTCTTCACTTTTTTGTTATTTTGGGTGGCCTGGCCATGTGGGCAGCGGCCATTTTGTTAAACCAGCCACTGTGCTTTTGCCATAGGCCTCCAAGCTTGCGGCCCAGTATGCCAGTAGGCCCAGAGGTAGTCACCATGGGTGCATAAAACTGTTTCTGTGTAGTCTGTGGAATTTTGACATCATTTAGGCCATGGATGGCATTGAATTTATTCAATTGAATTGTGAAATGTGTTTTTTTTGGAGGGTCTGACTATTTCACTTTTTGGGTGTGTTAAATAAATGCCTTTTTTGCGTGTGTACTGTGTAATTATAATTGTGTTGTTGTAGTGGTTGTCTAACTTTCCAAAGTGTTTTTAGACATGTGGATTTTAGTTTTTGCATTAAAGCTGTGTGTGATTTATAAGGCATCCTTTGTCTGCCCATATATAGGCCTGCTTGAGTTCATTGTTTGCCGTGCCTTGTGCCTGTGAGTCACCATGTTTCTGGGGGCCATTTTGTTGTGGTAGTTATTAGTGTGCTGTTTTTGCCACATAGGCCTGCGTGTCTTTCCATTGTTCCTCTTGTCTTACTGCTTCCAAATCCATCCCCATTGCCAGCTGCAGCTCCCTGATGCTGCTATATAATACATCCCACGTGATGCACAAATTTAGGCCAAACATGCTCCAGTACATTTTAGTTTTTGTTCTTTACTATTCTTATTCTTCCAGAGTGTACACTAGCACTACACAGTAGCCAGGAAAGCCCTGGCCTTGTTGTCAACGTCTCATAAATGGCTACACTGTGTGTTGTTGTTCACAGAGTTTCTGAAATTTAATAATTGAGGCCACCACACACTAAGTTCTATATTCTATTTGTTTGATTTGTGCTATGTTTGACTGATGTTCTGGCTTTTTTGCTTTTAGGTGCACAAAGACTGAGGAGGAGGTGTGTCTCTCATCATTGCCTGTTGCACTTCCAGACAGACATCCTGCTGCTGTACACACAACACAACGTGACGTGTGACCTGACCAGACATCTCTGCAACTCAGTGCTGCTGACATCTGAAGAAGATGGGCCCAAAGAAAGCAGGTACCAGGTCCTCCAGTACCAAGAAAGTTGCTATTGAGAAGAAGAAGGAACAGAAGAAGCAAGTGACACTGAAGTCTGGTGTGCCGGCCAATACCTTTTTGGGGAAAAAAATTGCGCCTGCAGCAGCGGTGTCCGGGGGCAAGCTGGGGGCAGCACCTCCGCATCAGTGGACCCAACCCACCAACCCAGGCCCAAGCACATGAGTGGGGAAGAGGTAGCCAGCCTAATGGTGGAAAGCAGTGATGCTGAGCCGGAGATAAACTTATCGCTATCTCAAAGTAGTACCCAATCAACGCAGGAGGAAACACAGCAGATAAGTGGTCAACAACAACAGCCGCAACCACCGCCCGCAATAGTAGTTGTTGTTCCTCCTGAAGTAGGGGCAGTTCAGGAAATTGAGCCTCATGCAGAGGTAGAAGAAGAAGCCACTCATTCAGAAGATCCATTGTCTTCCAAATCCCCAGCAAGGAAAAGGAGGGGTAGTCCATCAAGTTCTTCGCCAAGCCCCCTTCTGATGATCTAGATGCCACTTGGAAGCCACAAACTGAGTCTGAGAGGGAGCCACGTTCCAAGACCAAGCTAGGGAAAAGGAAGGTTCCAGAAAGCCTTACACTTATGGAGGTCGATGTAGAACAGCAAGATGATGATGATGATGACGACGAGCCAGTCATCACGAACATCACTCCCGGCCCCGAGGAGATGGAGACCAACATTCTTACTCTATCCAAAATCGCTGCGAGGGATGTAGCACGCATACCTCCACAGGTAACACCAACATGACCTACAGCTTCCATATTTGCATTAGCAAAGGCCCGGCAGCGACCTACATCCAGCACAACCACCACCTCTGTAGGAGTAGGTAGTGGTACAGCAGCACAGAGTCAAATTCAACACACACCCTACAGATCATCCGGCATTGGAAGTGGCACCTCCAGCAGGAGGCCAAAGTTAAGCTCCCCAGTTTGGGACTTCTTTACGGTTAGCGAAAAGGAGAACATTGCTATATGCTCCATTTGTAATACCTCTGTTAGTCGTGGTAAGCTTGGTACAAACTATGGTACCGGAGGCCAAATGACCCATCTGAAAAAACACCACTTGATCAGCTGGGAGGACCACCTTCGCGCCATAAAAAAACTGCAACCATTGGTGTTGGTGGGGATAAAGGAGTAGAAGAAGAAGATCCGATCACGGTGGAAGAGGAAGGACAGGGAGACATTCTCTCTGGTAGTGGTACACAAGGTGTCCCTGACCCCAGCAGTGCAGTCTTAACGTTGCACACATCTTCAGCAACATCTCAGTGGCACAAGAGTAAGAGTCAGCCGGAGACACCAAGAAGTACCAGGTCCGCACTACCAAAAAGTGCGTTGAGCCTAAGAGAAAGGAAAACCATGCAGCCTACCATTATCAGCATGTTTGGGGGTGAGGGGCAGTACGAACGCAACCACCCAACAGCACGTTTGTACAATGCGAAGCTGGCTAAAATGTTAGCACTGGACCTTCTCCCTTTTTCTTTTGTTGAAGGGTTGGGTTTTGTGGAATTTGTGTCAACCATCTGCCCAAAATGGCATGTTCCCAGCCGCTACTATTTTGCCAGAGTTGTAGTTCCAGCACTACATCACGACGTGCTGGAATTGCTAGGAAAGGCCTTGAAGCAGAGTGCTGTTCACAGTATCCACCTGACTACAGACATGTGGACCAGTTGCCAAGCCACAGATTACATGTGCATCACTGCACACTGGATCAGTTTTGTGGGGGTTAGAGAACAGGTATCTGCTGGTGTTGATACTGCAGAGATTTTTCATGCCACTCGCAAACATGCAACTGTAGCCATGTTTGCCATGGAGAAATCTCATACTGCTGCAAACATTTTGGAAGAGTTTAACACCAAGGTCTTTGAGTGGCTGCGCCCAAGAGGGCTTACGATTGGTTTTGTTGATTTTAGCATGATAATACAGTAACTTTAGTATCATTCATCATTCATCTTTTAATTAATTTGAATCCTTTTTTCTCTGCAATCATTAGGACTGTGTGTTGTGTGTTTGTTTGCTAATTGATCCCTACAAATGTTTTTTAATTGTCTTTGCTATCTTTACAAGTAAGCCCAGTACAACATGGAATTTGGGTCTCTGAGGGCATATTACAGGCAAGGCAAATTGCATAGAATATACTGGTGCCCTGTACTGTCTAATTGTCTAGTAGGAGTTATTAAGTACTACTCATTAACCATCAAGTTATCTAATCTTCATCATCATTAACGCATGCATTTCCCTTTTCTCCCTTTATAGATTTTTTGGATAAGATCATGGTCGTCTGCCAAGATTGCGCTTTGCTTTTGTTGTCCATGCGTACTGTTTTTCATTTTCAAACCTTTCCCCAAACCCCCCTTCCCATCCATTCATCAAACCCTAACCCTCTTCCCCGGGCTGTGATTTATATTGAGGTGTGATGTGACTACATAAAATGTACACCAATTGATCACACGCTTGCTGGGGCAGATGTGGTGAAAGCAACACTAATTCAATTGCAAGGCAGGGCGAGGAGCTTCTTCTGCTTGCCCACCCATGCTCAGTCTATGTGCAAGCCGTCACCGGCTAATAGTAGTACATCATAATTAATTGCCGTCATTGATTGGATTAATCATCAAACTCCTACCACACAGCAGTAAAGGTTACGAATTACGATTGTGTTAAGTTAAGTGACTCACTCGACAGCACAACTACAGTTTATAACTTCTTGTACTAGGCTGTCCCCGCCACCATTATGTTTAATTTGACTTTAGCAGTTGCAACTGCAATATTGTTTGTTTAGCAGTCGTCTTCTGTACTGTATTTTACTTCGTTCGACTACTCCTCCCACAGTCGCTCTCAGGCAAGTGACTGTCTCTTTTTTATTTTTTTAGCAAATGCTACTGCCAGTGTCTACTCTACTACTACCACCACAACCATGGCATCTTCTACATTCTCTATGGAAACCATGCAGCCATCGCTGTGCCGAACGTAGTCATCATCAATCACAGGTAAGATAAGTTTGGTGGGAGGTAGAATACTAGTAGGACAAATAACTCAGTGAGGGGTACCGCATCTATCTGTTTGTTATACATCATCGGCAGATTATTTAAATCAAACACTGGCTGCGGCCCTGCAGCAGCAAGGAAACCAATGTGACGTTAATTCGTAAAACAGTAACCCCCACAAAACATTAACATTGTATGTTTAAGTATAAATATAATTTATTACCCTAACAAAAATAAACTATCCCACACCTGACCCACCCCTCTCCCTAACCCCAACCAATGTCCAAAACGAAAAAAGTCCAAAGAATGTCCCGAAACCCCAACGCCCAATTCCCACCCACCAAAACAAGGAATAAAAAGGGGCAAAGCAACAGGGTCCTCAATGTTATAATCGGCGGGCTTTGAGGTGTTTGTCCACCAGGATTTTCACCCACTCCTCCATTTGCTCCTCTTGCCGTGCCATCCGGAGGAGAATCTTCCTGCGGAATGCCCTGCAGTGGCATCCACAGTGGGGGACAGCAGTGCTGGCTGCTAGTGAATTGCGGCGGGCGGCTACCAGACCGCGGCGCCGTACCGCTGGAGTTGGGGCCTGGCTGGGGCCCGGGGCATCGGACGAGGCTGCAGCTGCTGCCGCCTCCTCCTCCGCCTGAGCCACCAGCCGCCGGTACTCCTGGCATATGGCCTCCAGTTTCCGGCGCCGGGCCCTGACTGCCAACTCCTTCCGCGATGGTTTGTCTTGGGAAAAGAAAGAAAAAAAATATTGTTGTAACCAGTACTCTTACCTAAACAGTAACACAAAATTAATTCAACACATAATGGCACAGTAGCACTAGCAAGAAGCACAGTACATAACATTTGTGATAATAATCTATCTATCCTCCCACTTCCTCGGCCTCTAACATTTGTGGGAGTTTCAGGCATTATACTAGCACTATGGACTCCAACCAGTACACAGTACACCAGTGTTCTTCTTATCTCTAGTTTAGCGAAATGACATAACCTGGTTGTAGCCGGCATTGCCAGCTCGGTCATCTATGCTTGAACCCAAGACAAACATACGAGTCATGACGCAGAGTCACATTAGTTTGATTTACTACTGTTTGCAGGTGGGGAAGCTCGTATTTTTCTATTACGGGTGGCACTGGCCATACTCTCTCTGTTACATGGAGGGCAATTGCTCAATTTCACAGTGCCTTGGCTACTACAAAAAGGCAGATTATATATCTGATCCAATGATCGTTGCTTTTATATGGGACAACGACATAAGGTCAGTAGCGGTCGGTGGTGGGACTCGGGGAGTTCGGCCGGGCGGTGACGTGGGTAGGGGCAGGATGGGGGTAGTAAACTATGGATTACGGCCAATTACAGGTAAGTAAACATATAAATAAATGAAACTAATTTTGTTGCGCACACTGCATTGCATTTGGCGGTGCAGTGCGCACAATGAAATTCACTTTATTTATTTGTATGTTACAGTAAAGTTACCTGTATTTGCCCGCGTAATACATTGTTTACTACTACCCCCACCCTGCCCCTCCCCACATCGGCTTTGCTACGCTGGCGCGGTTTCTTTAACATTCCCTAAAACTGTGCATCCCGTGACAGTCTCCACCTATGCTGTCTATGATGAATACATACAGGCATCCATCCATTCTAAGTAAATGTCAATCATTCTTCTTAATCTCTCCACAAACGTTACTTTGTTTCACCAACAACAACGCATGCGTCCACTCACTCCGTTGCTTGCCTTGGCTTTGAGTTTCACCCAAACACCGCTGATGATTCTTGCTATCCACAGTATCCACCCATACTGTGTCGCCCACCCAGGCAGGCATCCATTCTTCTTTCACCTCCCACCCATCCTTCAACAACACATGCATCTGATTCCTATCAGCCACCTATCCATGCTTCCAACGTATCCTTCTCTGCCAGTCGTCATATTAAATCTCGCCCGCCCTTCCTCCTTCCACCCTTCTTTCCCTTTTTGTTCAACACATCCATCAAGGTCATCTGATCTGACTTTTAGTCTCCTCCATAAAACTTTCCCAGCTGAGTTGGAGTCAGATATAAGAGGCCATTGGTTAATGAAGTCACGCTGGTAATGCTATTGCTACTGCATTGCTCATGCTAAGTAAAGGGTGTCTTCTTTATTAACCGTTGTATAATGTTCACTACAACTTCATACCTAATAAGTCTCAACAACAGTACAGTGAGTGAAGTCCACTCCACATACCCTTCCAGCTAGTGCAATGTCAATAAGTCATGGATATAACTTACCACCGCCCGCCACTGCTGCTGGCTCACCCCCTGTATCTCCTGCAGGTGCTGCATCTCCTGCCCCCTCCGGAATGGCCGCAACGCCATCGCCGCTGGCCCCACCGGCACTGGTGGTCGGTAGTACGCCTAGAAAAAACATGACACATTTTTAGATGCCTGTACACCTCCCCTATTTATTCTTTTTCACTAGCAAGATTGAAAAATAAGTTAATACATACATATTATTATTATAAATCACATTCAATAGTCCAAATCGGGTACTAGAGTACAGTCAGTAGACAGACACTAGTAGTGTTATTATGGTCCCTAGGGTCATTATTATACTATACTCTACTCTTTGCAAAGTTAGCCTGAGCCATGCAACCATTTTTCGCTTCATGTCTTTTGCGCATGTTACCTCGCAGCTTGTTGTGCAGTAACAGTAAGACGCCTTTTGAGCCCACATGAGCACATACAGCTACTGTCTGAGCGTTGCGTACAAGAGGTCGAAAAACAAGCCACTTTGTTATGGAGTTCGGTTAGTCCGTATTACTTAGCCATAGGTAACATGTTACAGTTTTTTGGCAGGACTGACAAATGCTTGCATTAACACGCACCATTTTTCTCAGGCAGAGGATTCCCTTCTCGTACGAACCAGAGATTTGCAGAGCTTATGAATGATGCATGTAACCAGTAATTCTACGTTCTATGGTGAGGAGTCGCCCAGAATTCACACAGATCTTTTGTCTTATATCATCATGCACTTGTTGCAACAATTGTTATTGTTTTAATCTTATGCATTTTGCTGTTGGAGCTGGCTGGAGTACACTGAATTTTATAGAACAACAACATACAGAGGTTGTTATTTGAAAATAAACCTTTTGAACTTACACATAGACTCTGTGGTATTTGGTGTGGTGGTGGTGGTGGACTTACACGAGTGAGTGAGCGAAAGGGTGTTATGTTCTGGGTTGTGGAATCATAATCATTGGGCATCTTCGGGTGGGGGTTCGGGGACCTAATGAGACACTAGCTAGTCGTTCAGGGGATTGTGGGTTCACTTCTGACTGAGGTGTGAGGAACGTCCAAGTTCCAAACTCGCATCACCAACATCCTATTTCATTGTGCATAGTTCTGCATGGGGCTGTGCAGAATCCAAGTAGTATGTACTATATCCTATCAAAAATAGTCAAATATCTGGTTGTGCATTTTGTTTGTGGTAATTGTCAAAGCCTCAAGATTAAGAAGCCTAGAAGAGGACAACCGAAAGGACTGGACTCAGTGGCTAGAGCTATTAGAATTGGTCAATCTGAGTTTTATTCAAAACCGTACAATAAAGAGTGGCAATGCAAACTGGGCAAGCTTACCGACAGACTAATAGTAGTAGTACAGAGTACAGACATTCATAGCAGAGGCAGTTAGAACTTAGAGGCAGGGATAACCAGAATTTAGAAACAGATAGTCAAGTCAAGATCAAAGAATCTTTTGTAAAAAATATAATTAGGGAGTGGAGCCAGAATTAATAGTTCTGAAAAAATAAGGTCCAGTAAAAGTTAGGGCAATATAATTGTTAATATAACCACTGGAGGACTTACTTGGACCAGCAGCAGGGCCCTCGGTAGAGGAGCGGTCCTCTGGTGGTTGTCCCGCCGACTCGGACCCCGTCTTCTTGCCCCTGGGTGCTGCAGATCAGTGATCATGTAAGATATAATAAAGAAAAAGAAAGACACAAACATTAATGATTGCTGTGAAACAAATAAATTATCTAAAAAACGCTCAAAAACGTTTTAGGAAACAAAAATTGCAATAAAATTGACCTATCTAATCCGATCGACTACTGGCTTGCGGGATTCACGGACAGTCTACTTATTTGGGAACACTAATTCAGTGTTCCATTCTGATTGATTCAAATAAAATCCAGAACACTAACTAAGCCTAAGTACCACCTGACCTAGCCCACCTATTCCAGGCGGGCCAATTGTTCATTAAGCCTGCATTTCCATTTTTTTTTCCATCAAAAATGCATAGATGAGAAGGAGGACACATGCATAAAGTCAGTGCATAATGCAAACACCAAATTGTTGGTTGGTTGCGTCTGATGTTCTGCAGCTGACTGACACTGCTAAGCTAAGCTTACCAGTACCACTCACTAAACAAACTACAAAAGGTTCTACTAAGGACTGGGGTAAGCAGCACTCAGTGACAGAGGATGCGTCACGCAGACCGCTCAAAAATTATCAACTAATAGTAACTAAACCTAGTATCAAATCCATCCACCACTATTTGACAGGAGGACAAAGGAAGGACTACAGTCTCTCTAGCAATAGCATTACCTAACTGAAGTTCTCTAAAGTAAACTCTTACATAATAATGACAAGCGAGCGCAAAGTTGCAAAAAAGTAAGAGTACCGCCCAGCACCTGTGTCCTACAATCACAGAAGATTTTGAAACGTAATTTACCTGCAATGTAAGCAGCATTATTCTTGTTATTTGTAAAAAATGTATACACAAATCACAATACTTATACTACTATATATATTGGCTACTCACCAAGCCCCACGACCTCGACACCTAGCAGGTCCAACAGGTCCTGCTCCCGGTCAAGAATGTCTGACCACCGGTGGGCCAGCTGGTTATGGGTGCGCCGTTCCGCGGAGCAGCGAAACACTGCCCGACGCACCTTCGCCCACCGGCAGTGACGCTCCTGGGTCGGGTAACCGGAGCCTGGCCTGCCGCCTGCTGCCAAGGTCAAGGGGAGGTGGTGCTGAATAAAAAAAACAAGGGCGGCCACCTCCTCCTCCGTAAACAGCTGGCGGGCTTGCACCCCTGCAGGGCGCAGTCTGCCGCAAGGCAGGCGGCGATTGGGCGCACGCGCCTTGCCCTTTGAGCCGCTGCTGCTACCCTTCGCCATGGTTCTGGGGTGGGAGGAGGTGAAAAAGAAAAGTTAGAAGGGAAAAATAAAGTTAGGGGAAGAAGTAGGAGCTTAAAGAAGAAAATTATATAAAACAGTTGAAAAGTAAAAAAAACACAGTAAAAAGTAGAAAAAAATGCAAAATATAGACTTAGGCAGAGAGAGAGATAGGTAAGAAATAAAGAAAAATTGAAAAACAGTGTAAAAAACTAAGGATTGCAAAGATTGAGGGAGGATAGAAAAGCAGGCCCAGAACCATAGCATAGAGTGGTAAAACAAGATGGCCGCGCCCATCGCGACCGCATGGGTAAGTTCGCGCGATATTTCTCCCCGAGCACGCAAAAACGTCGCGAACACGTACAACGCGTTCCCGAACATGGAATGCGCATCGCGAGCACGCTATACGCGACCCGGAACAGGAAATAAGGGATCGCGAACGGGCGGGACAAGTGAAAAACAAAATGGCCGCGCCCATAGGCGACCGCATGGGTAAGTTTGCGCCCCCGAGCACGCAAACAGCGTCCCGAACACGAACAACGCGTTCCCGAGCAAGAAAAACGCATCGCGAACGGGCGCACCAAGCAGCGACGCATGCTCGCGAAGCTACGCGTAGCTCGCGTAGCGCTCCGACGTCTTCGCGTAGCTTCGCGTAGCGCGACTACGCGAACTACGCCCAGGCTTACTTATAAATAAAGCAATTTTTTTTAAATGCAAATGCAGCCCATTTTCCTTAAAGGAAAATGGGATGCATTTAAAAAAAAAAAAATTGAAACTTTGCAGTTTTATTTTTTAAGAGCAGGCAGTGGCCTGAGGGACCACTGCCTGCTCTTAAAAATATTTTTTTAGCATTCTCAAAGGGGAAGGGGTCCCAAAGGGGCCCCTTCCCATTTGCAAATGGGTTACCACAACTTTTTAAATGGTGGTAAACTATTACTGTTTTGCGACCGGAATGCGGTCACAAAACAGTAATACAGTAAACAGTAAAAATATATGGTATTTAGAAGGGATGCCCAAAACACGCCCCTTTAAGTTATCGAATCGCATTGTGCATTTTGTACATCAGAATAAGCATTTTTCTAGTCACAAACTGCCCGATTCTGAGAATGTGGCCGTATTCAACTGGAAAAATGCTTCAAACATCTGCCCCTTAAACTCTTGGTTAGATCTTCAAACAAAATCCCCCACTGTTTTTATGGAACTTTGATTGTCGACTTAAAGTGTAAGAAAGCAGCTAACATCTGAAATACATTGAATGTACAGTGAAATCAATATGGGCCCCCCACGAATGAGGATGGTGTCCACACCATAGGGGTTTTATAATAAATTTAGTTCAGGTTACAAATTAAATCAGTCAGCAAAGTTGATAGAAAAATGTAGTAAAATCATACAGATTCAAATGTTCATGCAGTCTGAATTTATATATTATAAGAAGAATGTGCAAATAGAATAACATATTGCAAGCAAAATTTGACCCCAGCAGGTTCCAACAAGGAACTTCCTTATTCTAATTAAAGTATTGAAAGTTGTAGGGGGAAAGTTTATGAGGAAGGTGCCAGCATCAGATGAACCAGGTTTAAGGATCAATGGAGAGAATCTGTGTATTCAAGCATGAAGCTTAACGCTCTGGGCAGGGGAAATCAGCAGCATAGAAAAGAGGCCCTCTCTCAACCAAGTCAGGATAAGGTCTGATCTACTATTCTAAAGAGCACACATTAAAGTATGAAAGAAGTTTCCAGAAGGATTCTCCTTATCATCTACCACTGAACAAACCAGTCAAAAAACAGTATTCTCAGGGACCAGGTAGATTCCCAAATTTGACAGCTTCCATCAAAAAAGCAATCATCTGAACGACCTTAGATGTAACATCAGTCCAGCCTGCCTGGTCCATATATTAAAGGCCAACGTTAATTAAAAAGATCGGTAGTCTACTAACCTAATGCAATGAACAATTGACCTATTCTAAGCTTACAAAGACATCCATAGGACACCTGCAAAGAAGAGAAAAACAAGACACTTGTAATACTTTATAAAACCTAATGTGTGCACTAAGGCCTTGTTACAGGTTAGGCTAACACTAGATTTAAACAGGTTCTATATGTATACAGTTAACATAAGTGATTATTTATATTAGGCCCAGGCAGAGTTCACGTAGTCGCTCTATTCAGAACTCCGTGAAGTGTAAAAAAAAAACCCGAGCGGGTGGAGTTGTTCACCACACTCGTTTGTGTGATGTTTTACATCATACGCAATGCGAAGTGTGTTCTCGTGCCGTAAATCGCGTGTGAACAACACCACGCGGTTCGCATGGGCATGGCAATCTTGTTTTTACTCTGTTTATGGTGCTGGGGCCTACTTTTGAATTTCTTCTTAATCCCTTTAATCCTATCCCTCTCAAACTAATCCACCCCTCGTTTTTATTCATTATCTTATGGTGTGTCTTTGTGTTTGTATATTTTACGTTTTTTAGTATTTTTTGGTGTTTTTGCGTGACTTTTGTACTTTTTTTATTTTTCACTTTACTTTCTTATTTTTTCCTTCCTTCCTTTTCCTGTTTCTTCTCTTCCCCCCAATCAAGCGCCATGGCAGAGCAGGGGAGCAGCAGTGCCAGGCCCCACCAAACCACCCATAGCAGTAGCACCAGTCGCCTACCATGCGTTCGGCTGCGACTCAAAGGGGTGCTGCCCCACATCATTATTGCTGAGGTGGAGTTGGCTGCGATTGTTTTTTATGTGCAGCGCCATCTCGCATCCACCCTGGCGGCAGCAGGCGGCAGGCCTGACAGTGGATACGGCCTCCGGGTTCATTGGCAGCATTGAGAGAGGGTTGCCGGGCTGAGTGCCGCAGCTCTGGGGTCCACCGCACTCAACAGCAGCTTACACACCGGCGGTCCGACATGCTAGATAGGGACGAGGACCTGTTCGACCTGCTGGGCGTGGAGGTTGCGGGGCTCGGTGAGTAATACTCATTTATTTGTTGTGTTCTATGCTAATATTTTTTTCGCAAATATCAAGCATGCAGCTCACACTCAAGTTTATGTCACAAATATTATGTGATCATCATCTAGACAGGTGCTCAGCGGCGCTACCTAATCCCACTCATTGGCGCTCGCTAGGGATGATTATTTAAGAAGTCATGCAGAGACTCTACTGTCACTAAGATAGTTGTAGTTATTAGTATTAGTGAGTTAACATGTTCTCTCACTTCTCTGTGCCTTTCTTTTTTCTAGCTTGTGCAGTCCCAACCCCAAGCAATTTCCCAGTGATGTGTAGTATGTATGCATCTATGTACTGAAAAAAAATGCAGACTAAGTTGGCCCGTCAAAGAGGGTTGAGACTGAGATATTGAGAGTGAGATGAGAAGCAAAGATCATTTATTGCAATTATTAGTAGTTCCAAAATGTAGTTTAGGAAATTTGGAATAGGGTTAGGTTTAGGAAATTAGGAATAGGTCCACAATACTATTACTATAGGAGATCTGATTTAGAAAAGTTCAATGTTACTGCGTTTGCCTTTCCCTGTCAAAATATGTTTGGGGAGATTATTAACTGTACCACTAATCTTTTTTATTTTATTTTGTTTATTTGTTACATCAGCATCCAGGGGCAAGAAGATGGATGGGCCTGGAACCACCAAGGTGGGTGAGGGAGCCGGAGATGCCTCCATGAGTGCCGCCGCGGATGGCTCTGCTGACTCCAGTAAGTCCTCCTGTTGTTAATATTATTCTTATTTCCCTAACTTTTACCACTCCACATTTAGAATTATTTTTCCTTTTTATTGTGCCTGTCTACAAATATTTTTCCAACTCATCTTTGTTGTATCTGTTTCCTAAATTCTTCTTATCCCTGCATTATCCTATTTACTTGTTTTCTATATTTCAAGTTGTTTTTGTACTTGACTTCAAACTGTCTGTACTAGTCTGTCTGTAGCTTCCTTTCTTCTGCTTTGTCAGTAAGCTTTCCCTCTCCCTTTATTTATGTTGTGTACTGGTGGTACTGTAAGACTCAGGGAACCCTTTTTAGGTCAGGTACTCTACTGTGAAGATTACATGACCAAGTAAGGTATTCTACACTGTATGCTCTTGCCTTGGTATCTCAACCTGACTCAGAGTCTTGTGGCATTGCAATGTTGCTGATGTGGGTGACCCTACTGCACTGCTGGGAACAGGGCTGATTTGCTTAACAAAAATGTCACCCTCTTCTTCACCTTCACCTTCCACCATGATCAAATTGGATTCCCTGCTCTCACCCCCTTCACTAACACTACTAGCAGTTTTTTGCCCGCTAAGGTGCTCCTCCTGGAGAATTTTGCATGATGTTTTCTCAAATGGGTTGTTTGGCCTCCTATACCATAGCTTGTACCATGCTTCCCCCTACTAACACTTGCTCCTCAAATGGAGCATATTGCAATGTTCTGCTCCTTATCGCTAACCGTAAAAAGGTACCAAACTGGGGAGGTCTACTTTCTGACACTGATGCCACTGCCAATGTCGGAAGAAGTGGCAGTAGGTGGGTGTTTTGACATTTGCCTCACAGCAGTGCCTACTTCTACTGAGGTGGTTGTGGATGTAGGTCACAGCCGAGGACTTGCAAATATGGAAGTTGGCTGTGGTGGTGGTGGTATCCGTGCCACATCCCTCAGAGCAGGTTGGGATGCGGTAACGCCGGTCTCCACTGGGGCTGGGCTAACATCCATGATGACTAGCTCGTCATCATCCTCCTCTTCTTCATCCATAACTCTAAGGCTTTCAGGAACCTTCCTTTTCACTAGCCTCTCCTGGTGTGTCTCAGACTGAGGCAGCATCCAAGTGGAGTCTGCACCTTTTGAGCTTAGGAAGAATGCTGACCACTTGTGGTGTTGGGCCTAGTGCCCATGACAAGAATGGGTAAAACCAGAGTCAATGTAGTCCTTGTAGGGGTCTCCCATTGACCTTGTTTTGATCCGCTTCTGTTGCGTGCACCAGGCGTAAACACACTGGTAGGGCAGCTTTTTTAATGGGACAAGTGGGGTATCGCTGGGCATTTTGTAGATTCCTGTCGATTCTGGAAGTTTCCATCATAGAAATGTAAGTAAAATGTGTGAGTTTGAGGTTTGTAGGGCATTGTGGGAAAGAAAACCTTATTAGATTCATGCAAGGCACACCACCCTGGAATCCCCTGGTTGTCTAGTTTTTAAAATTAGCAGTGGTTTTTAGGTTTCCATGGGTGGTACTGCAGCTACCCTTATCGCTGATCTCTCCATGTAACGCTGTAGGGCCTTTTGTGCCGCAGTCTCCTGGATCACCCACATAATTGAGGTACAGTTATTATCGGGAGACATGGGATCTCTGAGTGGTATGAAATTTGTGTATCCCCACAGATTCCAAAACGTTTGAGGTTTGCATGGGCTTCTGGGTAAGACAACCTAGCAAGAGTCATGCAGGTCATCCCACCATGGAATCCCCCAGGTGTCTTGTTTTTAAAAATGTCTGTGATTTGTAGGTTTCCATGGGTGGTGGTCAATCACAGCCCCAAATACTGCAGCAACCCCTATTGCTGATCTCTCCATTTAGCGCTTTAGGGCCTTTTGTGCCGCAGTCTCTGGGCCCACCCACACAAGTAAGGTAACGTATTATTGGGAGACATGTGTGATCGCTGAGTGGTACAAAATTATCCCCACAGATTCTGTAACTTTCCCGCACAAATATATGAGTAAGATGTGAGTTGTTAGTCAAAGTTTGAGGTTTGCAAGGGCTTCTGGGTAGGAAAACTTGGTGAAAGCCATGCAGGTCCCCCCACTATGGACTCCCCAGGGTGTCTAGGTTTAAAAAATGTGCAGGTATTCTATGATTCCTCATGTACCGGCTGAGCTAAGGCCCAAAATCCACATGTACCCACTTTGCAAAAAGAAAAACAAATTAGTTTTCATTGGAAAAATTTGATGTGTCCATGTTGTGTTTTAGGCCCTTTCTGGCTACAGGCACCAGGCCTACCCACACAAGTGGGGCACCATTTTAATTTGGATTCTTGGGGGAATGTGAGTGGTAGAAAATTTGTCGCTCCCAATTCCAGAAGTTGTGCTCTCAGAAATGTGAAAAAAATGTGGGTGTTGGTCGAAGTTTGAGGTTTGCAAGTCTTCTGGGTAAGAAAACCTTATGAGAACTATGCAAGGCACCCCACCCTAGGTTTCCCCAGGTGTCTTGTTTTAAAAATCAGCAGGTGTGCTAGGTTTCCCTGGGTTCCAGTTGCGCTAAGGCCCGAAAATCCACATCTATCCAAATTGCCATAAAAGGGTTGGTTTTCAGTGAAAAAATGTGATGTGCCCATGTTGCCATTTGGGTCCTTTCGTCTCGCGGGCACTAGGCTTACTCATACACTTGTAGTGCCATTTGTATTGGGAGACATTTTGGAACATAGATTAGCAGAACATTAGTTATTACCAATTGGATTTCTCTGCATTTGTGCCTTCCAAATATGTGTAAAAAAGAAGAAATTTTGAAAAATGCCCTCTGAATCACATGCTAGTATGGGTACCCACAAATTCAGATATGTACAAATAACCACTGCTCCGTATCTGGTGTACATTTCAGAAATACATAGGCTTCCTTCTTACCCACTTTTCGCTCTTTATGTTTTACCAAATTAATTGCTCTAAACTCGGAACACAATGAAAAAGCATTGAAAGGTGCAGCTCAGTTGTTTTCTCTGGATACCTTGGCTTCTTGGACCACCTACAAACCCTATAAATCCCAGCAACCAGAAGAGTCTAGCGGAGGTGATGGTATATTGCTTTTGTAAATTGGTCATCATGACAAGAAGTTACAGATGAAAATGTTGTCACAAATGCCCATTTTTCCTACTCATTTTCAATATTTTTTAATTCGACGGTCAGTTTATTTGAGAAACCCTTGAGGGATCTACAGAAATGACCCCTTGCAGAATTCATAATCTACTTTTAAGAAATCTACAGCTTTCCATGTTCACCATTGAGTTTCACACTGATTTCCACCACTAACTGGAAGTAGGTTGAAAGTGCAAACATTCAGAGAAATCAGCTACCTCTTAGAAAAATGCCGAAACTGTGGTGAAAAAACTGATTTTCCCATACACCTCTGCATGTTTCTGAACACTGGAAAAATGGTGACTTTAGCACAGCAAACCTTTTGTTGTTGTCATTTTTTGAAAAACAAAGAAAAAAATTTTGGGGAGCGCTTTTTTCCTATGTTTTCCCCAAAACTCAAAGTTTAGTTATATTTTAGCTATTTACTCGGTCCTCTCCAGGGGAATCTACAAACCCTGGGTAACTTTAGCATCCCCAGGATGTTGTTAAAAAAGGGTGAAAATTTGGCAAGGATAAAAAGTTATGGAGGCCTAAGCACAAACTACCCCATGTAGCCAAAAAAGGGCACAGATCTGGGGTGAAAAAGCCTCAGCAGTTAAAGGGTTAATGCTGATTTTGGTGGTGCCTTAGGATACTTTGATTAAAGTGGTAGTAACACAATTGAATGGTTGATTGTTGGTATATTTTAAACATGGTAGAAATTATTGCTTGATGAAAGCATAATTTGTGTATTGTGATTGTTGGTTTTGAATTTTATTTCGTTGAATAGTTCTTGGTATGTTGCACCTTTTTTATTTGATAAAAATGCATAAACTAAAGGGGATGTTGATGTTTTGGTATTCTGCATGGATTTGGTGTTCTCCATAGATTATGTTGTTTTGTGTTAATGGTGGATGGCATGATTTGAACTTACCGTCCACCAGCCACATGTTGCTCTAGGTATGTTTTTCTATGTTACTGTCAGTAGCCATATATAATTATTATTCTTTTATTGTTACCATTGTTCTATATAAGGAATGTGCCACTTGTGTGTGTTATGGGTAGGTTTTCTGGTATATATATATATATATATATTTAGAGTGTCACTGGTGTTGAGAGTGCTCTATATTGGAGCTGCTTTCCACCAAACTTAAGAACTACCCAGAGTTCTCTGCTTCTTCTTTTTTTTTTTTTTGCATATATATATATGTTTTTCCTGGAATAAACAGCATGAAGGTGAGAAAGGGCGACAGGAGGGGAAGCTTCTCCCTGTGTCATTTCTGTGATACTCGAGCTTTTAATTATAGTTGTTGGCAGCAGACTGAGCAAGATTGCAATTATAATAAGATGCCTCCAGTGCTAATACGTGACTGTTTGGATAATATTAAACTGCATTGCAATGACTACGCTATTAAGCTTGATAAGTATTTACATTGCCAGTGCATACAACGTATATTCACACCACAAGTGCATTATGGACTATGAAAGCTGTTACCTCAAAGTCACGTGGGCAATTGGATAAAAGGCCTTCAAAATTATGCACTATCATCTGGCTCACCTGCGAACAAGGCTGGAGGCAGCCGAAACATGTCAGGGAAAGAGAGAAAGGAAATGCTGCCACTTTGAATTTCAATAAAGTTGGTGTTTTCACAGACCTGGGCTTCGACATTTTCTCTGTTGGTGATTTGAAAGGCAGGAGGCTCCATGCCTGTCTAAAACGAAGCCGCCCTGCAGGGATGGGGGCTCCTAACAAATGTGGAGAGTTTTGCTGGATTTAAATTTGGGGAGCATGTTCCGCTTACCTTTGATGCAACAAATTGGAATTTTCCTGCAATAAACAGCGTGAAGGTGAGAAAGGGCGACAGGAGGGGAAGCTTCTCCTTGTGTCATTTCTGTGATACCCGAGCTTTTAATTATAGTTGTTGGCAGCAGACTGAGCAAGATTGCAATTATGATAAGATGCCTCCAGTGCTAATATGTGACAGTTTGTGAAAATGAAAATGAAAACGAGTGCACTTGGATAATATTAAACTGCATTGCAATTACTGTTTATGCTATTAAGCTCGATAAGTATTTACATTGCCAGTGCATACAACGTATTCACACCACAAGTGCATTATGGACTATGTATGCTGTTACCTCAAAGTCACGTGGGCAATTGGATAAAAGGCCTTCAAAATTATGCACTATCATCTGGCTCACCTGTGAACAAGGCTGAAGGCAGCCGAAAAATGTCAGGGAAAGAGAGAAAGGAAATGCTGCCACTTGAATTTCAATAAAGTTGGTGTTTTCACAGATCTGGGCTTCGACATTGTCTCTGTTGGTGATTTGAAAGGCAGGAGGCTCCATGCCTGTCTAAAACGAAGCCGCCCTTCAGGGACGGGGGCTCCTAACAAATGTGGAGAGTTTTGCTGGATTTAAATTTGGGGGGCATGTTCCGCTTACCTTTGATGCAACAAATTGGAATTTTCCTGGAATAAACAACGTGAAGGTGAGAAAGGGCGACAGGAGGGGAAGCTTCTCCTTGTGTCATTTTTGTGATACCCGAGCTTTTAATTATAGTTGTTGGCAGCAGACTGAGCAAGATTGTAATTATGATAAGATGCCTCCAGTGCTAATACGTGACTGTGTGTGAAAATGAAAATGAAAATGAAAACGAGTGCACTTGGATAATATTAAACTGCATTGCAATGACTGTTTATGTTATTAAGCTTGATATGTATTTACATTGCCAGTGCATACAACGTATTCACATCACAAGTGCATTATGGACTATGTACGCTGTTACCTCAAAGTCACGTGGGCAATTGGATAAAAGGCCTTCAAAATTATGCACTATCATCTGGCTCACCTGTGAACAAGGCTGAAGGCAGCCGAAACATGTCAGTGAAAGAGAGAAAGGAAATGCTGCCACTTTGAATTTCAATAAAGTTGGTGTTTTCACAGATCTGGGCTTCGACATTGTCTCTGTTGGTGATTTGAAAGGCAGGAGGCTCCATGCCTCTCTAAAACGAAGCCGCCCTGCAGGGACGGGGGCTCCTAACAAATGTGGAGAGTTTTGCTGGATTTAAATTTGGGGGGCATGTTCCGCTTACCTTTGATGCAACAAATTGGAATTTTCCTGGAATAAACAACGTGAAGGTGAGAAAGGGCGACAGGAGGGGAAGCTTCTCCTTGTGTCATTTTTGTGATACCCGAGCTTTTAATTATAGTTGTTGGCAGCAGACTGAGCAAGATTGTAATTATGATAAGATGCCTCCAGTGCTAATACGTGACTGTTTGTGAAAATGAAAATTAAAACGAGTGCACTTGGATAATATTAAACTGCATTGCAATGACTGTTTATGCTATTAAGCTTGATATGTATTTACATTGCCAGTGCATACAACGTATTCACATCACAAGTGCATTATGGACTATGTATGCTGTTACCTCAAAGTCACGTGGGCAATTGGATAAAAGGCCTTCAAAATTATGCACTATCATCTGGCTCACCTGTGAACAAGGCTGAAGGTAGCCGAAACATGTCAGGGAAAGAGAGAAAGGAAATGCTGCCACTTTGAATTTCAATAAAGTTGGTGTTTTCACAGATCTGGGCTTCGACATTTTCTCTGTTGGTGATATATATATATATATATATCAGAAGTACTCCACCCTTCCTTTGTCGTCTCTCAAGAACTGGAGCACGGACCACGATTTGGTGCAAGTAAGCTGTTTTATTTTGCTCTACCAAACAGCAGCCATAACGCGTTTCGACCCCGGAGGGCCTTGATCACATGACGCGCATCACAGTCGGAAGTTTGCTTTTTCTACCATTTTCTTGAAATTACCTTAAAGTGACAAGTGCAACAATTCAAAGGGTAGCCATAGACATAAACAAAATATTAAAAATATTCAAACTATTCTATGTTTACAGATGTTGGTTTTATGGTTAAAATAATATCCCATATATATGTATATCCTCAAATCTTTTGTTAGTAGCTGGTGTTTCTATGGCTGCTTTTCTAGTTTTGGCTATGAGTGCTTTTAGTTGGGAATTTCAGCTAGCTGGTTTGTAGTATAATCTGGAACATTCTTGGGAATTATATTTTAAAAAGAAATAAAATTAAAACTGCTCATACTAGCTACCCTGAGTTCTTGCAGTACATTTCTTACTTCAATTTCTGCAATGTTGCAGTGATGATTATGCTCTCTAATACTTACAACAATTTCATCTCTTGTCATTGTCCTCCCTTAATCTGCACTGTACTCTACGTATACCCCACGTGGTGCAACAGTACTTTTTCATTCTGAAATATTGTGCCTGTGGCTCTTGTGACAATTTATCTGTGCATTATACAATATTAAATCCATACATTATTAATAACCCTATTTTTTTTACCAGATAATTATTTATGCATTTATAAAACATTCTTGTACATTTTTACTTACAAATTAGAGTTTTTGGTGATTTTTGAAAACCCTTTTCATTAACTTTAATGGTCTTTGCCACAGGTGTTTCTTTTGAACTGTTCGAAAAGAAACATGGCAGTATTAAACTTTTTGGGCAAATACTTAATTTAGTTTCAATTTTCAACTCTTGTTTTAGTTTTAAAAGAGAAGTCAATAGTTAATTATCTGAAAATATTTTATTGCATTTTATTTTATTTTTAATTGTCGTTGTGGTGTATGAGTTTAAAATATGTATCCAACTTTATTTTTAATGATGTTTTCTATTTCATTTATCTGTTTTTATAGAACATAAAAAAGTAATATTTAGTACTTTGGTAAATTAAGCATTTGTAGTTTTTGCTTATTTGAATTAGGTTAAGTTTAATTTATTTAACTTACTTCCAAATAAGTTGCTTTTTTCTTTGTAGTTGCTTCTTGAATTGCAAAGTTTTTGTGAAACAATTTCTTTAACATTTGTTTGGCTTTTTTATGCTGTTTTTTAATTATTAAAGTGTTGTAATTGGTTAACTGTTTTAAAGTTTATTATCGTTTGTTGGTTTCTTTGCTTTCTGCTTTTTTTACCTTATCTGGTGATTGTGAATTAGTGTTTGTTCGGTTGTGTTTTGAAGTTATACATGTATTAAGTTTACAAATTATTTTACCAGTTGTATGTTGCTAATGAGGCTATTCAAACCAGACTTCATAGAAAGAGCACTGCTGGCAATTCTGTGCTCCATGCCAGCAGCTCCCACCCAAACCATCTTATCAGAAGCATTCCGTATGGAGAGTTTTTAAGGATAAGGAGAACTTGATACCAGTACCAGGAAGACCAATAATATCAGCGCAGAGAAGTCTATTAGAACCCATGTCCAAATATGTGGACTTCTTTCTGCATGACTTTGTGGCGATCCTTCCTTCATTTATTAGAGATACAGGTCACTTTCTGTCCAAATTACAGACTGTTACTTGGAATGAAAATTGTTTATTCATTGTAATGGATATTTGTTCCCTATATACAAGCATCCATCACAGCGATGGTTTGGAAGCAGTCAAGTACTTTTTGGGCCAGCGTAATATTGAGTTTTATCAGCACAACAACATGCTTCTAAAAATAATCAAACTTTGTCTTATGAACAACTATTTCATGTTTAATAAAGAAGTTCATCAACAGTTACGTGGTGTTGCGATGGGGGCATGCTTCTCTCCCAGCTATGCGTGTTTGCACGTTGGCTGGTGGGAGGAGCATGTCCTCAAAAACACCCACAAGGAACTGTATGATGCCCATGTACTTCATTGGTGGTGTTTTATAGACGATGTTTGTGTGATCTGGAATGGATCTGTAGCATCAGCCAAGAGTTTTGTTGACACTATTAACAACAATGTGTTGAATCTGAAATTTACTGCTGACATAAGTAATCAATGTGTACAGTTCCTAGACGTAGAGTTGTATGTTGCTAATGAGGCTATTCAAACCAGACTTCATAGAAAGAGCACTGCTGGCAATTCTGTGCTCCATGCCAGCAGCTCCCAACCAAACCATCTTATCAGAAGCATTCCGTATGGAGAGTTTTTAAGGATAAGGAGAATCTGTAGTTCTGATACAGATCTCAAACTCTGTCAGATGGATGCATTCCAAAGGTTTAGTGCCCGTGGGTACAAAACTAAAGATTTGAAGAGTGCAATGGAGAGGTCCAACAGTCAGTCTAGAGAGGATTGTTTACAGAATACCAATTTTAACATCACTCCTACTAGTCCCGAGGTTTCCAATATTCTGCCCAAATCGAGTGACTCTGTGAGAATAATAACTACTTATAGTAGCCAGGAAAAACAAGTAAGGAAAATCATATACAAAAATTGGCCAATAATTATGACAGACCTCACTTTGTCTCAAACTTTGCCAACACTTCCGTCTGTTACATTTAGACGTGCACCCTCGATGAGGGACGCACTTGTCAAAACAAGTCCTGTGGTGATTACTTCCAGTAACTGGCTATCTAAAAGGACAGGTTTCTTCAAATGCAGCTCATGTCGAGCTTGCAAATTTGGAAAGAATACTACTGAGTATACCACTGCTTTTGAATCTCAACCCATCAAGATCAAAGGAATGTTTACATGTAAAACAGAATTTGCAGTATACGTATTGGAATGTTCATGCCATCTTAAATATGTGGGCAGCACTAAGCTGCAAGTTTTTAATCGTATACTACAACATCTCCGTGCAGTGGTTAATTCAGACTCTAGTTACCCTGTCGCTCGTCATTTTAAACTTGTACATAATAACAATTTGAATGACTTGAGCTATTTTGTTATAGACTCAGTACCTAAGTCACTCAGAGGAGGTAATAGAGAAAGGAAACTTTGGCAGTTAGAGTCACATTACATTCTTTTACTTGACACCAAGATGCCGAATGGCCTCAATACAGGAGAGGACATGTACAATTTCCTATAGATTGGTGTTTCTGTAACTCTATGGTATTCCGTTCTGCTCTGTTTGAGTTTGGTTTTAGATTACGGTCTTTTAGCCCTGTTTTCAACTTGGTTTTAACCTGGTTTTACTTGGTGTTACCTGGTTTTTACCTGGTTTTACTGGGTCTTGCTTGGTTTTAGCTGTTTTTTTTTACTGTATCTTAAACCTTCTCTTACCCTCGTACTGTATGCACAATGCACTTTCCATGCTGAACTGCTTTTTGACATCTAACCATATGAACCAGTATCCTGTTTCTATATTTTGCATTTGCAAGGTTATTCTGCATATAGGTTACTGGTTGCAGGGTACGTTTCTTAATAATACAAATATTTCTCCATAATGTTATACTTTGTCAGTTGTTTTTGGTGCACTTGCACTTTAGTCTCTATATGAATTAGGCATGCCACTGGCTTCTATCTTTTATTTATTAGTTGTTAACTATGATGGTCAATAGTTGAGAACATTGATGATTTTATTAATTTTGCACTTGCACTTTATTGGTTTACACTTCTCTCCCTTACTGTATGAGCTACTTAGGATGACATCAACATGGTTTTCTTTACATTATATATTTATTGTAATGATCCTTAAATGTTTAATTATGGTGAGGTAACATTATGGATGTTGAACACCGAAACGGTTGTTTTTAACTATTGTGTTTGCCTAGTATGTCTTCTAGCTCTATTATGTAAGGGAGTGTCTCAATTAATTTCACCTGGTTAGTATATAATGACGTCATGAGGTCCAGTGCGTTGTGTGATCAAGACCGTGGCAACGCGGTCGAAACGCGTAATGCTGGGCACTTGCCTTTGTATTTTGATTCAATGCCATTAACACTGGAATAAAAGCACTTTATTGTGAAAATGCACGCTGTGGTCCGTACCTGATTTCCGCCAAGTCATCGGAGCTACAGGATTGTGGTTTATATGACCAAGAGCTGTTGAGCTCGAAACGTGTCGTTTGTGCCCGGAATAAATTTCATCTTTAAACCTTGGATCGGTGTGGCTCGTGCTTACTTGATCGCGTAAGCTTGGTGGTGGATATATATATATATTATCTACTGGCGGTCGCCAGTAGATAGTTATAGTTAGGACCTATTTTCCATAGGAAATCCGCGACATTCTACTTGAAATAACTCTCTTGCCGGTTGACGTATCTTCGCGAAATTTTCAAACTTTGTGGGGCGCTCCGGTCCGCTCCTACCCTGAAAGTCTCGGGGTGATTCGTTAAGCGGTGGCCGAGGAAAAAAGGGGGGTCCCAAAACGCGTTTTCCCCATTCATTTTTCCATAGGAAACTTTAGACACGGCTACAGCCTGAACTGCTGAACGGAATTACACCAAATTTGGCAAAGAGGTAGTTCTTGGTTCAGAAAGAACCCTTTTTGTTAAATGGTGTAAATCCGTTTAGTAGTTGCTGAGAAAATCAAAAGTAAAAGTACATATATATCTATGGGCACGGAGGATCCGCGCACCCTCCCGATCACGAGCTGTCTGCTAATTGGCTGTCAACACTCCAAACCAGGAAGTGTTGGCAGCCATCTTGTTGCTCGGTAGAACCGAGGAACAAGAAAGCAGTAAAAAAAGTGCGCAAAACGCACAAAGGGGGCAGGGTAGAAACACCCTGACCCCCTAGGCCTGCTCAGGGGGTCCCACAAGGACCCCCTGGGCAAAAAAAAGCATTTTTAAAAAATCAGCAGGATGCGCTCAGGGTGCGCGGATCCTGCCGATAAAAAAATCGAAGCGCTGTCTCCCGCGCTCGATGTTAATTTGCCCCCGGGTGGGCCAAGTCCCGGGGGCATGCTGAGGGGGTTTATTTTATGTATGGGGGGCCTCTAGGGCCCCCAAGCCCCGGGGACTGCCACCCCCGGGGCTTTATTTGAAAAGTAGCGGGAGGGCTCTGAGCCCTCCCGCAGCCCCGGGGACCACCACCTCCCCGGGGCTTCTTTATTTTTAAATTAACATGTGTGGGGGCTCCAGCCCCCACATGCCCCGGGGACCACCACCTCCCCGGGGCACTAACAGAATTGAAAATGGGGGTCCGTTAAGGACTCCCGAGCCCCGGGGACCACCACCTCCCCGGGGCTGTGCATTTGGATGGGAGGGGGCCGCGCGGCCCCCTCCTGGAGCCTGTGGTGGCCCTGGGGACCGCCACCCCCAGGGCCGGCTCCTGCAGTGTCCCGGGGTGCCTACACCCGGGACACTGCTGTTTGCAATGACAGGACGGGAGCCTCGCGGCTCCCGTCCTGTCATTGCAAACTGCTTTGGATATTGGAAGAGAGAGCAGGGAAACCTGCTCTCGCTTCCAATATCCAAAGACAATTGCTTTTCCACACGGGGAGCAGCATGTTAGCTGCTCCCCATGTGGAAAAGCAATGCCGGCTCCCGTAGGACACGGGGAGCCGGCGGGACTGTGGGGGGTTTGGGGACCCCCCCACAGTCCCCAACCAGAGGCCAGGCCCCGGGGCAAGTAGTGGCCCGGGAGGGGGGCCACGTGGCCCCCCTCCCCAGAAATAATTTAATATTTTTTTTTTTTTAAAAAGGCCTGCCCCGGGAGATGGGGTCCCCGGGGCAAAAGGAGGCCTGAGGAGGGGGGCCACGCAGCCCCCCTCCTTAAAAATTAATGTAAAAGTGTGGCCATGCCCCGGGGGATGGGGTCCCCGGGTTAGGATTCGGCCAGGGGAGGGGGCCACGCGGCCCCCTTCCCGTTTAATTAAAAAAAAAAAAAAAGGGGATAAGGCCCTGGGGGATGGGGTCCCCAGGGCCCAAAAATAGGAAAAGGAAGGGGGCCACACAGCCCCCCTTCAGGGAAAAAAAAAAAAAACGATCGGGCCGCAGGCCCCGCCCCTTCCTTCACCACTCTGCAAATGCGCCCCTGGCGCGTTTGCAGATGGGGAAGTAATTCCCCTTCAATACTGGGGTCCTGGGGCCAACTAGCCCACCAGGAACCTCCAGTATGCGCCAGGGGCTGCGTTGCAGAGAGGTGTACAGAGGCCACGCCCCTTTTACACCTCTCTGCAACGCAGCTCTGTGGCGCTTTTGGATATACCTGTTGGGCTAGTTGGCCCCCAGGGACCCTCAGGATTCAAGGGGAGTTAATCCCCCGACTTAAAACGCACCACGGGGCGCGTTTGCACAGTGGTGAAGGGAGGGGCGGGGCTTCAGGTGACATGTGTGCAAACAGGCCCCGTGGCGTGTTTTAAGATGGGGGATTAAGTCCCCTTGAATCCTGAGGGTCCCTGGAGTCCAACTAGCCCACCATGTACTTCCAAAAAGCGCCACAGAGCTGCCTTGCAGAGAGGTGTAAAAGGGGTGTGGCCTCTGTACACGTCTCTGCAACGCAGCCCCTGGCGCATACTGGAGGTTCCTGGTGGGCTAGTTGGCCCCCAGGGACCCTCATGATTAAAGGGGACTTCATTCCCCAACTTAAAACGCGCCACGGGGCGCATTTGCACAGATGTCACCTCAGGCCCCGCCCCCTCCCTTCACCATTGTGCAAATATTCCTCTAAAATCAGCCGAAATACGAATTCCGATTTACTCACCTGTTATCAGGAGAGACCTCAGTGCTGCATCTTTCAGCCCAGTACTGATCCTGAAAAGTAATTTTAACCGTACTTACCAGTAACTTGAATTTCCTTCCATAGGATATCATTGCCTGCTTTTTGCTGAAAAAGTTTCTAAGTGTCGATTTTTGAAACATACAAATATTCCTCTAAAATCAGCCGAAATACGAATTCCGATTTACTCACCTGTTATCAGGAGAGACCTCAGTGCTGCATTTTTCAGTCCAGTACTGATCCTGAAAAGTAATTTTAACCGTACTTACCAGTAACTTGAATTTCCTTCCATAGGATATCATTGCCTGCTTTTTGCTGAAAAAGTTTCTAAGTGTCGATTTTTGAAACATACAAATATTCCTCTAAAATCAGCCGAAATACGAATTCCGATTTACTCACCTGTTATCAGGAGAGACCTCAGTGCTGCATCTTTCAGCCCAGTACTGATCCTGAAAAGTAATTTTAACCGTACTTACCAGTAACTTGAATTTCCTTCCATAGGATATCATTGCCTGCTTTTTGCTGAAAAAGTTTCTAAGTGTCGATTTTTGAAACATACAAATATTCCTCTAAAATCAGCCGAAATACGAATTCCGATTTACTCACCTGTTATCAGGAGAGAACCCAGTGCTGCATCTTTTAGCCCAGCACTGACCCTAAAAAGTAATTTTAACCGTACTTACCAGTAACTTGTATTTCCTTCCATAGGAATCCATTGTCTGGTTTTCAGCAGAAGAGTTTCAAAGTGTCGATTTTCACAAACTACAAATATTCCTTAAAAATCGCCTGTATGACTTAAACGCATTCTTTCAACTGTTTACAGGAGATGCACCAGTGCTGGATCCAGGATCCACCACTGAGTGAGAAAAAGTCACGATAACACTACTTACCTCCCATAGGATAACATTGGTGATTCTATGTGAAAAAGTTTCTGAGTGTCAACTTTTAAAATACAATAATATTCCTTAAAAATCACTACTGTAACCAAAACGCTTTTACTCAACTGTTTACAGGAGATGTCCCAGGACTGAATCTAGGATTCAGTCCTGTGGTTAGAAAAGTAATCCATAAAGTAACTAATTGCATTTAGCTAGAAATTCACATTGAGCTCAATGTTGCATTGTGTTTGAAATTGTGTTGCCCATTGCAACAACTGTAACTACTGTACTTAAAAGTCTATTGCCTATTTGCAAAGTATTTAAAGTAAATTAATTCATTCTGAGAAAGTATATTTTGTAATGTAATGTATAATGTAATTACAATGTAATTTAAAAAATAAAATATCTAAAAATAAATAGTTTAAAAAAATGTAGTAAATCAGTATGAAAAAATAAAAATAACAATTAATACATTTAAAAATTGGCATTTACAAAACCTTTGAAATTCACTGAAAAAAACCATAGGTTTCAGACATGTTATAGTTAGGAATTAGCATTTAAAAAACCTTTGAAATTCACTGAAAAAACCATAGGTTTCAGACATGTTATAGTTAGAAATTAGCATTTAAAAAACCTTTGAAATTCACTGAAAAAACCATAGGTTTCAGGCACGTTATAGTTAGAAATTAGCATTTAAAAAACCTTACAAATTCACTGAAAAAACCATAGGTTTTAGGGACAGTTATAGTTACTTGGACATTGCACTCGTACAAAACCCGTGAAATTCCCCGTTATAGTTAGTTCAGCTAACTATAACTCGCGCCCGCAATGCACTGCTGATGACGTCACATATTACATCACTCATGACATGGTCAGTGACATCACTGATGACATCACTGATGACATCTCAAATGACATCACTGATGACATCATCCATGTGATAATTTCATGCATCTTCTCACACCCTAATATAACTTTTGATACACCCACTCTAAATTACAGACTGCCATTCTCAAAACCATAGACACTCCAATACCAATAACTACATACCAACTCACTGATTCTTAGGTCTACACACACATCCACTCACTCACCCGTACAGTCACTCATACTTACAGTCACTCAGTACAGGACTATCATATGCACTCATACACCTATATAAACACTGACACACCGCCACTCATCCATAGAGGTACTCACACACCTAGTCAGTCATGCAAAAATTAATCACACACCCATTTACTCACCTATAGAGTTATACACACACCAGCTCAATAACTCATACAAATACTAGCACATTCTTACGCTCTTATACAATAACTGATACAAACACACACGCATCCATACAGCCACTCTCACAATCACACACTCTCACGTATAGCCTTTTAAATACTCTAACACACATATATACTTCCTTTTACATATGTAGTTACTCGCACATGTACCACTGAGATATACATTCACTCACTAACACACCCATACACACACTCACCCACCCAAGCAGTCCATCACAGACGCACTCTTCAAATCATGCACCCAGTGAATCACCCACTCACACATCTATGTACAGAGTCGCACACACCCCACCCACACAAACACTCAGGCACCCATACAGATACTCAGACAACCAATCAATAACTCATATAGACACTCATGTAGCTATTCACAAACCCATGCAGCCACTTACACAGCAACAGACAGACGGATACAGACATTCACCCAGTTTAGTCACTAACCCATGCATTCAGTAAGATACGTTTAATCACTCACTTATACAGTTAGTCACGCACCTACTAAATCATCCATTCAGACACTTATACACCCACTCACTCTTCAATACGCCTTTCCCTATATATATTAAACATATTTAAACTTTACAGAATCACCCACTCACACATCTATGTACAGAGTCGCACACACCCCACCCACACAAACACTCAGGCACCCATACAGATACTCAGACAATCAATCAATAACCCATGTAGACACTCATGTAGCTATTCAGAAAGCCATGCAGCCGCTTACAAACCAACAGACAGACGGATACAGACATTCACACAGTTTAGTCACTAACCCATGCATTCAGTAAGATACATTTAATCACTCACTTGTAGAGTCAGTCACTCACGTACTAAATCATCCATTCAGACACTTATACACCCACTCATTCTTCAATACGCCTTTCCCTATATATATTAAACATATTTAAACTTTACAGAAACACACAGTCACTGGATGATGTCATCAGTGATGTCATTTGAGATGTCATCAGTGATGTCATCAGTGATGCCACTGACCATGTCATGAGTGATGTAATATGTGACGTCATCAGCAGTGCATTGCGGGCGCGAGTTATAGTTAGCTGAACTAACTATAACGGGGGAATTTCACGGGTTTTGTACGAGTGCAATGTCCAAGTAACTATAACTGTCCCTAAAACCTATGGTTTTTCAGTGAATTATCTACTGGCGGTCGCCAGTAGATAGTTATAGTTACAACCTATTATCCATAGGAAATCCGCGACATTCTATTTGAAATAACTCTCTTGCCGGTTGACGTAACTTCGCGAAATTTTCAAACTTTGTGGCCCGCTCCGGTCCGCTCCTACCCTGAAAGTCTCGGGGGATTCGTCAAGCGGGGGCCGAGAAAAAGGGGGTCCCAAAACGTGTTTTCCCCATGCATTTTCCCATAGGAAACTTTAGACACGGCTACAGCCCGAACTGCTGAACGGAATTACACCAAATTTGGCAAAGAGGTAGTTCTTGGTTCAGAAAGAACCCTTTTGTTAAATGGTGTAAATCCGTTCAGTAGTTGCTGAGAAAATGAAAAGTAAAAAGTTAGTGATATCTATGGCCGAGTAGGGTCCGCGTACCCTCCCGATCACGAGCTGCATGTTAATTGGTTGTCAGCTGGCTGTCAACATTCCGATTCAGGAAATGTTGGCAGCCATTTTGTCCTCGGTAGAACCGAGGGACAGAAACAAGTGCGCAAAGCGCACAAAGGGGGCAGGGTAGAAACACCCTGACCCCCTAGGTTTGCTCAGGGGTCCCACAAGGACCCCCTGGGCAAAAAAATATATATATTTTTAAAAATCGGCAGGATGCGCTCAGGGTGCGCGAATCCTGCCGAAGAATCGAAGCGCGGTCTCCGCGCTCGATAGTTAATTGGCCCCCGGGTGGCCCAAGTCCCGGGGGCATGGTGGGGGATAATTTAACGTGTGGGGGCCTCAAAGGCTTCCCAAGCCCCGGGGACCGCCACCCCCGGGGCTTTTTAAAAAAATGGTGTTGGAGGCTCTGAGCCCTCCCGCAGCCCCGGGGACCACCACCTCCCCGGGGCTTTTTATAAATACATTATTAAACCTGTGTGGGGGCTCTAGCCCCCACACGCCCCGGGACCACCACCTCCCCGGGCACTAAACATTTTAATATGGGGGTCCGTTACGGACCTCAGAGCCCCGGGGACCACCACCTCCCCGGGGCTGTGTACTGAATGGGAGGGGGCCGCGCGCCCCCTCCTGGAGCCCTTGATGGCCCTGGGGACCACCACCCCCAGGGCCGGCTTCCTGCAGTGTCCCGGGTGCCTACCCCGGGACACTGTAGTTTGCTATGGCAGGACGGGAGCCTCACGGCTCCCGTCCTGCCATAGCAAACTGCTTTGGATATTGGAAGAGAGAGCAGGAAACCTGCTCTCTCTTCCAATATCCAAAGCGATTGCTTTCCACATGGGGAGCAGCATGTCAGCTGCTCCCCATGTGGAATAGCAATGCCGGCTCCCAAGGGACGTGGGAGCCGGCGGGACTGTGGGGGATTGGGGAACCCCCACAGTCCCCAACGGAGAGGGCCAGCCCCGGGGGATGGGGTCCCCGGGACAAGTAGTGGCCCGGGAGGGGGCCACACAACCCCCTCCCAAAAAAGAGAAAATTTAAAAAAAAAATGGAAAGGCCGGCCCCGGGAGATGGGGTCCCGGGGCCTTAAAATGGCCAGAGGAGGGGGCCACGCTGCCCCCTCAAAAAATAATATAGAGGCCATGCCCCGGGGATGGGGTCCCCGGGGCCAATACAGGCCCAGGGAAGGGGGCCACGCGGCCCCCTTCCAGTTTTTTTTTTTTAAGGTAATTTAAAAAAGGGTAAGGCCCTGGGGGATGGGGTCCCCAGGGCCCAAAAAAGAAAAAAGGAAGGGGGCCACACAGCCCCCCTTCAGGGGAGAAAAAAACGATCGGGCCCGCAGGCCCCGCCCCCTTCCTTCACCACTCTGCAAACGCGCCCCTGGCGCGTTTGCAGAGGGGAACCAATTCCCCTTGAATACTGGGGGTCCCTGGGGCCAACTAGCCCACCATGTACCTCCAGTATGCGCCAGGGGCTGCCTTGCAGAGAGGTGTACAGAGGCCACGCCCCTTTTACACTCTCTCTGCAACGCAGCTCTGTGGCGCTTTGGAGGTATATGGTGGGCTAGTTGGACTCGGGGACCCTCAGGATTCAAGGGGACTTAATCCCTCAACTTAAAACGCGCCACGGGGCGCGTTTGCACAGTGGTGAAGGGAGGGGCGGGGCTTCAGGTGACATGTGTGCAAACAGGCCCCGTGGCGTGTTTTAAGATGGGGAATTAAATCCCCTTCAATCCTGAGGGTCCCTGGGGCCAACTAGCCCACAGGTACATCCAGAATGCGCCACAGAGCTGCGTTGCAGAGAGGTGTAAAAGGGGTGTGGCCTCTCTACACGTCTCTGCAACGCAGCCCCTGGCGCATATTGGAGGTTCCTGGTGGTCTAGTTGGCCCCTAGGGACCCTCAGGATTCAAGGGGACTTAATCCCCAACTTAAAACGCGCCACGGGGCGCGTTTGCAAAGATGTCACCTCAGGCCCCGCCCCTCCCTTCACCATTGTGCAAATATTCCTCTAAAATCAGCCGAAATAGGAATTCCGATTTACTCACCTGTTATAAGGAGAGACCTCAGTGCTGTATCTTTCAGCCCAGTACTGGTCCTGAAAAGTAATTTTAACCGTACTTACCAGTAACTTGAATTTCCTTCCATAGGCTAACATTGACTGGTTTCACTTGGAAATTCTTCTAAGTGTGGAGTTTTGGAACTTTAAAATATTCCTCTAAAATCAGCCGAAATACGAATTCCGATTTACTCACCTGTTATCAGGAGAGACCTCAGTGCTGCATCTTTCAGCCCAGTACTGATCCTGAAAAGTAATTTTAACCGTACTTACCGGTAACTTGAATTTCCTTCATAGGCTAACATTGACTGGTTTCACTTGGAAATTCTTCTAAGTGTGGAGTTTTGGAACTTTAAAATATTCCTCTAAAATCAGCCGAAATACGAATTCCGATTTACTCACCTGTTATCAGGAGAGACCTCAGTGCTGCATCTTTAAGCCCAGTACTGATCCTGAAAAGTAATTTTAACCATACTTACCGGTAACTTGAATTTCCTTCATAGGCTAACATTGACTGGTTTCACTTGGAAATTCTTCTAAGTGTGGAGTTTTGGAACTTTAAAATATTCCTCTAAAATCAGCCGAAATACGAATTCCGATTTACTCACCTGTTATCAGGAGAGACCTCAGTGCTGCATCTTTCAGCCCAGGACTGATCCTGAAAAGTAATTTTAACCGTACTTACCGGTAACTTGAATTTCCTTCATAGGCTAACATTGACTGGTTTCACTTGGAAATTCTTCTAAGTGTGGAGTTTTGGAACTTTAAAATATTCCTCTAAAATCAGCCGAAATACGAATTCCGATTTACTCACCTGTTATCAGGAGAGACCTCAGTGCTGCATCTTTCAGCCCAGGACTGATCCTGAAAAGTAATTTTAACCGTACTTACCGGTAACTTGAATTTCCTTCATAGGCTAACATTGACTGGTTTCACTTGGAAATTCTTCTAAGTGTTGATTTTTAAACATACAAATATTCCTCTAAAATCAGCCGAAATCCGAATTCTGATTTACTCACCTGTTATCAGGAGAGACCTCAGTGCTGCATCTTTCAGCCCAGTACTGGTCCTGAAAAGTAATTTTAACCGTACTTACCAGTAACTTAAATTTCCTTCCATAGGCTAACATTGACTGGTTTCACTTGGAAATTCTTCTAAGTGTGGAGTTTTGGAACTTTAAAATATTCCTCTAAAATCAGCCGAAATACGAATTCCGATTTACTCACCTGTTATCAGGAGAGACCTCAGTGCTGCATGTTTCAGCCCAGTACTGATCCTCAAAAGTAATTTTAACCGTACTTACCGGTAACTTGAATTTCCTTCATAGGCTAACATTGACTGGTTTTCAGCAAAAAGTTTCAAAGTGTTGATTTTCACAAACTACAAATATTCCTTAAAATCGACAGTATGACTTAAACGCATTCTTTCAACTGTTTACAGGAGATGCACCAGTGCTGGATCCAGGATCCAACACTGAGTAAGAAAAAGTAACGATAACAGTTTTTACCTGCTAAGTGAATTTCCTTCCATAGGATAACATTGGTGATTCTATGAGAAAAGTTTCAAAGTGTCAACTTTTAAAATACAATAATATTCCTTAAAAATCACGACTGTAACCAAAACGCTTTTACTCAACTGTTTACAGGAGATGTCCCAGGACTGAATCTAGGATCCAGTCCTGTGGTTAGAAAAGTAATCCATAAAGTAACTAATTGCATTTAACTAGAAATTCACATTGAGCTGAATGTTGCATTGTGTTTGAAAATGTGTTGCCCATTGCAACAACTGTAACTACTGTACTTAAAAGTCTATTGCCTATCTGCAAAGTATTTAAACTAAAGTAATTCATTAAGAGAAAGTATTTTTTGTAATGTAATGTATAATGTAATTACAATGTAATTTAAATAATAAAATATGTAAAAAAATTGTTTCTAAAAATGTAGTAAATTAGTATTTTAAAATTTATATAACAATTAATACATTTAAAAATTGTCATTTACAAAACCTTTGAAATTCACTGAAAAAAACGTAGGTTTCAGACATGTTATAGTTACAAATTAGCATTTAAAAACCTTTGAAATTCACTGAAAAAACCATAGGTTTCAGGGACGTTATAGTTACAAATTAGCATTTAAAAACCTTTGAAATTCACTGAAAAAACCATAGGTTTTAGAGACAGTTATAGTTAGTTGGACATTGCACTCGTACAAAACCCGTGAAATTCCTCCGTTATAGTTAGTCCAGCTAACTATAACTCGCGCCCGCAATGCACTGCTGATGACGTCACATATTACATCACTCATGACATGGTCAGTGACATCACTGATGACATCACTGATGACATCTCAAATGACATCACTGATGACATCACTGATGACATCATCCATGTGATAATTTCATGCATCTTCTCACACCCTAATATAACCTTTGATACACCCACTCTAAAGTACAGACTGCCATTCGCAAAACCATAGATACTCCAACACCAATAACTACATACCCACTCACTGATTCTTAGGTCTACGCACACATCCACTCACTCACCCGAACAGTCACTCATATTTACGGTCACTCAGTACAGGACTATCATATGCACTCATACTCCTATATAGACACTCAAACACCGCCACTCATCCATAGAGGTACTCACACACCTAGTCAGTCATGCAAATAATTAAACACACTACCATTTACTCACCTATACAGTTATACACACACCAGCTCACTTACTCATACAAATACTAGCACATTCTTACGCTCTTATACAATCACTGATACAAGCACACACTCATCCATACAGCCACTATCACAATCACTCACTCTTGCTTATAGCTATTTATATACTCCAACACACATATATACTGCCTTTCACATATGTAGTTACTCACACATGTACCACTGGGACATACATTCACTCACTAACACACTCTTACACACACTTACCCACCCATACAGTCTATCACAGATGCACTCTTGAAACCATCCACCCAGTGAATCACCCACTCACACATCTATGCACAGAGTCGCACACACCCCTCCCACACAAACACTCAGGCACCCATACAGATACTCACACAAGCATTCAATAACTCATATAGACACTCATGTAGCTATTCTCAAACACATGCAGCCACTTACACAGCAACAGACAGACGGATACAGACATTCACCCAGTTCAGTCACTAACCCATGCATTCAGTAAGATACGTTAAATCACTCACTTATACAGTCAGTCACGCACCTACTAAATCATCCATACAGACACTTACACACCCACTCATTCTTCAATACGTCTTTTCCTATATATATTAAAAATATTTAAACTTTACAGAAACACACAGTCACTGGATGATGTCATCAGTGATGTCATCAGTGATGTCATTTGAGATGTCATCAGTGATGTCACTGACCATGTCATGAGTGATGTAATATGTGACGTCATCAGCAGTGCATTGCGGGCGCGAGTTATAGTTAGCTGGACTAACTATAACGGGGAATTTCACGGGTTTTGTACGAGTGCAATGTCCAACTAACTATAACTGTCCCTAAAACCTATGGTTTTTCAGTGAATATTTATATATATACATATATATATATGTACATATATATATATATATATATATATATATATATATATATATATTTATATGTATATTTATGTCTAACAATGGTATTATCATATTGTAATAGAAAATTGTTTATTTCGTTTATTTTATAGTAAGATATTAAAATATATAATTATATAATAATATATATAATTTTTATTTTATTATTTCTTTTTTGTATTTTACTTATCAACATTTTTGTTATGCTTAATATGTTTTATTGTTTTGGCACTATTTACAGTTTCTATATTTTTGTTTCCAATATTTTTGTTAGTGATATTTTTGTAGCCATTAGTAGTGTTTTCTCTTTTTTAGTGTAGGGTTGCAATCGTAAGATAATTTGCCGATATTTGTGACGTTTGATATTGTGTTCCTCAGTATTGTGTCATACAACTGATTGTGCACCTTGTATCACTTGTGCTAACTATAGGAAGCTGTGTAATTCAGTGACTGATACCTGTGGCATCTTTATTGACTCTAATGTGCCTCCCTATTGTACTCTGATATGTTTCATGGACTGCTGTGTAACTCAGCTAGAGGAAGAATTAGGGCAATGTTGGAACTGATGTTAATTGATGATGTCAGTGCTGCTCATGTTTATTTTTCTGGTCATGTTTTTGACATGTCTATATTGAGCTGCTGAATTTTAGATTAGGCTGCATACTTGACATTGGGTGGCCAATGATACAGAAGTCCAGCATCTCATCCTCCCACTCTATGGTTAATGTCTCGTTGAGATATCCAGCTGTGATTCTTAAAATCCTCTGCTAATGTGCCGTCTTTGCTCAACTGTCCTTGTGCTAGTGATGGTTTCTATACTTTTCTTGTGCAATAACAACAATCCATGAACAATAGATTACTGTTAAAGATTTGCCTCACATTAAGGGGCCGATTCCGATCCTGGTCGGAAACCGTTCCGTCCGACACGTTCCCGGAGCGATTTCCGACCGATTCGTGCCCCTTGGCACCAAGCGAGTGAGTACGATGCAGCTGCATGCTGACGGACTCGGTTCGGTTGGACTCCCATTGAAGTCAATGGGAGCCGGTCGTACGACACGTACATGGGCTCCCATTGACTGAATAGGTACGTTGCGCGTACCCTGTAGTGGGTACGCATTGGTGCCATCCGCACCGTACATGCATGTATAGGGGGACCCTTGGGTCCCCCTGTGTCCGACTCGTAAGCCTACGGGTGAAGGGGGGTCCGGCACGGACCCCCGAAGTCCGCTTCCCAGAGCGTTTACGTGTCGGAGGCTCCGACTCGATCCGGCTGTCCGGATCGTGCATCGTACTGGCTCGGTCGTAATGCGTCTTCATTGCGTGGTACGAATCGAGTGCGAACGAGTCGTACGGAGCGGTTCGGACCCGGAAATGATTCGGTCGGCCATTTCGCGTTCATTCCCATCATACTTGGGCGTCCGGACCTCTGTACGACTCGGTCGGAAACAATGCCTCCGACTCGGATCCGGTAAAGCCGAATCCGATTCGGAGGCCATCCGACCGAGATCGGAATCGGCCCCTAAGTGCTTCATTACCAGTTCCCCTGTGGCTGCAAAATTTAGTTCACGCCCTGCCCCCCAAATTGGCATGGGTTGCTGGTAACTAAAAAGGGCCAGAGTTGACAGGAATTACAGGTGGAACCCTGGGGTTCTCCTGAGAAGTACCCTGCCCACCAAACTATAAACTAGCCCCTACATTCTTTGTTCTATTGGACGTATTCAGTTTACATGTTAAGACCACACAAGATAAGTTTATGTTTGCTTTATTCATTAGATATCCATTCTAACATGTGACCACTTTTATACAGCGATTCAACCTTCCCTTGCACAGTAATCTTCAGCATGTTCAGCTATTACAACATTTATGCTTTCAAATTTCTGAACTGCATTTTTTCACCACTTGATAGTGATAGCCACCTCTGAAACTATATTTTATTTTACAAACCTTTGCTTTCTAAACTTCCAATGTTTTGTTATGGATTGCTTAGTCACTGTCTGACACTGATTAAATCCACTGCATTTATTACTACCACTTGTGCTTCATGGCTATCAACATTTTGCCTCTGTTTCAATAGACCCAGGCTGGCTCTTTTTCTCATTCACCCCTCACTCCTCTACAAAATCGTACTTCTTGATTTATGTTTTCTGTTCTTCTCTTCTGGAAAGATGTCCTAATTGTGTAAGTCCCCTTTTTGATCATTTGCCATTATGAACACCAGAAATGCACTTGCAAATGGGTTAATCCTAGCACTCTCACCCTTGTCCAGTGGACTCTTTTTATTCCACTCAGAAACCTAACTCAATAATCACTCTCACTTGCGTGCTCGACAAAGCAAGGTCAACCAATGCATGCTCGCTATCTTGACATTGCTAAATCTCCTCCTGACTTACAAACAGGATTTCTTGTGCATAACAGAGATCTGGCTCATACACACTCCCAGTGATCCTACAGTGGTGTCCGATAACAGATGAACACAGGAAACTTAGACCATCATTTACAAGGATTCAATCACTTGAACACACATTCAACCCCCCTCCTATTGCTCTTTCAAAGATGCCATTGCCCTCTCACTTTTCAAGGTCTCGTTTCTGCCTATCTTTTATTACCCACATATTTTCTTTGCTCATATTTTTTACTAATTTGCCAGGAATAAAAATCTTTCTTCGTAGAATATATTGCTTGGTGGTTCAAATGATGACTAGAGAAACATTAAATGAAATGCATTCACATCATCAAAGTCTCTCCTGCAAATGCACAGTCTCCATCAGCACCCTGCCCTTCTAATCCTCATCAAAGGGTCAAAAGGGATAATGTAAGACCTCATTATTGCGGTGGTCAAATGGTTCCCCCGATTGAGATATACTCGTCTGACCAATTTTGGATTTAGTTTCAGGTACCCCCTTTAACGGTTCGTGTGCAATCCAAACTTTACACTCCAAACATTTGTAAATAGCTGAAGAAAAACATAACTCTCTCATCTCTTGAGGATCACCAAGATTAAATCAGCTTAACCGACTGGAGGACGTCAAGTATTTAGTAAGAGAAAATATCATTGCCTCACTTGTTTATATGCTAGCCCTACTTCAAATAAAACAACCCATGGAACAGATTCAGCATGGTTCTCCGAGGCTCTCAATGAAAAAGAAAGAAAATGCACAGCCTGAAAAATGCCAGCTGAGCTTTCAAATCCCCAAAACTTCAGATGAAATTAAAAGTACGGAGAAGATGTTATAAACAATTCATCACTGATGCTACGGCCACAAAGCTGACAAAAACAATGAATTTCTAGCCTTCTCAGAAACAATTCTTCTATCAGTGAAACATTCCATGACACACTGACTTCGATTGGAACACTTCATAAAACAAGCATTGGCATAGCCAACAGGTCTCGCCTTTGGGGCCTTATAAGTGTTTAGAGAGAGCTATTGGCTTTGTTAACGTTTTTAATATGTGTTGCAGAGCATTCTGAATGTTGTGTAGTATGTTTAAAAGTTATCAGTTATAATTAAAAAAGTGTTATAACCATTTATTATTTTATATATAACCTAGAAAACATTATATACAACTGAAGTATCCTAATAAAAACCAGAATTAATAACAAAAATGTGTTCTATTTTTTTTTGTTTATGGAAGGAAGGGGGCAGTGGGAGGAGGGGGAGTGGAGGTGCAGGGAGGGAGGGGGTGGGGGAGGTGGAGGGAGGGGGTGAGTGAGGAAGGTGGAGGGAGTGAGGGGGGTGAAGGTGGGAGAGTGGAGGTGGAGGGAGGAGTGAGTGGAGGTGGAGGGAGGTGGGAGTGGAAGTGGAAGTGGAGGGAGGGTGAGAGGAGGTGTAGGGAGGGAGGAGGGAGTGGATGTGGAGGTGGCGGTGGGAGTGGAGGTGGAGAGGGGGAGTTGAGGTGGATGGAAGGGAAAGGGGAGTGGAGGTGGAGGGGGTAGAGGGAGGAGGGAGTGGAGGTGGGAGTGGAAGTGGAGGGAGGGGGAGAGGAGGTGGGAGTAAAGGTGGAGTGAGGGAGGGGGAGTGGAGGTGATGGTGGGAGCGGAGGTGGAGAGGGGGAGTGGAGGTGGAGGGAAGGGAAAGGGAAGTGGAGGTGGAGGGTGTAGAGGTGGAGGGTGGGAGTGGAGGGAGAGGGGAGTAGAGGTGTAGAGAGGCAGGAGTAGAGGTGGAGGGAGGGGGAGTGGAGGTGCAGGGAGGGGAGTGGAGGTGGGTGAGGGGGAGTGGAGGTGGAAGGAGGGGGAGCACGAATGTTTTTTTATGTATTGTGCATTATTTCTTTTTTTTTACTGGGATGTAGCCATGTGAGTTCCGGTAGACACTGGCTTAAATTAAGCCCCCTGCATGGGTGGCGCTGGTGTGCTTTCTGTTAACACACCGATGTTGCGTACCAGAAGCCACAGGTTTAAAATAAGCCCCCTGCATGGAGCTATATAACGCGCCTGGTTTTGAGGGTGCCCTAAGAGCTTGGCACACAGAAAGAGAGTGAAAGGAGTTAATGTGAGTGCGTGGAAGCGCCCGAGGACAAGAAAGGGCCTGGCTGAGTGAAAGTTGTGTTTAGGAGAAATAAGAGCGAAGATGTTCAGTGTAGTTTGAATAGTGATGCTATAGATATTAGGCAGCGCCATAGTATACATGTGCCAAGATAGGCCTAAATGTGTTTAGGGTACTTAAAACTAGTAGTTTAGAAATTGCCAATGTATGTACCGGCAGACACCGGCTTAAATTAAGCCCCCTGTGTTTTTGTCCCAATACAGACTTTATACATATTATTTGGAAATTGTTTGTATTTGAGCCTTTTTTTTTTTTGCACTTACTCCTTTGGAACATATATTTTGAAGAGGAGTGAGTGGGAGAGAGATAGGTGAATATTAAAAGAATGCGGGTGAGGTGCAAACGTAGTGAAAGAAAGTGTACTGCAGAGCTGTTTTTTGAGAGTGGGGGAGGGGTGTTGTGTGTGCCTGCTGTTATCCTGGCGGCGCTGGTCTGCTTCCTGTTAAGAGTTGTCACAACTGCGGGGAAGCGCCCGAGGACATGTTTATAGTATGTAGATATAAGTGAGGCGGGAGTGGGGGGAAGAGACAGGGGATGAGGAAGGTAAGACAAGTGACGGTGGTGGGGTTGGGGGGGGTACACAGGGGATAAGGAAGGTGTGCGAAAAAAAAGGATTGTGAAGGGAAGTTCGGGAGAAAGAGGAATAGAGGGAGTGTTATGGCATGGAGACAGGAGGGCATGTTAATAAAAGAAGGGAGCAGAAAAATATGGCCACAAATTGAGGGGAGGGAAGTCTCCATACGACTTGCGTACATTCTTTTTAAGGTTGTGTCTTGTCTGAAATAACAGGCCAGGATGCTCAGTGTTGTTTTAGGAATGCATTTTTATATATTGTTCATACATTTTTCTGTTCTATTGGAATGTAGGCATGTGCGTTCTGGCAGACACCGGCTTAAATTAAGCCCCCTGCATTGGTGGCGCTGGTGTGCTTTCTGTTAACACGCCGATGTGCGTACCGGAAGCCACAAGTTTAAATTAATCCCTCTGCATGGGCCTATATTACGCGCCTGGGTTTGAGGGTGCCCTAAGAGCTTGGCGTTGTGCACAAACAAAGAGAGTGAAAGGAGGCCATGTTAATAAATGAAGGGGGCAGAAAAATGCTCAGTGTTGTTTCATGAATGTGTTTCCATGTATTGTGCTTCAATTTTTTTTTTATTGGGATGTAGCCATGTGAGTTCCGGCAGACACCGGCTTAAATTAAGCCCCCTGCATGGGTGGCGCTGGTGTGCTTTCAGTTAAAGGAGGCCATGCTAATGAAAGAAGGGGGCAGAAAAATGCTGAGTGTTGTTTCACGAATGTTTTTTTATGTATTGTGCATTATTTCTTTTTTTTTACTGGGATGTAGCCATGTGAGTTTCGGTAGACACCGGCTTAAATTAAGCCCCCTGCATGGGCGGCGCTTGTGTGCTTTCTGTTAACACGCCAATGTGCGTACCAGAAGCCACAGGTTTAAATTAAGCCCCCTGCATGGGCCTATATAACACACCTGGTTTTGAGGGTGCCCTAAGAGCTTGGCACACAGAAAGAGAGTGAAAGGAGTTAATGTGAGTGCGTGGAAGCGCCCGAGGACGAGAATGGGCTTGGCTGAGTGAAAGTTGTTCTTTAGGAGAAATAAGAGCGAAGATGTTCAGTGTAGTTTGAATAGTGATGATATAGATATTAGGCAGCGCCATAGTATACATGTGCCAAGATAGGCCTAAATGTGTTTAGGGTACTTAAAACTAGTAGTTTAGAAATTGCCAATGTATGTACCGGCAGACACCGGCTTAAATTAAGCCCCCTGTGTTTTTGTCCCAATACAGACTTTATACATATTATTTGGAAATTGTTTGTAGTTTGAGCCTTTTTTTTTTGCACTTACGCCTTTGGAACATATATTTTGAAGAGGAGTGAGTGGGAGAGAGATAGGTGAATATTAAAAGAATGCGGGTGAGGAGCAAACCTAGTGAAAGAAAGTGTACTGCAGAGCTGTTTTTTGAGAGTGTGGGAGGGGTGTTGTGTGTGCCTGCTGTTACCCTGGCAGCGCTGGTCTGCTTCCTGTTAAGAGTTGTCACAAGCACCCGAGGATGTGTTTATAGTATGTAGATAACAAGTGAGGGGGGAGTGGGAGGAAGAGACAGGGGATAAGGAAGGTAAGACAAGTGACGGTGGTGGGGTTGGGGGGGTAACACACAGGGGATGAGGGAGGTGTTGGAAAAAAAGAAGATTGTGAAGGGAAGTTCGGGAGAAAGAGGAACAGAGGGAGTGTTATGGCATGGAGACAGGAGGGCATGTTAATAAAAGAAGGGAGCAGAAAAATATGGCCACAAATTGAGGGGAGGGAAGTCTCCATACGACGTGCGTACATTCTTTTTAAAGTTGTGTCTTGTCTGAAATAACAGGCCAGGATGCTCAGTGTTGTTTTAGGAATGCATTTTTCTGTTATATTGGAATGTAGGCATGTGCGTTCTGGCAGACACCGGCTTAAATTAAGCCCCCTGCATTGGTGGCGCTGGTGTGCTTTCTGTTAACACGCCGATGTGCGTACCGGAAGCCACAGGTTTAAATTAATCCCTCTGCATGGGCCTATATTACGCGCTGGGTTTGAGGGTGCCCTAAGAGCTTCACGCTGCACTTGAAGCCCCCACCGCCCCTCCAGGGACTCAGCTGCCTCTGCAGAGAAGCCTACCTCAAGAGGAAGCTGCCTCGCAGCCCAGATATGTATGTGCTGGTAGTAGGTGTTAGTAGGAGTGCAAAAAAAATACCCCGTTTCAGACTCCCCCCTTGAATTTCCTTTGCCTGCCATTCCTGACACTAAGCTATGCCTGACTTTTCCGCATTTATTTCAGTCTCTTTTTATTTTTGTGCCTTTCATTGCGCCTCTCGGGGGACCGAACAGTCATAAAGATTTTGGCGCGAAGAATGCACAGACAGCGGATGCAGGGAAAGAAAGCGACGCACATTGTGATTCTCAGCGAAGTTCATGAAAGATTAAGTTCCTGCTGGGGGCGCACCTCCTTTCTCTCCACCCACTCCCCTCCTCTCGCGTTTCCAAACATCTGTCTCAAGTCTTACAAGGAGAGGAAATAGCATTAAACAAGGGTTAGGCTCCAGACACCCTTGCAACAGCTGGGCGTGATTACTCAGCATCCCTCTTGGTATGTGTCAGCCGGGCTGGATCGATATTACCCGGGAGAAAGCTGTTTAAACAAACCGAGAGCACCCGTGATTACAGCACTGTTTCATCCTTGCAGAGGTGGCTAAAAGGAGTTTCAAAGAAAGCGGCCGGGCGGCCAAGTAGCTTTGGAAGTGGAACAAGGCGAGGAGGGGGCCACGCCCACAACCACGACCGGCGCTTACATTTGTCGGCAGGGTCTGACACGTCCGTCAGTGATAAAAAACAGATGGCACACTGCACGCAATTAAGTGCGAGCGAAGCGGATGAAAACTGTAGTTAGGCGCCGCTGCTTTGGGACTACACGGAAGTAACCATAGGATCAACAGCCAACAGAAATCAAGAAAGCAACAGCAATGCCAGACTTAAACCAATCGCAAGGGGCAGGAGAAATTACACGGAGTTGAAGCCAATATACAGATTACTTTAAGTCTCGCTGAGACAGCGCATGCAGCGCATGCGCTGCCAAGGCGAGACCTAAAAACAACAACACCTGGGAAATTTTCGCCTTTATTATTAAAGAGAGGTTTGCTTTAATCATCTAACAAATGAAACCTATCAACTACCACATGGACCTCTTACTATTCAATATTATCAGCATTCTGATCAATATTTCACTCTCAAAGGGAATCTTTGCTGGCTGCCATATCTCTATCCAAATCACCCTCGTGCTGAAAAAACGCACGCTCAGACCAAATATATAAGGCAATTATAGATCTGTTTCAAACCTACCTTGGCTTGGTAAAGCCACTGATAGAGAAGCATGTCCTTACAACTCAGGGCCTACATTAAAAAATAGTAGTTCCTTGTTTGCTATCAATCAAGCTGGAGTGTACAGAACAATACACTAAAAATCTTTGATGATCAGTCCTGCCAAGTACCACGCATCAGGCGTTAGACTAACGCATTTCAGTGTGGTGCTCTGCATCACCGCACTGAAATGCATTGTCACGCATATTAATGCATGGTCTCAGCTATCACAACACAAGTGCTATCCCTGAAACTGATTGTGTGTGGCCTGCGCGGCTGCTCCCGGAGGCTTGGGACGCTCCAGGCAGCAGCTGCCGGCTCACAGAGTGCTACAATGTATTCTTTTGCATTTGATTCCCGTAGCGCCACTGAGTCACCACATAGCCTGAGGTCACGGCCCGGCCAACGGTAGTATGCCCAATAGCTACTATTGACACCTGGGCGGGGTCTGTCCCACTCAGGTTGTGTTGCTGCGGTGTAGCGGGGGAGGGGGGGCGGACGGATGTGACTTCACATCCTGCTGCCTGCCAGAGCGCGGGGAGTGATGAAAGAAGCGGAGTTCAAGTCCTGACCGGCGGCCGACAGTGCAGTGGCTGCTAACTGCTTGTTCGCGGGGTGGCAATCATGGTGCACTGTAGCTCGGCCCAGGCAGGCTCGGAAGTGCTTCCCCAGCACTCAGGCTGTGCAGCTCACACCTGCAGCCCAGCCGGGCCGCCCATGCACTGTGACTGGAGTAGAGAACACAGCTGCTTGACTTAGCAGAGCTGCCCGTGCCGACTCGTGTCCGGTCGGCGACGCGCCAGACACGTTGCTGCAGCTGGCTAGAACTGACGATGATTGAATCTTTAGAACTGGAACACTAGTCTACCCAACGCCTGCCACTTGACTTCAAGTACTTGTCACAACTTCTACTATTTTTGTTATTTATAACACAAAATAATTGCTAATAATGTCGATCAAATTACATTTTTTTATGTTGTGTCAGAGCGCACGATCTCGTTATGGCCGTTTGGGGAACTTTAATCCGTCAGCCCACACAGACCCCATGAAGGGAACGCCCGACATGATGTAGACTACAGAGTTGGGGTGGGCGACACAGACAGCGAGTTGTCAGTCACTCGGGGCATCACTGTGCGCTGCAAAGACCCTAATGTTTTCACATAATTTTGCAGATCAAGTTTTGGCTGCCTTCGGTGCGGTCCAGCAGGGCTGGCTGTCCGTTTCATCCTTCTCTGCAGGCTGCAGCTTATATTACTGTGAGCACCATTGAGTTGGACAAGAAAGCACGGCAATACCGTGCCTATAATAAACTTTTCAGCTCACTTAGAAACAATTATTCCACAATGTCAGTAAGTAGACTGTAGCTGATAAAGACATATGGCTAGGCTTACTTGTTTTATTGCTGAAGTTCATAAAGAAGTGACGTCACGTACCGTACATTAAACTGCTTTAAATAATAGTTTCTCGTTGTGCAAATGGTTGTAATGTGGGATATTTATATGTTTCCCTTGTCTTCATTCCTTCATTTTGCTCGCGAGAAAGTGTCACTCATACTCGATCAAATGTCACTCACACTGAAATTATGAAAATGTCACACATGGCAATCTGAAACCTTGGCAGCTATGGATGATGTAATTATTGTTGGCACAAACTTACATTTCTGCATTTATTGGGCATGCAAGCGCAATATTCCAAACTCACAAGTGCTTCACTCGTTCTGGGAAAACAAAAGCAAGCAGTGCATTTGGAATATTAGCATTGATTGGTAAATTAACCAGAATACCAGCAACCTAGTCCTGGTTTCATCCTAATTATGGGCTCATCAGCCATGTATAGCTTGATTCCAGTGGCAGAGCGAGCACAAGACCCACATCTGACCATACCCGTAGCACTTAGGGCGTTAACTGCAATAACAACAAGGCAATGGATGCAATGCTTCAATTAATCTCAGCCACTTTGTCCTATGTACATTGTGTCACCGGAAACAAGCTATACCCGGCTGATGAGCCCATAGCAAGAGCTAAACTGGTCCTGGGTTGCTTGAGTTCTGGTTCGGTGCGGCCTTGCTTGGTAGTTCGGGCTGGACTGTTCCCAATGGGGCAGGATCAAGACTGATTTGTATATAGCTGGGTCCAAACTAAGGTGGTATGGTTTGCAAAATAAAGATGGACTGGGATGTGGCCTGAGTAACTACCAGTGACTGAAATTAATTCAAGCATTACATTCATCATTTTTTGTATACTTTAGTATGTCACTGTAAGTGGGATGGGTATGCTCAGACGTGGGTCCTGTGCACACTGTGTCAGTAGAACCAAGATATACTCTGCTGATGAGCCCATAACAATGGCAAAATCAGTCCTGGGTTGCTTGTATTCCCATTCAGGGAGGACCTGGCTTGGCAGTTCATGCTGGACTGTTCCCATTGGAGCAGTATCGAGACTGATTTGTATATAGTCCAAACTGAGGTGGCATGATGTGCAAAATAACAATGGACTGGGATGCAGCCCTGAGTAACTACTGGTGGCTGAGATTAATTCAAGCTTTACATCCATCACTTTTTGTATACCTTAGTATGCCCTACTAAGTGGGACGGGTATTCCCAGACGTGGGTCCTGTGCACACTGTGTAACTTGAACCAAGCTATGCCCTCCAAAATAACGATGGACTGGGATGCGGCCAGAGTAATTACCAGTGGCTGAGATTAATTCACACATTCCAGCAATCACTTTTTATATACTTTAGTGTACCCAAATGTCTACAACAATACAGTTTCTGGATATTAGTTATATTTTGATAAACACACGTGCGTAGTTCGCGGAGTTTTGCTACGTGGAACTCCGCGAAGTTACAAAAAACTCCACGAAGTTCTGCGAGTGGCGGAGTGCTGTGCGAACTGCAGTTTGTGCTGGTTTTCCTGCCGCTCGGGTAGAAATTCTACCCGAGCGGCAGCTCGCGCTCGCAAACTTACCATTCGCGATCGCAAACTTACTGTTCACGATCGCGAGCGGGGAAAAAACTCTGCTGCACATCACAAAGCAGAGTTTTCTGCACTCCGCGAGCTCCGCGGAGTGCGGAGTGCAGAAAACTCCGCAAACTCCGCGAACGGAGCGAAGTTCACCGCCCAGGCCTAGTTATTTAGCTTTGCAACAAAGCCCCTCAAGAAAATATCCACGCCCTGTTGGGATGCAGATGGATCTATGTAAATATAATATCGTTTTGTGGGCTCCTCTGCTTACTAAGGTTTTCAATACCATATGTAACCCCCAACCACCTAATTCTCGGTCATAATCCACAGTTGTTCCTATCATTGAAAAAAGGAGTAGAAATGAACCGAGATGTTACAGACCAATCTCACTCCTTGATTCCATGGCTAGATTAAAAGAGTTGGTTTATTAGGATTCAAGAGTGGGAAAATGTGAACAACATTCTAAGTCCTTGCCAGTATGGGTTCAGAGAACAACTGGGTACTCAGGAGCAATGTTCAAATTTTCAGTTGTTAATTGGTAAATATACTAAAGCAAAGCATAGCCCACTGAGCCTAGCCTTTATGAACCTATCCAGTGGATTTGACAGGGTTAATAGTACAAAACTCTGGCTTCCATTATTAGAACAAGTCCTTGATGTAGCACTGGTTAAGCTTCTGTCCGACTTACATTCTTAGTCAAGGTCAGCTTTGGGCCTGTTTGGGACAAATCTGAGGCTTTTAAATTAGAGGGAGGTGTTTGCCAAGAATTGGATTGAGATTGAGATGTTAGTCCTAGAGAATATTAACCAGTGCTATATCAAGGCCTTGTTTTAATAAGTATGTCCTGGACTGTTTTAATGGCACTGTTAAGAAACAGTGGGACTGTTTCATAAAGGTAAACTTACACGTTTGGGAAAGTTTACAACTTTTTGCTATTTACAAAGATATTTTACAAGTGTGATCTTTAGGACTGAGGAGTCTGTGCACAGTTCTAGCAAACAATTATAAACTTAAACAAAGTTGAATCAGGCCCTAGAGCTTTAATAGTTGTAGAGCAGAGTTGTGTTTTTTGCAAATGCTAAAGGATGATGTTGTATGTTTTACGGTTGGATCTGTTTTTTTTGTATCGGTTGTATGTTGATGAAATTCAATGCTTTTAAATAGTTTGCATGTTTTTAATGACTGTACTTTGCTGAGTAAATGTGATATTCAAAATAACATTTTTTTAACTGACTGACAAATTAAGAAATAAATATGTACATCTGAGTTGGCAAACGGGCAACTTGTGTAGGATTTACACAGTGTTAATTTCAAAATGATAATTTCGTTTACAAACCAGTGATCACTGTGTTACCTTATTTGCATTTGCAATCCAAGAATGTGAATCCATTGCTTTTATAAGTCTGTTTGTCCATCCTGCATTCTTGTGAACAAACACACATTTCTTTTCATTTTAACATATACCTAACCTAATTCTAGCCACTATCCATCAAGCATTTCAACGTGGTGGAAAATCTGCAAGTTCACATGTGGTCACCCACGCTCATTGTCTACAGTAAAATGCATCACTTTATCTTTCTGAGTCACCAACACCCACGCTTCTTGGTCGCGGGATGACTCATTGCTAAAAATAAATAAAGTATGAATATATATTTCCTCACTCTGAGAGTTCTCAGGTGGAGTATATTAGAAGCAGAAGTACTGCAACATACAATCTTGTCTGTCACTTTCCTAGTAGAGGCTGAAATAGTCCTCATACACATTAGACTTTCTCGGCTTCTACTTTTTAATTATTTATCACTGTACTTTAGTGCTTAAAATGATTGAAGTGAACTATTTAATGAATGAAAGTTAGTGCTGTAGAACAAAACTGGAGCACATGTGTTTAATTTCATGATGATCAGGAATTTTAAACTACGAATCAAATGATGCAAGTCTACGGGTAGATACCATGCCAATTAAATGCTTCTATGTTTACTGAATGCACATCTTGAAAGTAACTAAGATTCTGTTAAAAAACGTAATGCTTTTTATTGTAATTGGCAAAAAAGTTGTAATTACACATTATTTGTGTCAATGTTGTCTTATGAAACTTTAATTTTATGATGTGGTTTTTGTAAATAAAATAGTAGTCAGATCTTGTAACTATAACAGTAAAAAGAAACGCCATAATTCATCAAACTCAAAATTAAAGAGGCATGTCTTCTTCTGGGTTACCCACTGCTCACTTATGGATATCCTACCTTTACTGACCATGCCCCTTTCAGACCTTTCTTGTCTTTAGTTCTCATCCCCTTAAAAAAAAAAAAAAACCTTGTTGCTGCCATTGTGCATGTTCACACCAACACTAGAGTTAATCATTTATATGAGTCTGCGCCCCCAGCCAAAGACTCTATTTTGGGTAACTGAAATATAATTTAAACAATTAACTTGGCCATTTGGACTTAGATACATAGAGACGATCACAAGGAAAATGAGAGCACAAAAGCAGCATCAGCTGTGCCTTCTGAGAAGAAATTGAGTATGACATTTTTTGGCAAAAGGGCGTACTGAAGAAAAGATTATATAGACTATCATAGACAAATGAGACCAAGCACCAACATCTGTAAAACTTCTGCGGTCCTCATAAAAGAATAGCAATGGATGTTTAAATCAGGGACCAAAACTTTTTTTACATATTAGCTCTCTAAAATTCAGGTTTCATGACAGACATTTAAGAATTTGAGGCCAGATGCACTACTCCCATTCCCAAAGCAGGTATGTGCAATTCACACACCCAGGGCTAGATGTACGAAGCATTTTTGAGGTTGCAAATGGCCCGATTTGCAGAATCTGGCTGTTTACAATTGCAAATATGCTTTTTGGGATGTACAAAGCGCAAATTGCAATTCAGTAACTTGTTACCGAATTGCATTTTGTGTTTTGCAATTCGGTATTTGGAAGTGGCGTGTTGAGGGCGTCCCTTCCTAATACCGGATCTGAATGGTATGTACAAATATTTTGTGACCGAAATTCAGTAGCAAAACATTTGCAATTTACCGCCATTCAAAAAATGGTGGTAATCCATTCGCTAATGGGACGGTGTCCCTAATGGAACCCTTCCCCTTTGAGAATGGTTGGTAAAATATTTTTAAAGAGCAGGCACTGGTACCATGGACCACAGCAGGCTCTTAAAAATCAGTTTTCCCATAAGGGAAATGGGTTGCATTTAAAAAAAAAAGATTGCTTTATTTAAAAGCAATCACAGACATGGTAGTCTGCTGACCCTGGCAGGCCACCATCCATGTGATGGCTGCGATTCCTAATGGGTCTTAAATTGAGACATACCATCATTAATTATGAGGTAGGTCTATTTGCAACCCACTAGGAATCGCTAATGAAACTCAAAATAGTTTCATACATTACAAATAGAGATTTCTTAATTGTGATTTACAGGAAATCGCAATTAGAAATTCTCTATCATTTTTGTACATCTACCCCCTACTGTTTTCTGAATGGAATGCAATTCGCAATGCATCCTAAATACTACTAGGTTGCTTCAGAAATAATACATTTGCAGCTGGTCACAAAATTAACTGCGTAATGAATATTAACTAAGCAGGTTGGAAGGTGCAACCCCATGATTGGCTGCAAATGCAGGGATATGGCCTGTAAGAGACTGCAGTCCACCATCCAAGCATTTGCTTTTTCAAACAACAAACCTTTTTTAAATCAGCCCATGTCCTTTAAAGACACAAGTGGTAGTTGGAAAGAAATCAGGGAACAGAGAATGGTCCTCTGGATGACAGCTTGCCAACAAGGCTGCCAACACAATTCCCAAAGTGCAAGCTGTCTTCAGGGATTAGCTTTGCCTTTCTGAATCTCTTACCACCCCAACTCAGAGGTCATACCCGATCATTGATTTGTGGCTGCAACTGCTGTCACAAGCCATTGAAACATCGCTTTTGAAATTGTCAGTGCTTAATTTGACCTGGGGATTCCCAGTAGGGCCATCGGAACTCATTTTTGGTGACCAGCACTTATTTTTCCTCATCAGACATTTACAGAGAGCAAGAGAGGGAAAACACAGAAAGGGAAAACAAGGAGTCAGATAAAGACAAAAAAAACGCCACAAAGGGAGAAAGCAGGAACCTGCAAGAGTGAGATAAAGGATGAAGGACACTAAAAACCCTTGTTTTTAGTTTTGTAGAAGGGAGGTAGAAATAAAAAATGAATTGAACATAACATGACAACACTTGTTCGTGACTTACTCTGTGAATACAGGGATAGGGTGGATGACGCTTTCCCCTCACAAAAGATGAAAAAGGGCTTCAGTATTAGGACCCACAGCTTCATCTAAAAACTCATATAGAAAGAGCTCCTGTAGAAATTGTAATTAGTAGTTATGTGAGAAGCTTGGATGGGAACAAGCATTTTTACGAGGTAGCTTTTATGGATGTCTGTGATACCTGGCATCCTTGGTGTGGTTTTCCCCTAACATTTTACCTTCAGACCTCCTGTTTTACTGACTTTGTTTTTACTGGCCTTAGGACTCTGGCACCTCACCACAGCTAACCAGTGCTAAACTGCTAATGTTCTCTCCTTAAAACATGTTAGATTGCCTTATACCCAATTTGCATATTTAATTTAGCTGTTACGCCCTAGTAAAGTGGAAGTACCCGTGCCCAGGGCCAGTAAATGAAATGCTACTAGTGGGTCTGCAGCACTGATTGTGCTACCCCCTTGAGTAGCACTTTAAGCATGTCTCGGGCCTCATTTGCAGCCTGTGTGTGTGCAGTTTAAATTGACATGTGTTGACATGGCAAAGTAAACCATTTGCCAGGACCAAACCTTCATTTTTAATACATTTGTCACCCTTAAAGTAAGCCCTGGACAGGTCAGAGTGCAGCGTGCAATGTTTTTAAAACCTAGGACATGTACTTTTAAGTTTTACATGTCCTGGTAGTGAAAAACTCTTAAATTCACTTTTTACTACTACAAGGCTTACCTCTCCAATTGGATAGCATTATAGTTACCTTATTATATTTTATAAGTGTAATTTCCAAATGGGACAGGTAACCAGCTCATGTTTGATGTCTTTGGAATTGTAATAAAAAATCTTGACTCATGGTGAAGTCGGATTTTAAATTACAATTTAGAAAGTTGGCATTTTCCTGCCTAAACCATTTAATGCCAGCAGCCTGTCTCCGGGACACATGAGTCGGTATAGTTGACATTGAGCTTTGTGTATTGCTCCTAGAGGGATACACACAATGGGGAGCTTAGGTGTGAATGGATGGGCCATCACTGACAGAATGGGAGGGAGGAGCTGAACCCAGCCCCACTTACACTTGAGTAGGCTGTGTCCTGTCTCCACACAAAGCATACTCCCTATAGTTAGTCTGTAGCCAGGGCCAGGAAGGCAGGGTACCTGTGCACTTCAAAGGCATGCTTCTAGAAGCTTTTCCTCACTTCAAAAGCCCAAATAGGCATAAATACTGGACCTCAGACACCAACTCATCAGTACACCCCTGTTCTGTGGATAGGAAGGACTGCTGTTCTGCTGAAAGGACTTCCACTCTGCTGGACTGCTTCTCTTAAAGAATGCTGCCCTGCTGTGCTGACCTGCTGTCTGCTGCCCTCTGAGTGAGAAGGACTGAACCTGTAGTTCTTGAGCCTAGAACCTAGAGTGACTCCAAGGGCTAGTTGGCTGGCCTCCTAATCTATTGCCTTAGGGGCACAATAGGCTTCCAACAACCTTGCACCTGCACCTGGACTCTGCCATCTGTGAGTCTACCCTGTCAAGTGGTGCCACCCCAGTCCTGGACCCTTAAAAAAGTGGGATTAAGGTGCTATGCCCTGGTCTGTTGATCCAGCGGAACCAACACATCTAAGTTGCTGTGCGGCGCAAACCCGAGCAGAACCAACACATTGTCTCTGTTGTATGGATTGGATCACCACTGCAAGATATATCCTCAGGACAGGCCCTCGCATCCCTGGACTCCGCATCGCAGCCTCATGGCTCGTTGTAACTGACACATCGCCCGACTGAGCACTGCATCCTTGATGCCAGACTTCACATCGCAAGCCCCATCGACGAGACTCTCGAACCCGGTCAGGCCTTCGCATCTCAGCCTCGCCGCATCTCGGAAGTAACACATCGCTTCAGCTGCTCGACACATCTTTGACGCAAATCCTCGCAACGTTCTGCAAACCAGGATTTAAGGTACTCTGTTCAGCGGGCCTAACTGGGTTCCTGTAGCCAGCTGGTGCTCCATTGAGGTCGGCTTGAACTTGTGACTTTGTGCTGCTCGGCCGCAACCAGACATCCACAGTTGGCGCTTTGTGCCTTTTGGCACTATTTTCACTTAAATCTTTAAAATTGCATATCACCGGTTCTATTGATTGGATTTTTTGGTCTCATTCTGTTTTTAAAAAATTACTCTATTTTTTAATTTCATGTGGGATCCTTCTTGTGTGGTGTTTCACTTTATTACTTTATAACTGTTTGAGCTACTTTACACTTGCTCATAAGTTAAGCCTGACTGTTCTGTGGCAAGCTACCCAAGGGTTGAGCACAGGTTAATATGGGTTGATTTGTGCCTCCCTCTGACAAGGATTTTGGTTGTGCCTTGACCAGGGCTCGCACACCAGTCAATGAACAACCCAATTTCTTGCAATGTCTGTTTCCAAATGAAACATAATATTTGATCGGAAAAGAGCAATGTCATACATAAAATTACAAGTTAATATCAAATTCTTAAAATTATTGGAATTTAAATCACATGATAAAATCACCAATTACCTAGAATATGCAATATATACATATCAATTACAGTAACGCTATAGTTTTGTGAAAATTTCACTGACAACGTAACATTTTAAATTAAAAAAACATAGAAGTTCAACAGTTGTAGTTATCAGTGCTAACTATAACTTGCACCTTTGTCATGCACTGCTTATGACCTCACATATTATATCACTCATGATATTCTCTATGACATCATTAATGGCATCACTGATGACATCTCAAATGACATCATTGATGACATTGTAATGTTTTATATTAAAAAGCACAGCAAGTCAACAGTTGTAGTTATCAATGCTAACTATAACTTGGTCCTCCACCATGGACTGCTTATGACCTCACATATTATATCACTCATGATATGTTCCATGATATCATTGATCGCATTGCTGATGATAGGTATGATGGAACCACGCATGCAATTACCACACATGCATTAACAACGTGGTCATTACAACAACCACATCTTTACCACACATGCCTTTACAATTTACAGTGAACATCTTTACCACACAAATTCCTTTACCACGCATGCCTTTACAATAAAAAATAAGTATTTAGCAGGTCAGTATAAAGCCTTCATTTATATATATATATATGTATATCTGTATTGCTTCTGCAATTGCTCTCGGCAGTATCAACCAAACACGGATCGGAGCAGACACAAATGCAGTTTATAAGTTTTTCTTTATTTGCCTTCCGCCATAACGTGTTTCGGCCACGAAAGCAGCCTTCATAACTTGACATGCACGCGTTGTGTCATTCATTATATGTTTCCTTCATCATAGACAGAGAAACAAAACTATAATAATCTATTTACAACAGCACCTCAGTGCTACACATATTCTCCTCACAATTCATTGAGTGATTAATATTAGTTTTCCCTTTGACATATGATTTCCTCTTAATTTATCCTGAATTTAAAATTGCGAAATTTCACTTTTTCTATTGTGACACCCGAGTACATTCTCATATTGCGCCCCTTCATTGTCATTTATTTTTGAAAGTGCCAGTTTCTAAAGTGAAATATTTAATTCTCTCATTGAATCAACATCATAACTGGTCTGTATACCACAATTCCTTGTTGCTAACTCATTTTTTATTCTGTTGGACATTGTTATGTGTAGCCTCTGTACCCTTCCTTTATTTTTGGTAAGTCCCCCTTGTGATGTGGACCATGTAGACCCTACGTCTTAAGAGTATGCCTGCTAGTGCACTAATTTACTTTGCCTGTCTTCACTCCCATTGTGAGGTTGTTCCCCTGTGTTTTTTTTCTCGACATATGTATACCATGTGTGGGTCACCTGCTGTGGCCACTGTTATCTCTCTTCCTTACTCACTCCATACCCCCAGAATTTTTTGTTTCACTGAATGAAATTGCTTCAATAAATTATTTTCTGTTGTTATTCTGAAATCATGTGTGAGTCATTAACTGTGCAAAGAATGTGAGGAGTAAAAAGGGGAATGGGAAAATTTACCAAAAAGTAACAAAATTGAAAATTTGAATAATTATGAAAATTATGAAACATTGTAAAACAATGTATATCATAGATAGTGAGAGCTCTAAAAGGTTAGACTGAACACAACAGAGGAGGATGATAAGGTTTGGGATCTTAGAGTTTGTCTGTGATTCTAACTTCCTATTCCACCATCTCCTTTATATGAGTTCCACCCCTTTTCCCTGCGGTGTACCTAAGGCGTGTGCCTCACTCATTTTTTAATCATGTCTATCCTCATTCCTTCACCTTCCTTATTTTAAAGACTTGAATGCAGCTCTTCATCATAATTTATTCCCATCGGCACCACACACAATCCAAATTGAGGATGTATTTCATTTCTAATTCTCTCATCAATTTAGCGATGTCGCCCCCTCCTGCTGGCGGGTACTGCATCAATTACAAAGTCCATGATTTTTTGGGAGTCTTTCTCATTGTATATTTCACAGTAGTGGGCAACCGGATATGTATGATCATTGTTGGTAATGCCCCTCATGTGTTGTAGTATCCTCTTGTGGACAGGTAATGTGGTGCTGCCTACATATCTCAAATTACATGTGCACGTTAATACGTCTATCGCAAATTCTGTTTTACAATTGTAGGCTACCTTGATTTTCGTCACTTTTGGGTTGCACGGTGTCGTGTAATATGTGGTGTTTTCGCCTATGGTGCAGGCCCTACCATCGTACCAATTTTCTGAAACTGGGTTGAGGCCGTGGCCAACTGACCTCCTGTTGCATCTCCGGGCTGCTCCTCACAACCGCATCCTTCATTATGTAATTAAGGGATATTTCAGCACCAGTTTCCCTATCACGGGATCCAATTTTACCGCTGGCCAATTTTTTCTCAAAAGTGCTCTATGTTTCTTCTCCAGGTTGTTAGAAGAGGCTGAAAATCTTATTAGAACATTGGAATGTTGGGAGCTCCATTGAAAACAATGGAGTAGCTCCGGGCTTATAATGGCTGGTATAAGACCGGAGCTCCAACATTCCAATGTTTCTTTGTTCACAGCTGTGGCTGTGAACAAAGACTTTAGGGATCCTGAGGGGATTTCAATCCCCTCGCGCTCCCTGAAGCCTTTGTTTTATTTGTTAGAACATTCTGCCCTCTAGTGGCAGAATGTTCTAATAGCCTTATAGCCCTTCGTAGCTGGGCTATACTGGCTATTAAAGTCCCGCTCCCTTGTTAAAGGCCCGAGCCGAAAAACGCTGGAGCGGGCCTTTAATAGCCAGTATAGCCCGCTACGGCGGGCTATAAGGCTATATTACTGCCTGCCCACTCTTCGCTTTATTTTTTTCTGGTTTGGAAAACAAAATTGATTCTCTATTCCTTTTGTTTGCCGCTTCTCTCACTGTGCTGATCTCACTACTGAGGTTCTGTATCCCCTCTGTTCAAGCATCTTCTCCATTTCATCCTGACATGTTGTTAGGTCCTTAATTGTAGTACAATTTCTTCTAGCTCGTGTCATCTCACCATATGGGATACTCATCTTTGTATGATTGGGATGGAAACTAGATGAGTGAAGGGTTGTGTTACCTGCTGTACTTTTCGTATGTAATTTATTCTCCAATTTCCCTTCCTGAATATAAACCCCTATATTTAGGAATGTTACTGAAGATGTACTTATTTCATATGTCAAATTCAGATTTAAATCATTAACATTCAGGCTTTTGACAAACTGTTCTGCTGAGGAGGCTGATCCTTTCCAAATTAGAAACAAATCATCGATAATTCTGGTCCAGATTATGATGTGTGTTTCCCATGTTTCTTCTTTGTACCTGTGGAACTGGGGGCGAAACAAGTGCCTAGTGCAGTTCCACAAATTTATTGTTACAATTGGTACAATTCCCCCTCAAATAGGAAAAAATTGTCTTCCAAGCATCTCCTGGCCATAGTCATTAACATCTCAGTGTGTTTGTACAAAGTCAATGGCCTGCCTTGGAGAAAGTGATGCATGGCTCTTAGCCCATCTGTGTGTGATGTGCTTGTGTATAGTGCTGTACCATCCATAGCAATCAACACATAATCTTTTTCTATGGGAATATCGTAATTCAAGCTCAAGAAGTTTCCATTGTCCTTTATGTACAATGGTAAATTTTTCACATATTGCTGGAGGAACAAATCGATGTACTTGGATGTGATCTCCATTAAGCTTCCTTTAGCTGAAATTGTTGGGCGCCCTGGTGGAACTTGAGCATTCTTGTGAATTTTTGGAATTAAGTAAAGTACTGGAGTCCTTCGGCTGTCGTTCCGCAAAAACACGTACTCATCATATGAAAGTAGACCATCATTCATCCAACTTTCTAATTCTTGTTTGTATTGTAGCTGGAATTTGACTTGCATCGTCTGTTCACATTTTCTGTAGCAATCATGATTTAGTTGGTTGAATACTTCTTGCACATACATATCCATTGCCGCCCTTGTTGGAATTCCTTACCACGATGTGCTTATTTTTTCTCAATTTCGATGCCAGGTTCCCATACTTCCACATGGGAGCTGTTTTCCTACTGCCATTTATATTGTCTTCCATGTATAATTTTTGTATTCCTTTAATCAATAAGACAGGAAAGGTATCAATTGATTCTCTGTGGTGGTGGGCATGGTCTTCGAGCGTGGTCGGAATGGGATGGCAGCTGCTCCCCATATTTCCATATCATATTAGTGTATGATATCCAGATAAGTTATTTGGATGTTTGTTTGCTCGTTCTCATTTTCCAATTGTCTCATAGGATTCAAATAGGACAAATCAGCAATTGTTGTTGTTTCTTCAAATGTTTCCAGAGCCTCTGCCACTTCTCTGAGTTTGTGACTTGGTTTGCTGTTAATCGTATGAACTTTTAGAAGCTTTAATTTTCTGACAAATTTGAAAGCATCAATCCTTGTCTGTGCAACGTTTAGTGGACACTCAGGGCAATAGGATAGTTCCAACATTAAAATGTCTTTCTCTGCATTGGTTAACACAATGTCTGTTAGATTAATAATGAAAGTTTCCTTATTGTTGCCACTCATTTTGGGGTCCATGATTTTTGGTGTTTCTGTTTTGCCTCCGGGTGTCTTTTGCGCTGTTTCCTTCACCTGTCCCCTCTTCTTTTTGCTTTTGAAACATTGGATTTCTCGTTCTTAAATTTTCTAGTGATCTAACCGCAGAAAATCCATCTTATCTGTAATGGACATAACTTTAGTTGCTGCTTTCTCCATTACTGCTCTTGTCTGACCTGGATCATCGTTGTCGATTTCGAGCTCTGAACTAATTTCTGTTTCAGTGTCAATTTGTCGGTTCTCCTGTTGTCTCCTGTTGCCTTCTGTTTGTAGTTGTTTTCTGAAGCGTTCAAATCTCCTGACAAGTGTGAACATTTGACCGCATTCGTAGTCAATTTTATCCCTGATGAATTTCTGCACCTTCCTTTGTTTAATTGACTCTTTATGTTTCTTTAGACACTTTTCTGCCTCTGCCTGATATTGTGTCATGACTTCTTGCTGTTGCTGATTGGGCAGGTCTGCTTCCAACAGCTCTATTTGTTATAATATGCGCAACCTATCCTTGTCCGCATACTTTATTAGAATTTGCACCAAGATGTGTGTGTGTGTATATCTATCTATCTACCTATCTATCTATCTATCTATATATATATATATATATATATACATATATATATATATATATATATATTCACTGAAAAAACCATAGGTTTCAGGCACGTTATAGTTAGAAATTAGCATTTAAAAAACCTTACAAATTCACTGAAAAAACCATAGGTTTTAGGGACAGTTATAGTTAGTTGGACAATGCACTCGTACAAAACCCATGAAATTCCCCCGTTATAGTTAGTTCAGGTAACTATAACTCGCGCCCCCGCAATGCACTGCTGATGACGTCACATATTACATCACTCATGACATGGTCAGTGACATCACTGATGACATCACTGATGACATCTCAAATGACATCACTGATGACATCACTGATGACATCATCCAGTGACTGTGCGTTTCTGTAAAGTTTAAATATGTTTAATATATATAGGGAAAGGCGTATTGAATAATGAGTGGGTGTATAAGTGTCTGAATGGATGATTTAGTACGTGCGTGACTGACTCTACAAGTGAGTGATTAAACGTATCTTACTGAATGCATGGGTTAGTGACTAAACTGTGTGAATGTCTGTATCCGTCTGTTTGTTGGTGTGTAAGTGGATGCATGGATTTGCGAATAGCTACATGAGTGTCTATATGGGTTATTGATTGGTTCTCTGAGTATCTGTATGGCTGCCTGAGTGTTTGTGTGGGTGGGGTGTGTGTGACTCTGTACATAGATGTGTGAGTGGGTGATTCACTGGGTGCATGATTTCAAGAGTGCATCTGTGATGGACTGCTTGGGTGGGTGAGTGTGTGTATGGGTGTGTTAGTGAGTGAATGTATATCTCAGTGGTACATGTGCGAGTAACTACATATGTAAAAGGCAGTATATATGTGTGTTAGAGTATTTAAATGGCTATAAGTGAGAGTGTGTGATTGTGAGAGTGGCTGTATGGATGCATGTGTGCTTGTATCAGTTATTGTATAAGAGCGTAAGAATGTGCTAGTATTTGTATGAGTAAGTGAGCTGGTGTGTGTATAACTGTATAGGTGAGTAAATGGGTGTGTGATTAATTTTTTGCATGACTGACTACGTGTGTGAGTACCTCTATGGATGAGTGGCGGTGTGTGAGTGTCTATATAGGTGTATGAGTGCATATGATAGTCCTGTACTGAGTGACTGTAAGTACGAGTGACTGTACGGGTGAGTGAGTAGATGTGTGGGTGTGTAGACCTAAGAATCAGTGAGTGGGTATGTAGTTATTGGTATTGGAGTGTGTATGGTTTTGAGAATGGCAGTCTGTAATTTAGAGTGGGTGTATCAAAAGTTATATTAGGGTGTGAGAAGATGCATGAAATTATCACATGGATGATGTCATCAGTGATGTCATTTGAGATGTCATGAGTGATGTCATCAGTGATGTCACTGACCATGTCATGAGTGATGTAATATGTGACGTCATCAGCAGTGCATTGCGGGCGCGAGTTATAGTTACCTGAACTAACTATAACAGGGAATTTCACGGGTTTTGTACGAGTGCAATGTCCAACTAACTATAACTGTCCCTAAAACCTATGGTTTTTTCAGTGAATTTGTAAGGTTTTTTAAATGCTAATTTCTAACTATAACGTGCCTGAAACCTATGGTTTTTTCAGTGAATTTCAAAGGTTTTTTAAATGCTAATTCCTAACTATAACATGTCTGAAACCTATGGTTTTTTTCAGTGAATTTCAAAGGTTTTGTAAATGACAATTTTTAAATGTATTAATTGTTATATTTATTTTTTTGATACTGATTTACTAAATTTTTTAAACTATTTATTTTTAGATATTTTATTTTTTAAATACATTGTAATTACATTATACATTACATTACAAAAAATACTTTCTCAGAATGAATTACTTTAGTTTAAATACTTTGCAAATAGGCAATAGACTTTTAAGTACAGTAGTTACAGTTGTTGCAATGGGCAACACAATTTCAAACACAATGCAACATTGAGCTCAATGTGAATTTCAAGTTAAATGCAATTAGTTACTTTATGGATTACTTTTCTAACCACAGGACTGGATCCTATATTCAGTCCTGGGACATCTCCTGTAAACAGTTGATAAAAGCGTTTTGGTTACAGTAGTGATTTTTAAGGAATATTATTGTATTTTAAAAGTTGACACAAACTTTTTCACATAGAATCACCAATGTTATCCTATGGGAGGAAATTCACTTAGCAGGTAAGTAGTGTTAACGTTACTTTTTCTTACTCAGTGGTGGATCCTGGATCCAGCACTGGTGCATCTCCTGTAAACAGTTGAAAGAATGCGTTTAAGTCATACAGGCGATTTTTAAGGAATATTTGTAGTTTGTGAAAATCGACACTTTGAAACTTTTCTGCTGAAAACCAGACAATGGATTCCTTTGGAAGGAAATACAAGTTACTGGTAAATACGGTTATAATTACTTTTCAGGGTCAGTGCTGGGCTAAAAGATGCAGCACTGGGTTCTCTCCTGATAACAGGTGAGTAAATCGGAATTCGTAGTTCGGCTGATTTTAGTGGAATATTATAATGTTCCAAAACTCCACACTTAGAAGAATTTCCAAGTGAAACCAGTCAATGCTAGCCTATGGAAGGAAATTCAAGTTACTGGTAAGTACGGTTAGAATTACTTTTCAAGGTCAGTGCTGGGCTAAAAGATACAGCACTGGGTTCTCTCCTGATAACAGGTGAGTAAATCGGAATTCGTAGTTCAGCTGATTTTAGTGGAATATTATAAAGTTCCAAAACTCCACACTTAGAAGAATTTCCAAGTGAAACCAGTCAATGTTAGCCTATGGAAGGAAATTCAAGTTACTGGTAAGTATGGTTAAAATTACTTTTGAGGATCAGTACTGGGCTCAAAGATGCAGCACTGAGGTCTCTCCTGATAACAGGTGAGTAAATCGGAATTCGCAGTTCGGCTGATTTTAGAGGAATATTATAAAGTTCCAAAACTCCACACTTAGAAGAATTTCCAAGTGAAACCAGTCAATGTTAGCCTATGGAAGGAAATTCAAGTTACTGGTAAGTACGGTTAAAATTACTTTTCAGGATCAGTACTGGGTTCAAAGATACAGCACTGAGGTCTCTCCTGATAACAGGTGAGTAAATCGGAATTCGTAGTTCGGCAGATTTTAGAGGAATATTATAAAGTTCCAAAACTCCACACTTAGAAGAATTTCCAAGTGAAACCAGTCAATGTTAGCCTATGGAAGGAAATTCAAGTTACTGGTAAGTACGGTTAGAATTACTTTTCAAGGTCAGTGCTGGGCTAAAAGATGCAGCACTGGGTTCTCTCCTGATAACAGGTGAGTAAATCGGAATTCGTAGTTCGGCTGATTTTAGAGGAATATTATAAAGTTCCAAAACTCCACACTTAGAAGATATTCCAAGTGAAACCAGTCAATGTTAGCCTATGGAAGGAAATTCAAGTTACTGGTAAGTACGGTTAAAATTACTTTTGAGGATCAGTACTGGGCTCAAAGATGCAGCACTGAGGTCTCTCCTGATAACAGGTGAGTAAATCGGAATTCGTATTTTTGCTGATTTTAGAGGAATATTTGCACAATGGTGAAGGAAGGGGGTGGGGCCTGAGGTGACATGTCTGCAAACACGCCCTGTGGCGCGTTTTAAGTTGGAGAATTAATTCCTCCTCAATCCCGAGGGTCCCTAGGGGCCAACTAGCCCACCAGATACCTCCAGTATGCGCCAGAGAGCTGCGTTGCAGAGAGGTGTTCAGAGGCCACGCCCCGTTTTACAACACTCTGCAACGCAGCTCCGTGGTGCTTACTGGAGGTACCTGGTGGGCTAGTTGGCCCCCAGGGACCCTCAGGATTGAAGGGGATTTAATTCCCTATCTTAAAACGCACCACGGGGCCTGTTTGCACACATGTCACCTCAGGCCCCGCCCCCTCCCTTCACCACTGTGCAAACGCGCCCCGTGGTGCGTTTTAAGTCGGGGGATTAACTCCCGTTGAATCCTGAGGGTCCCTGGGGTGCAGCTAGCCCACCAGCTACCTCCATTAAGCGCCACAGAGCTGCGTTGCAGAGAGGTGTAAAAAGGGGTGTGGCCTCAGAACACCTCTCTGCAACGCAGCCCCTGGCCCATACTGGAGGTTCCTGGTGGGCTAGTTGGCCCCAGGGACCCCCAGTATTCAAGGGGATCGTTCCCCTCTGCAAAAGTGCCAGGGCGCGTTTGCAGAGTGCTGACAAGGAGGGGGCGTGGCCTCCGGCGCGATGCCGGATTTGTTTTTTTGTTTAAAGGGGGCTGTGTGGCCCCCCTTCTTTTTAATTATTTTGGGCCCTGGGGACACCATCCCCCTGGGCCTGACCCCTTTTTTTTTTTTTTTAAATGTGAACGGGAAGGGGACTGCGTGTGCCCCCCTCCCGTGGCCAATTTCGGCCCGGAGACCCCATCCCCCGGGTCATTGCCACCTTTTTTTTAATTTTATTTTCATGGAGGGGGCTGCGTTGCCCCCCTCCTCAGGCCTCCTTAGGCCCCGGGACCCCATCTCCCGGGGCCGGCCTTTTTAATTTTTTTTCTAATTTGGGGAGGGGGCCGCATGGCTCCCTCCCGGGCCACTACTTGCCCCAGGGACCCCATCCCCGAGGCTGGCCCTATCCTTTGGGGTCCATGGGGGACCCCAACTCCCCACAGACCATGCCGGCTCCCAGCGTCCTGCGGGAGCCGGCATTGCTTTCCACATGGGGAGCTGCTAACATGCAGCTCCCCATGTGAAAAGCAATTGTCTTCGGATATTGAGGCAGAGCAGGTTTCCTGCTCTCGCTTCAATATCCAAAGCAGTTTGCTATGACAGGACGGGAGCCGCGAGGCTCCCGTCCTGTCATAGCAAACTACAGTGTCCCGGGGTAGGCACCCCGGGACACTGCAGGAGCCGGCCCTGGGGGTGGCAATCCCCAGGGCCACCACAGGCTCCAGGAGGGGGCCGCGCGGCCCCCTCCCTTCACTGCACAGCCCCGGGAGGTGGTGGTCCCCGGGGCTTCGGGGTCCGAAACAGACCCCCACATTTGTTTTCTAAGTGCCCCGGGGAGGTTGTGGTCCTTGGGCGTGTGGGGGCTGGAGCCCCCACACAGGTGATTAATTTTAAAAAAAGAAGCCCCGGGGGGTGGCGGTCCCCGGGGCTTGGGAGGTCTTAGAGGCCCCCCACATAAAACATAAACCTACCCCAGTCCCGGGGGCAAATTAGCATCAAAGCGCGGGAGACCGCGCTTCGATTTTTTTTTTTATTGACGGGATCCGCGCACCCTAAGCACATCCCGCCGTTTTTTAAAATAAAAATGCTTTTTTCTGCCCAGGGGGCCTTGTGGGACGCCCTGAGCAGACCTAGGGAGTCAGGGTGTTTCTACCCTGCCCCCTCTGTGCGTTTTGCGCACTTGTTTCTTGTGTTTTTTCTCGGCGGGATCCGCGCACCCTAAGCGCATCCCGCTGATTTTTTTTTAAATGCTTTTTTCTGCCCAGGGGTCCTTGTGGGACCCCTGAGCAGACCTAGGGGTCAGGGTGTTTCTACCCTGCCCCCTTTTGCGATTTGCGCACTTGTTTCTGTCCCTTGGTTCTACCGAGGGACAAAATGGCTGCCAACACTTCCTGATTTGGAGTGTTGACAGCCACTTGACAGCCAATTAGCATGCAGCTCGTGATCGGGAGGGTACGCGGACCCTACTCGGCCATAGATATATATGTGACTTTACTTTTGATTTTCTCAGGAACTACTGAACGGATTTACACCATTTAAGCAAAAGGCACGACACTGAAACAAGGGCTACCTTTTTGCCAAATTTGGTGTAATTCCGTTCAGCAGTTCGGGCTGTAGCTGCGACTAAAGGTTCCTATGGAAAAATGAATGGGGAAAACGCGTTTTGGGACCCCCCTTTTTCTCGGCCCCGCTTGACGAATCACCCCGAGACTTTCAGGATAGGAGCGGACCGGAGCGCCCCAACAAGTTGGAAACTTTCGCGAAGATTCGTCAACCGGCGCCAACGTTATTTCAAATAGAATGTTGCGGATTTCCTATGGAAAATAGGTCCTAACTATAACTATCTACTGGCGACCGCCAGTAGATAATATATATATATATATATATATATATATATATATATATATATATATATATATGAATCAACAAACCAGTCCTGGGCGGGGGGAGCACCGTTCAGCTGGTGCTCGCGGCGAGAAAAGGTCCAGTTCTCGCAGGGATATTTTTCCACAAAAATGAAAAAGAAACGCGGCACTCTCCTTGGCTAGTTCAACTATTTATTTAGACCCTTACTCTCCTCCTCCTACGCGTTTCGAACAACAAGTTCTTGATCACGGTAGTATACACAGTCCTTCATCACTTTCCAATATTTATACTACGTCACCATTTTGCCCATAATGAGGCATTATGGGACTGGTAGTTTGCATTACATATCAATTCCTTATTTACAGTACTCGTTACATGTTTGATGCCTTAAGGCTACCTTATGCGATATCCACATCAGTGATATGACATTATGAGTGCTATAAATGACCAATTACAATTTTCTAGTCACATGATTCATCCCTATCATGGGAGACAGACGCTACTTTCGTTCACACTGAATGAAACTTATCAGTTCATTTGTCATACAGTTTTCTGCTTCCCAATCAATCATTGATATCAAGGACAATAGGATGTGCATTCTTTTTACACTTAATCATGAGCTCACATCTTGGCTGAGTGTCACTTATTATTATATAGGCTAAGTGCCTTTGTGTCATTACAAACTAATCATAAGCCAATATTCCACTCTAATGTATGCCACATAGATCAGCCACTATACATCAAAACAAGAAAATTGATTACACTACTGTTGCATGCATTAAAGATTATCAGGCCATATTCATACTCATATGGGCTACGAGCCATTTTTACACTTGTCTACTTTTTTTGACATTTACAGAAATATCTTCTTCTTCACGGTTATTGATGTTCTCTTATTGATCTTAACATTTTTTTTGCAAATTTTTGATTCTTTTACAGCTCATTACAGATGCACATACATTTCTTCATCCCCGTTGAGCCCAAAAGGGATTTTGGTTTTAAACCTTATTATGAGTTTGGATTCCAAACGTCTCAACTTCAAAGTTCGATTGCCTCCTCTCTCATGTGGAGGGACGGTAACCAAGCTTGAGTACCTCATGTCTTGCCAAGTTTTATCTTCATGTGTGCTCATGTGCTTGGCAATTGCATATGTCATATCACGATTTTGTGTGGCTCTTACATTTTCAAGTATGCGCTTTTTGAGGTGGCATATGGTGCTCCCTATGTATATTTTACCACAGAAGCATTCAATTAGATAAACTACATATGTTGAATCGCATGTGATAGTTTCTTTGATGTCAAACAGTTTGCCTCTTGGACCCTTGATGGATTTTAGATTTTTTCCAATCTTACATGCCTTGCAAGTGTTACATTTGCAAAATCCTTTCTGTCTCTTTTGTAGCCATGTTTCTGGTCTCTTCATTTCGAAATGGCTGTTCACTAGTGTATCTGATAAAGACGGTGCTTTTCTGTAGGATATCAAGGGGCGATTCCCAATTCTTGTCCCAATGTCTGGATCTTTTTTCAGTACATTCCAGTATTTGGTTAGAATTTGTTGAATTCTGAAACTCTCTTTGCTGTAGGTTAAAATTAATCGTGGTATGTTTTCTTGTGTCTGGGCTTCCATGTTGTTTTTCCTTTTTCTGTTATCCACCAAGGTCTGAGCTCTTGTTTTTTGTCTCGCCTTCTCTTCCCCCCGTTGGATATCACTATGTTTGTATCCTCTTCTGAGGAAACGTGCTTTGGTTTCTCCATATTTCTTTTCCATTTCCATGGGTTCTGAACAGTTCCTCTTCATTCCTGTAAATTCCCCAAAGGGGATGCTTTTCTTGAGGGACTGGGGATGGAAGCTCGATCCATCAAGCAGGCTATTCGTGGCAGTTTTCTTTCTGAATACTGTCGTGTGTATTTTATTAGATTTGATATCTACACTGGTGTCCAAAAATCAATCTCTCTAAAGTTGATATTGTGGATGAATTTAAGTCCCACCTCATTATCATTTAGGACAGCTAGGTACTTTAGGAACTCTGCCTCTGTTCCTCTCCATAGGAGAGAAAGATCGTCGATAAATCGTAGCCAAAGGGCCACCTTAGTTGTGTATGGGTCATTCTCCTCTCTCCAAGCTATGTTTTTCTCCCACCAACCCATCATGAGGTTGGCATAGCTTGGAGAGAAGGAAACTCCCATCGCAGTTCCGCAGCTTTGAGAGTACAATTTGTTGTTGAATAGAAAAATATTGTTCTTCAGACACTTTTCAACCATGTCCACTAGCATTATTGTGTGTTTGAGTTCTCCTATTGGTCTCTGTTTTAGGAAATACATTAAGGCCCTTATTCCAATTTCGTGATTGATTGAAGTATAGAATGAGACAACGTCGACTGTCACAAGTAGATAATCTGATTGCCAATTTGTTTCCATTAATAGTCTTAGGAAATCTCCTGTATCCTTAATATAGGAATTTAGGGTTGGCACTATTGGCGCCAGGAAGTGGTCTACATAGGATGCTATGTTCTCATAAAGGGCACCACAGCTGGATATTATAGGGCACACCGGAGGCTTATTCAGAGTCTTGTGCACTTTAGGCAAGAAGTATATGGTGGGTATCACAGGGATTTTCTACCCTCAAGAAGTTCTTTTCATCCTCATTTATTAGGCCATTTTCATACCAGTCTTTTAGTTTCTTGCTCAGTTCGATGGTCAAGTCATTCATGGGATTGCTTTTTAACACTTGATAATTTGTTGTGTCATTGAGTTGGCGCATCGCTTCGTCAATGTACTCTTGCTTGTCCATAATGACTATGTTGCCACCTTTATCTGCTGGCTTGATTTCGATCATAGTATTGTTTTTCAGTGCTTCTAAGGCTTTGCGCTCATTTAAGGATAGATTTTCTCTTTTGTTGCCATTTTGCCATTCTCCATTACATCTAGTTCTGCCACCACTAGATCATGGAAAGTGTCAACACGATTTCCTGGATGAAGCGCCGGGCAGAATTTAGACTGATTTTTAAAATTGGTCTGAAGATGTTTGTTCACATTAATGCCCATTTCTTCTAAGAGTTGAGTGTCCAATAGTTCTGTTTCATTTATTTCATTGGCTAACTCATATGCTATTCTCAGGCTTTGTGCTTCCCCAATTGTATATTGGTTCTCTTGCTCTATCGTTGTTTCTACTATTGAATGATCCATTGAGAGGGTTGACGGTAATTTCATAAAAAACTTTTTTAATTTCAGTTTACGAATGTATTTATACACATCAATTTTAGTTTCCACAAAGTCCTGGTGTCTCTCTGGACAAGATGTCAAGCCTTTGTTCAAGAGGCTACGTTCTGCTTTCGTTATTATATATTTGGACAGGTTGATGAATAAATCCGGTTCCTCTACTCCTCGGGTGTCTTTCTTTACTTCTTCATTACTGTGCGATTTTGGAGATGATATCCTCTTGTTTTTTCTTGAGCCTCTTCTTGTATTCTGTTGTTTTCTCTGTTGGCCGACATTCCTCTTCCTCTCGCCCTGGTTCTCCCAGTTCCACGTCCTCTTCCCCTGTTTCTTGGGTTTTGTTGGTCCTGAAAGAGCAATTTCATCTCTTCTAAAAAAGACAGTTGGCATGTCACTGTTATTCTTGATTCGCCTTCACTAAGATCCAACTCGGATTCGCTTTGAGTGGTGTTGGGAGATTCTCTTACTATTTGTTTTTTTGTATCTACTTGTTGCTTTAATGCATCAAATTGTCTTGCAAATGTAAATATGGTTCCATACTCATAATCACATTCATCCCTTCTAAATTTACGCTGTTTGCGTTCTTGTACCTCGTTTTCATGTTTATCCAGATTTCGGTCCATGTCTGCTCGCAGTTTCTTTAAGACATCTTCCTCCTGATTTGATGCTTTGATTTGTGATTCCATTTCCGCAATTTTGAGGTGTAAATCATCAACATCTTTTTGGCATATTTGATGATTATTAGCATCATAGTACGTGAGCAGTCCATGTTGTTTCTACCCCACTCTTCCAGCATGTCTGGCCTAGTATCAGGGTGGTTAGGTAATGTGAAAATGCGTAGTCTTCTCGGTACTCTACCGCACTTCACATATTTTTCTAATGTAATAATTTCCCAGCTTCTGGATATTTCTTTACGTAACAGTCTCTCAAGTTGGATGAAAAGTTGTTTTATTGTTGTGGCACCAGTATTACCCGGTCTTCCCACATCCGGTGTCTCTTTAGCTGTTAGGTTCCCCTTTTGGAACATTGTTTCAGCTTTCTGTAAGCGCTTGGCGGCTCTTTCCTCCATTCTATTTTCAGATCAGTTCCAATATGCAGCCTGTTGTTGATGTTATATTTATTCCGAAGTGTGTTCACTCGGAACCTCGTTACAGGACTTATTTACAGTTGCAATTACAGGAGACAGAGAGTTTGCATACGTTGAAGATTATATTATTCAACCAATTGTGGTCTTCTAGTTGCCAAGGTAGTGTACGATATTTTTATCTCACTCCACTTCAGTTCATTTGACCATCTGAAGTGGTTACACTCGCTGCAGCAAATTGGCAATAACTTTCCTCAAGATACTTTAGCACTCTTACCTGGGAGACTCCTGGTCGTGACGGCGTCCTCCGACCCCACACGCCGATGCTCAACCTGGTACTTTTGGAAAGTTCTTTTTGCTTGTTCGCCGCTCTGTCACACAGGCACGTGTCTTTACTGCCTCTCGTCAAGTTGTCTTCCCACGCTATTGATGTTTCCAGCGATCACAGTGTTCCGCACGGCAGTTCAAACAGCCCAGTTTCTTTCCTTTTGGCGGAGCAGATATGCTGGGCTCTCCCCCGTGTCTCAATACGAATCAACAAACCAGTCCTTGGCGGGGGGAGCACCGTTCAGCTGGTGCTCGCGGCGAGAAAAGGGCCAGTTCTCGCAGGGATATTTTTCCACAAAAATGAAAAAGAAACGCGGCACTCTCCTTGGCTAGTTCAACTATTTATTTAGACCATTACTCTCCTCCTCCTACGCGTTTCGAACAACAAGTTCTTGATCACGGTAGTATACACAGTCTTTCATCACTTTCCAATATTTATACTACGTCACCATTTTGCCCATAATGAGGCATTATGGGACTGGTAGTTTGCATTACATATCAATTCCTTATTTACAATACTCGTTACATGTTTGATGCCTTAGGGCTACCTTATGCGATATCCACATCAGTGATATGACATTATGAGTGCTATAAATGACCAATTACAATTTTCTAGTCACATGATTCATCCCTATCATGGGAGACAGACGCTACTTTCGTTCACACTGAATGAAACTTATCAGTTCATTTGTCATACAGTTTTCCGCTTCCCAATCAATTATTGATATCAAGGACGATAGGATGTGCATTCTTTTTACACTTAATCATGTGCTCACATCTTGGCTGAGTGTCACTGATTATTATATAGGCTAAGTGCCTTTGTGTCATTACAAACTAATCAAAAGCCAATATTCCACTCTAAGGTATGCCACATAGATCAGCCACTATACATCAAAACAAGAAAATTGATTACACTACTGTTGCAAGCATTAAAGATTATCAGGCCATATTCATACTAATATGGGCTACGAGCCATTTTTACACTTGTCTACTTTTTTTGACATTTACAGAAATATCTTCTTCTTCACGGTTATTGATGTTCTCTTATTGATCTTAAAAAAAGTTTTAAAACATTTTGATTCTTTTACAGCTCATTACAGATGCACATACATTTCTTTCATCCCCGTTGAGCCCAAAAGGGATTTTGGTTTTAAACCTTATTATGAGTTTGGATTCCAAACGTCTCAACTTCGATATATATATATATATATATATATATATATATATATATATATATATATATGCACGGGCGCAGCAGGAGATTTAATTTCACATGCGCCTTTGCATCCTGGAGCCCACTGGAGGGCTGAGAAAAGGTGTCTCTAAAGATTATGTTGGGAACCCAACCCACTGGAGGGAAGAAAAAATGCAAAATGGACTACATGTCCCAGCGTGCTTTGGAAAGAGTGAACTATTCAAATTTGGCGCACCGGTAGCCAATGAATTTGTAGGACACGCAGCGGGAAGATGTGGCAGCAGGAAACTGGGTTCCGACATGGCCTCTGATGAAAAAGTAGAAAAGACTTCGAAACGCGTCAGGCCGCGAGACGAAAAGCGGGATGGGAAGCCGCATGTGTGTCATTAATAAAGTGGATACTTACCTGAAGCGGAGTGCGGCTCTAACTTTGGGCAATCTTGTTTGAAATATATATATATATATAGATGGACAAGGGTGTTTTTAGGGTTTAGGGTTCATATATATATATACACACACACATATATATTTAAAAAAAGACTTCGTTGTAAAGGCATTCGTGGTTCTGACGTTGTGGTAAATATAGTCTGTTTCCCTCGCTGATGACATCTCAAATGACATCATTGATGACATAAAGGAAGACATCTCAAATGAGGATTTTACTTTTAAAGAGGGTTTTTAATTATAATTTCTCAGACACCAAACACAAAAGGCTTACCTGTCCCCAATCAACAGTTAGCACTTTTTAAATGTAATAAGGCAACCTAATGTTATCCTACGGGAGAGGTAAGTCTCATGGTAGTGAAAAAAGAATTTAGGAGTTTTTCACTGCCAGGACATGCAGAACTTAAGATTACATGTCCAACCTTCTAATTATAATGCACCCTGCCCTGTGGGCTTCCTAGGGCCTACCTTAGGGGTAACTTATATGCAACAAAAGGGGAGTGTACGGCTTGGAAAGAGGGTTATATCGCCAAGGCAGATTAAAACTGGATTCAGGAAGCAATGGCAAGCCTGGGACATATTTGCAGTGGATCCTTAAGTTGGTGGTACAGTAAGTGGTGCAAGCCCATTAGTAACATTTATTTACAGGCCCTCAGTATATGGTGTACCACCCTACAAGGGACTTATAAGTAAACTAAATAGGCCAATCAGGTGTAAGCCAATTTTATCATGTTTAAAGGAGAAAGCACAAGCACTTTAGCACTGGTTAGCACTGGTAAAGATTACAGAGCCCTAAGGCCAGCAAAAACAAAATCAGCAAAAATAGGAGGCATGAAGGCAAAAGGTTAGGGGGTAACCCTGCCAAAGAGGGCCAAGTCCAACAGCTTTGACAACTATAACTGTTGAATGTCTGTGTTTTTTTTAGTTTAAACATTATGTTGTCTGTGAACTACAACATTTCTTTAACTTTTGTTTTTTTCAGTAAATGTATACGTTTTTTAAATGTAAAGCAAGATATAATTCCCATACCTAGTTATAACGTCACTTTAACCTTTGTTTTTTTCAGTGAATTTCTATGTTTTAAGAAAATGTAAAGTAAGATATTATTACCAAACCTAACCTAACCAAACCCAAATATAACATTACTTTAATCTTCGTTTTGTTCGGTGAATTTCTTTTTTTTTTTTAACATCCCGTAATATTTTATTCATGGTCCTGAACAAGTTTGTCATGAGATGGTCCTGAACAAGTTCGTCCTGAATTGTTTGGCTCAGCTCAGACAACAATATGATTGTAATGCATGGGCAGTAGTATATTACTTTATCAAGGGAAGCTGGGCTAGTAGCTTTCTTTGCTGCAACCTGAGGTGTTGGAGGATTGCCTGGTTCTGCAACAGCTGGTGTTCCTGAAGTAGATGCTTATTCGACACTTCTCTTCTTTTCAGCACAAGGTAAGTGAACTGTGTGCATAGCCTTCATATTGCACCACATTCCATTAGTGCCAAAGCTATACTGTTTTTTTGCACCACAGGCAAACTCTTTATGGCATAGATTGCATTTTACATACTTGGCAGACTCTTTCTTTGCTCCTGGAGCAAAATAAATATAATCAGACAAGATTCTCGTTCCATGTCTTGACAGGCTGGGACGTTGATGTGCCTGCCTTATTTTCTGAAACTGAAGAAGATAATATTTTCTGGTGCTCCCCTGAACCATCCTTGTAAATCTTCTGGAAAGATGCTGGCATGGAGATATGCAACATGACAGGATGAGAGGTGGTGACGTAAATTTGGTTTTTGGATACAGGTGATCAAGGTTCTTCCTGGAGGCAGACGTAGATCCTGCCTCTATCTCACTCCTCCAATGAAGTATCATCTCCACAATGCACCCTGACCTGCTATATGGCTTGCCTGTACCAGTGAATCCTAGCGTCCCATTGTGCCCATGCTGATAAATGTAAAAAAAGAACTATGGCATACTCCTTTAACATGGAGAAATAGATGAAAAAGGCAAACATTTGCTAGAAATTAAAAACAGGGAAATGAGTTGCAAATAGACATAGATAGTTAGTAGTATCTGTGCTATGGTCACAGAATGTCCCAGATGAAACACATCACACACAACATAATGTTGGAGCCAGATAGTAAAAGCAGGAAAAGTAGAATGGGAAAATAGAGAAAACAGAGACACTGGATATTGGTCTCTGCCTTGTCAGTCTGCAGGTCATGGGTGTATCCTGATTGATATGAATATTTATAGCCAAATGGAGGAGCTTTTAGTAATCTGGGATTAGCAGTCTGCATCCAGTTTCTACAGTGTGAAAATATTTCTTTAGAATGGCCCTGTATATCTAATATGAATCTGACTATCCTGAAACTGAAATACAAGGCTTAGGGGACCTCTGAAATGCAGATTAAACTTCCTCCCTATTGTCAAGTTAACTACCTCTAACCTCATACCTGTGCCTTCCGATAGGAAATATCATAATTTATGAGTTTTGTCTTTGACACAACTGAAAAATAATTTACATTTGTTAATGATCTCTGATTCCTAATATTAAAGACATATGTATCACTTACTAAAAATAATTTGTAACTCAAATGCACATTGCATACACATATCATAATCTATGGTGCTTTAACTATTGAATCCTTTCTTTTAGTACCTTTACATAGGGAATTACAATTCAAAACAAGGTTAAATTAGTTCCTGAAGTCTAAGCCTTCAAATGTCTAATTCAAAAAACAGTTCAACAGTTTGATCGTCAAAAGGATTTGGCTTTCAGAATAGTTCTCTGTAACATGGATATCCTCTCAGTAAACTCTTTAGAAAGAAACGCAAACTGTAGATCCAAGAAGGAAGAGTCCCGGCTGCAGCAACATAGCAACTTGATTTCCTAGCAAGGACACTGTAAAACACAAAGGAAGCTATATCCAACAATCCAAGATAGCAGCTGTCATCGTCAAACCTCAGTTTGAGGACTCCTGGGAATGGTAGTTCTTGTTATTCAGTATTCCATGTGGCAACTGCATATGCGTAAAGCCGGTCACTAGGTTGGGGGAGCATTTCATGCAAAACACCAGCCTCTAAGCCCTCAGAAAGCACTCAGTACAGACTGCTCTAGATCACAGTGCCCATGTGCTCTCCAGGTGCCCAAATCCTAAACCCTTCCTCCTGACAATTTACACATAAAAGGTATACCTACAAATTTGGAGTACTTGCACTCATGGTGAAGAACTGCACACACAAGAGATGGGAATGTCTGGACCTTAGTGAATAACATCTGTGACTATGTAAAATAGCATTACAGAGTACTAGTTTACATATTCAAAAATGCTTTGGTGAATGGGCCCCAATATTGATATTCTCTTTGCTACTGGGACATAGGGGCTGATTACGATGGCGGAACGATCATCACCACCGGGCCGGCGGTGATGTCCGCTGGCCCTGCAGACCGCGATACTCTGACTGCCATATTACGATGGCGGTGGGATCCAGACCACGACCGCGGCGGAGGCAAAGCCCCTCCGCCACAGAACCGCCACAGGCAATTTTTACGATTGCCTGGCGGAGCGGTCAGCATGCTCACAATGGTGGCGGAGCCAAGCAGGCTCCGTCCGCCGGATTACGATGGATGCGGAAGCCAGCCTTTCCGTGGCGGGTGAACCGCCATTGAAAGGCTGGCGGGGATTGGTTTTGGGGGCCCGTTGCGGGCCCCCCTGTGTTGGGGGGAGGTGTGGGTGCACTGGGCATTTCACTGCACCATGTGGCAGGCACAGTATAGTGCCTGCCACGTAGTGCAGTGCAATGCACAACATGCTCTTCTCGACATCGCGGCGGTGCTGCTGTCGGCAGCCACCGCCGCAATGTTAACGGTGCGGAATCTGACAGCAGCGGTGGCGGTCCCATCCTAATCGGGTAGGCGGGACCGCCGCATGCATGGCGGACGGTCCCAAACACCACTACGTTGGCGGGCAGACCAGGTCCGCCCTCCATCGAAATAAGCCCCATAGTTCTTGCCAACATCATCCCCACTCTTCGCTGAGCTCACCTCTGACAGCTGCAATATCCACCACCTACCCAGCCAACATAAAACTAACAGTGGTCATGTATAAGCCCGGGCGGAGTTTGCTACACGGAACTCCGTGAAGCGGTAAAAAACTCTACAACGCTACGTGGAGTTCCGCGAGCATGCGGAGTTGCTTGTTCCTCATGCTCGCAAGACATTTCTGATGTTCGGCAACGCAAATTGCATGTTCGGGGGAAATATATTGCGCGAACTTCACCACGTGGTCACACATGGGCACAGCCATCTTGTTTTTCTTGTCTGGTTATGGTTCTGGGGCCTGTTTTTCAATCCTCCCTAAATCTTTCCAATCCTTTCGCCCTAAAACTTTTTTTCTGATCTTTTATATTTAATATCTATCCCTCTCTCTTCCCAAGTGTATATTTTGCGGTTTTTTTCTACTTTTTGTGTGTTTTGCTGCGTTTTGTACTGTTTTTCTATTGCTTACTTTTTTATTTTTTTTTACTTCCCTTCTTTTTCTCCTGACTTAATTTTTTACTCCTACATTTTCTTTTCCGACCCCCTCCTCCCAGAACCTTGGCCAAGAAGACTGCGAAGAGTGCTTCCCCTTTCTCCAGTTCCCAGGGAAACAGGAGGAGCTGCCCTCCTTGCGGAAGGCGGCACCCGGAAGGGTGAAGCCCCGGGCCTTATTCTCTGAGGTGGAGGTCGCTGCACTCGTTTTTTTTGTGCAGCACCACCTCCCCTTAACCTCTGCGGCAGGAGGCAGGCCTGGTTCCGGGTACGGGATCCAGGAGCATAACCGCCGGTAGGCGAGGGCGCTCCGGGCAGTGTTTCGCTGCTCTGAGGTCTAGCGCACCCATAACCAACTGACGCACCTGTGGTCCGACATCCTGGACCGGGAGCAGGACCTGCTGGACCTGCTAGGTGTTGAGGCCGTGGGGCTTGGTGAGTAGCTAATTATATTACAATTGTGTGTTCTGTTCTGTGTTATTGCGAATATTATTTTTTTCCCAAATAGCAAGAATACTGCTGCTGCTTACATGCAGGTAAGTTACGTTTAAAAATCTTATATTTGATTGTTATTCTTCTAGACAGGTGCTTGGCGCTACTGATCTTACTTGTTTGCAGCTTTGCGCTCACTTGGGCTGATTATGTAAGAGATGTTAGAGAACTTAAGTTAGGTAATGCAGACTAAAGAGACTCCTTTCCTTTGTCCTGTCACTAAGATAGTGGTAGGTAGTTAGTTAGTTACTTAGTATTAGTTGGTAATTTTTTAGCGGTCCGCGTGACGCGTCCTCCTCTCACGTGCTGCTGACTCCTTAGTAGAAACTTTTGTAGTTTTTTAGTGAGTGAATAATAATATAGCAACTCAGCAACCAACCAATTTGGGGTGTGCAATATGCATGCGTCCATCTATGCATTTTTGAGGACTAAAATAAATGCAGACTTAGTGAATTGGCCCGTCAAAGAGGGTTGAGGATTGCTACTGAGAAGAAGCAAATATAATTTTTTGGCAAATGATTCTTAAGTCTTTGGAATAGATGGGCTAGGTGGTACTTAGGTTTAGGATTCTGGAATCGGAATGGAACTCTGGAATAAAGATAGGACAGTCCGCGAACGCGATACTAGTCTACTACTAGTCGATCTGATTAGATAGGTCAATTTTATTGCAATTGCCGTTTCCTGTCAAAAAATCTTTTTGGAGCAATTTTTTTATATTTATTTCACATCAATCAATTTTCGTCTCTTTAATTATGTCTTACATGATCAGCATCCAGGGGCAAGAAGAAGACAGGGTCTGCCGAGGCGGGAGCTGGAGGTGCCTACCAGGATCGCTCCTCTGCAGATTGCTCTGCTGGCCCCAGTAAGTCCTCCTGTTGTTAATAATAATATATATTTCCCTAACTTTTAGTGCACCTTATTTTTTTCGAACTATTATTTCTGTTTCCAAATTCTATTTTTTACCAAATCTTCCTCAATCTATCTGTTTCTATGTTCTTGTTATCCCTGCATTACCTACCAACTTAGTCATTTATATTTCTAGTGTCTGGTTTTATTTTACATCATATCTAAATGCCTCTGACTCCTTACTATTAGTCTGTTTGTAGCTTGCTTTATTCTGGTTTTTCAGTCAGCTTTCCCTCTCCCTTTATATTTTGTGGACTGCCTAGTGGTGGTACTACTGTAAGGCTCAGAGAACACATTGGTCCTTTCCTTACTACTACAAGTACTACTACTCTGCTGTACAGATTGCATGCCCAACTAAGGTATCCTATGCATGTTTGTTGAGATTAGAGGCTTTGTTTTACTTTCTTTCTCATGCTCAATCAGTAAATAAAATGATGGTCACGTTGGACACCCCAAAGTGGTGTATTTTACTTTTTCTCGTCTAGGCCTAGTACTATTTGTATTAGCAGCAGCTGATGGTGAACAACTGATTACCGTGCACCATGGATGGAAGGAAGAATGAGGAGGAGGGCATCATTATATTTTCCAACCAATAGAGAGGAGACCTCATGTCCGATTGTCTGCCCAGTTGGCCATTCTTTTTCTTTTTAAAAACTCAGATTCACCAATAGCTCTAGCCACTGAGTCCAGTCCTTTGGGTTGTCCTCTTCTTGAGAGGCTTTTCGAAAATTGCCACCAACAAAATGCCCAACCAGATATTTTATTATTTTTGATAGGATAGCACATACTGTCTACTCTACTCTAGTACCTACTCTACTCTAGTAGGTGGAAGAGGTGTGGCGCAGCGGCCAGGGTGCCTGACTCCGGGCCACGGGGTTCACGGTTCAATCCCCGGGGCCGGCGGCAGGTTAGCCCAGCACCATGTGACTCTGGGCAATAGCTTGCTTAATCGTCCCGAGGGCCCCCAGCGCCGGGACACCTCTCCGGAGGTAGCTGTGCGCTTTACAAATGCTGGTATTTCAAATTGCACTAGTGATGTGTGTGGTGTATGTATGTATTGTATTTTCAATCTTGCTAGTGAAAAAAATAAAGAGGGGGAGGCGTATATGTCATCTAAAAAATGTGCAATGTTTTTTCTAGGCGAACCAACCACCAGTGCTGGGGCCAGCGGCGAAGGCGACGCCAGTAAGGAGGGAGCAGCAGATGCGGCAGCTGCAGGGGATGAGCCAGCAGCAGTGCGGGCGGTGGTAAGTTATATTCCATACTTATTGACAATACACTCGCTTCAAGGGTGTACACTGTACTGTTGGGAGAGACTAAGTTGTTGTGAACAACGGTTGAAGAAGACACCCTTTACTTAGCATTAGCAATACCATTAGCAGTGGGAGTTGAGTAACTAATGGAGTCTTCTATCTGACTTCAACTCAGCTGGGAAATTTTTATGAAGAAGACTAAGAGTCAGAGGACCTTGATGGATGGGTTGAAGGAAAAGGGAAATAAGGATGGAAAGAGGAAGGACAGGTGACATACAATATATGACTGGCAGAGAAGGATGCGTGGGTGAAGGAAGGGGGCCCAGGATGCATTGGTGGCTGATAGGATGCATGGGTGGTTGAAGTATGGGTGAAAGGTGAAAGAAAGGATGCCTGCCTGGGTGGGTGAAACTGGGTGAAAGGAATCCTCCGGGGGGTTTGATGGGTCAAACTCAAAGGCAAGCAAGGACGCATGGGTGGTGATTAAAAAAAATGACAAATGTATGTTGTTGAGATTAAGAAGAATGATAGCCATGTTTACTTTGAATGGATGGATGCCTGGATGGTATTCAATCATAGCATAGGTGGAGACTGGATGAAGAGAATGTAAAAGAAAAATAATAAACCGTGCCAGAGTAGCAAAGCCCAGGGTGAACATTAGAATAAAAAAATAATGCTAGAAGAGCAATGCAATGATAAATGGAAAAATCGCTGGGAAGAAACAAGGACTGTTTTTTTTAAGGTTTTTGATTCAAGGTTGTATTTCAGAATACTCCCTTGACTCACAGTAGTTTGCAAGCACAACATATTGTGTATGCATGTACCCACCCATTATCAATCGCCTCCCTCCGACTCCGAGGCCCATTCCCACTCCCTACCTATGTCGTTTCGACCGTGTCAGCAGTGGGTGGCGTATCGGCTGCACGGTTACACAATCAAGCAATAGTAGTACCTCACATCGTCCCGTATATCATCATTCATATTAGTAACCAGCCATCATCTGCCTTGTTGTAGCAGTAGTTAGGGTGAAAGTGAAATTGAGCAGTTGCCATTGATTTAACAGAGTATGGTCATAATAGAAAAATAGATAATTGTGTAGTACAGCTGCCCCACCTGCAGACAGTAGTAAAGTAATGTGAGTCTGTGACTGCGACACAAGTATGTCTGTCTAGGGCGCAAGCTGACTGAGCTGGCATGCCTACAAGGTTAATATAGCTAAACAAGAGAGAGAAGAAGAAGACTTGTCTACTCAATAGTGCCTAGTAAAGTCAGAAACTCACACAAATGTTAAGGGCAGAGGAAGTGGGAGGATACCACAAATGTTATGTACTATGCTTGCTAGTGGTACTGTGCCACTATAATTTTATGTGTATAATTTTGTGTTACTGTTTTGCTAAGAGTATTGGTTACAATTGTCTTTTTTCTTTCTTGATATAGCTACTCCTTCCTAATCACAACAACCCACCAGGCAGGAGTTAGCAGCCAGGGCCCAGCAACGGAAGCTGGAGGCCATCTGGGACGAATATCGGCGACTGGTGGTTCTGGCGGAAGAGGAGGAGGAGGCGGCAGCAGCTGCAGCCTCCTCCAATGCCCCGGGCCCCAGCCAGGCCCCCCAGTGCCTCCGGTGGTACGGCGCCGTGGTCTGGCAGCTGCCCACCACACTTCAAACACTGCTGCCCACCCCTGTTGGTCATGCAAGACATTTCAGCGCCACATGCTCCTCCGAATGGCGCACCTAGAGGCCAGGATTGAGGAGTGGTTAAACACCCTAGAGAGGAAGATCCGGCGAGCCCGACGCTAGACCTTCATCTTGACCCTTGCCCCTTTTTTAATCTTTTTTTTGGTTGGTGGGAATTGGGCGATGGGAAAAACTTGGTTTTTTTTTATGGACATTTTGATTTTTTAATTTATGGACATTGGACAATTGGACTTACTGCTGGACATTGGTTGGGGTTAGGGAGAGGGGTGGGTCAGGTGTTGTGGGTTTTTTCAATCAAGTTTATTTGTTAGGGGAATAAATTATATATAGTTTACATATGATGTAAATCTTTTGTGGGGGGGTTACTTTTTTACTTCACACTGTTTCCTTTGCTGTTGTTTCCGCCCCAGAAAGTGTGTGATCAATAATTGGTGTAAATTTAATGTAGTCATACCTCAATATAAAGCCTGGGGAAAGAGGGTTAAAGTTTGATGAATGGTTGGGAAGGGGATTTGAGGGAAAGGTTTGACCAAGACAAACACTACACATGGACAACACACATTCATCTTGGCAGTCGACCATCATAAATCTGTTAAGAAGGAAAAAGGAAATGCATGCATGATGATGACTTGATGACTAGTACTAGACTAGTACAGGGCAGTATATTATTAATTATGCAATTGCCTTGCCTGTCTGCCCCCAGAGAGACCAAAGTTACATACATTTTATGTTCTGTTGTACCAGGCTTCCTTTAAAAGATAGCAAATAAAATTAAAAAATATATGTAGGAGTCAAATATAAGCAAACATAAACAACACACACAGTCGTAATGAATGAAGAGAAAAAATAGATCAAATGAAATGATACTATAATTATTGCCAAATTGGGAGTTGCATCTCCTCATTCCTCTTGGTCCTTCCTTGGACTGTCCGTCCGTCAATCTTGGGTGCCAGGCGGATGTGGTTTGGTAAGGTAAGTCTGTGTCGTTTTTCCCAATATAGTGCAGGGTAAAGGCCGGCCTGTAGATGGAAAAACAAAAAGGATATTGAAAAATCAAGGAGAAAAGTTAAACTGCATAATTAAGGAGGAGTGCAACAAGAAGACTTTCAGAGGCGGCATGGCTAAATCCTGTATGTTTCCAGCAGTTACCTCCAACAATAGGAGCAGGCCCCCCCACCCAACCTCCGATTAGCTTCAAATTTGAGCCAGATAGCACTGAGCACACATACACACACAGCAACATAGCATTTTCCAAATGAAGTAACAAAATCAATGCACCGCTGTCAGTCACAGCACCACACTCGCCTCCACCACTACACAGACATGTAGGTCTGGTGTTGTTATTTACCTTTTAGGCCACTTCACGCCCGAGTTATTCCATCAATCATCTCCGATTCTACTAACTCTGACTGGGAGTATAGTATGGTCATGGTGTCCAACTCTGTCCCAAAAGTGTCCCGAGTGAGTCCAGACTCGTCCAGACTCAAAATGCAATGGATCGGCCTGCAGTAGTACAATTTTGTTATTGAACAACAAGAAGGGAAAGATTGACTTGAGTCACTTTTTTGTGAGTAAAATACTAGTAGATATCATGCACAACAAACACCAATCATTCAGTGTGCAATGCATGCCATCATTTACCTGTTCTTCCAGGGCAGTCCCTCTAGGCTCGGAAAGCATAGATATATAGTCAGGTTTGGACTTGAGGCAGGCACACATTTCACATTTGTTGTATGTATTCTCCAACCAATGTCTGGCTTGAGGGAAATGGATTTAGGGTGAATCAGGAGGAGTGGACTTACTTCTCCACTGACTGCACACAGTTGCAACTCCAATCCGGCAATAAAAGAGTAACATGGTGGTGATGGATTTGTTGTGAACCAGAAAGACAGTAACACACACAAATAATAAAGTAAATATTATTCCTTAGCTATATCTTTCTTGGTGGCTTTTTTTGGGCGTCAAAGGAAGAAAGAAAGTAACTTGAAAGCCTAGTTGTCAGGGAAGTAGAGCTCGTCCTCAAACTCTGGTGGTTCACCCAGAAGTAGGTCACCTAACACACTACTTTCATGACCTGAGTCACCGTCATCATCTTCCTGCTGTGCTACTTCAGGTATTGTGTAATCCGGTGGTATAAAGTGCTGATTCATTTTGATCATGGTTAACCTCTTCACGTTTTGGGGCGAGAGACTGGTCCTGCTCACTGTCAGAACGGCATCAGCAGCACTGAAAACACGCTCAGCAGAGACACTTGTGACAGGGCAAGCCAGATAGTTTATCGCCAGCCTGCTGAGCACTGCCCATTGGCCATTGGCGCCTTTTCCCATACCAATACAGCAATGGGTTTTGATCAAAGTAGACCTCTGTTGGGTCATCCAGATAGGCCTGGACCATCCGCTCAATGCTCATGGATGCTCCGCTTTGCTCAGCCTCTTTTGCCTTTGCCGCAGCACTAGACTTAAGCCCTGCCTGTAGAAACCATTTCTGTGCCGATTTTGGGGCTGATGCTCCTGTTCTTGTTGTTGTTGATGTTGTTCTTGGTGTTGTTGGTGGTTTTGGCTGCTGTGAGCCAACCGCACTGCCCTCAGGCTCTGAAACTGAACTTAAAGGCTGACCTGCAGTACTTGTTGTTGTGCCCTGGAGGAGCGGGCCTCTAATTCCTGACCGTTATTTTTCTAGCTGACTGGCTTTCATAGCTATCCAAGTTTTGTAGCTGGCAACATCCCCATCTGAAAAAAGGAATGAAAGTGTGCAGTAATGGTTTGCACCATGGATCAAGAATTGTGGCACAAATGTAAGGGTTGGATGACAAAATGCCTCTTTCACCCTTGTATTTTAAGATAAGTGAAGGGTTAAGCTCTCCACCAACTCATATGCTTCTTTTTTTAAATCCACACCTGCTTACATTGCAGACATCCCCTTCAGCTGTTCCTGTAGCATGTGCAACAATGGGATAGCTTGGCCCATAGTACAGTCCTCCATGCTGACTTCACGTGTGAAGACCTCGAAAGGAAGTAGCATCTCTGTCAGGCATTTAAATAGGCCCCATTGGTCCATCTCAAAGATCATGCCTTTCACAGTAGCATCCCCTCTTTGCATGACATATTCATTGATTGGTCTGTACTGCTCAAACAGACGTTCAAGCATGTAATAAGTTGGGTTCCAACGTGTTGGCACCTCCTGGATGAGTGCTTTAGCTGCATTCTATTATCACTTTGAATGATCCTCAGCTGCTTCCGGGCTTTAAAAGAATGGCTGAAATGTGTGCAGATTCTTCTGCAGGTGGTCAGTAAGTTGCTGACTCAGTATTCTTTTTCCAGAAAGTCTTGAACAATGATGTTAATGCAGTGCGCCAAACACAGGACCCTAAAATTGCCACCATCGGCCATGGCCTTAACTATATTACTGCCATTGTCCGTTGCAACAAAACCAATGTTAAGCCCTCTTGGTCACAGCCATTCAAAGACCTTGTTGTCAAAGTCTTCCAAAATGTTTGCAGTATGAGATTTCTCCAGTGTCAACACCTGCAGATATCTTTTCTCTAACCCCCACAAAAGAGATCCAGTGTGCAGTGATGCACATGTAATCAGTGGCTTGGCAACTGGTCCACATGTCTGTTGTCAGGTGGATAGTGTGAACAGCCCTGTGCTGCAAAGCTTGTCCAAGCAATTCCAGCACTTCGTGATGTAGTGCTGGAACAGCAACTCTGGCGAAATAGGATCGGCTGTGAACCTTCCATTTCAGGCAGATGGCTGCCACAAACTCAAGAAAACCCACCCCTTCCACAAAAGAAAAAGGGAGGAGATCCAGTGCTAACATTTAGCCAGCTTTGCATTGAACAAACGTGCTGTTGGGTGGTTGCGTTCGTACTGCCCCTCCAACCTAAACATGCTGAGAATAGAAGCCTGGAGTTTTTTCTTTTCTGGTGCCACTGATGCAGGTGACTTCTTGAGACCAGAAATTAGGCTCAATGCACGTTTTTTCATCGCGGTACACTCTTGCCTTGGACCCCTTGGTGTCTCAGTCTGACTCTTGTGCCATTGCGATGTTGCTGAGGATGATGTGGGCAGTACCACTGCACTGCTGGGGACAGGGCTGCTTTGTGTAAGAGAGAAAATGTCTCCCTCTTGTTCACCTTCCACCGTGATCGTATCTTCTTCATCCCCTCCACCAACAACACTTGCAGTTTTTTGGCCACTAAGGTGCGCCTCCCACTGGATCAAGTGGTGTTTTCTCAGATGGGTTGTTTGGCCTCGGGTACCATAGTTTGTACCAGGTTTACCCCTAATAACACTTGCTCCACAAATGGAGCATATAGCAATGTTCACCTCCTTCCTGCTAACCGAAAAGAAGTCCCAAACTGGGGAGGTCAACTTTCTGACACTGCTGGTGCAACTTGCAATGTCGGATGAACTGGTAGGTGGGCGTGACGACGTTTGACTCTCTGCAGTACCTACTTCTACTGAGGTGGTTGTTGTGGTGGATGTAGGACGCTGCCGGGACTTAAATATGGCAGCTGTAGGTGGTGTTGGTGGTATCTGTGTAGGTGGTATCCATGCCACATCCCTCACAGCAATTTGGGATGGGGTAATGTCTCCACTGGCGCAGGGCTAATGTCCATGATGACTGGCCCGTCATCATCATTCTCCTCTTCTACATCTACCTCCATAAATCTAAGGCTTTCTGGAACCTTCCTTTTCCCTGGCCTCGCCAGGCGTGTCTCACTCTCAGGCTGAGATGGCTTCCAAGTAGCGTCTAGATCATCAGAAAGGGGGCTTGCAGAAGAAGCTGAATGACTAACCCTCCTTTTCCTTGCTGGGGACTTGGAAGAGAATGGATCTTCTGAAAAAGTGGCTTGCTCTTCTTTTTCCTCTGCAGGAAGCTCGATCTCCAGAACTGCCCCTACTGCGGGAGGAACAACTACTATTGGAGGAGGTTGCGGCTGTTGTTGCCCACTTATCTGAGTTTCCTGCATTGATTGGGTACTACTTTGCGATAAAGATAAGTCAATTTCAACATCACTGCTCGTCTGCGTTGGAGTCGTGATTAGACTGGCTGCCTCTGCGTCAGACAAGGGCTTGGGCCTAGGTTGGTGGGGTGTGTCCACTGATGTGGGGGTGCTGCTCCCAGCTTTCTCCCCGGACACCGCTGCTGCATGCGCAATTTTTGGTTTCCCAAAAAAGGTCTTGGGTGACATACCGGTCTTGGTAAGTGGCAGTGACTTCTTCTCACTGGCAACTTTCTTGGTACTGGACCTGGTACCTTTCTTTGGGGCCATCTTGAAGATGTCAGCACGTAGTGGCACAAGTTAAAGAGATGTCTGTGGTCACACGTCACTAGAGGTCATTTGCAGGCCTTCTGTCTGGCAGTAGAATGGGTAATGTTGTCTCCTCCTCTTTTGTGCACCTAAAAGCAAAGAAGCAAGAAGAACAACATTGAAACGTGGCATTCATTGTTGTGGTTCAATTACTACTAGTACAAACAAATATAATATAACTTAGTGTGTGGTCACACTTGTTAGTGTTATTAATATTATTAAATGTATTTCCTCAGTTATTAAAACAGTTAACAAATTAATACAGTGTAGCCATTTGTGAAACTTGGACAATAACAAGGGCTTTCATGGTGTACTGTACAGTACAGTCAGGAAGGATAAGAAAGAAAAACAACAACAAAAATACAAATGTAATGGTTTGGCATTGTGCATCACGTGGGATGCAGCATTCAGGGAGCTGCAGCTGACAAATGACAATGGATGGAAGCAATAAGCCAAGAGGAACAAAGGAAAGACATGCAGGCCAATGGCAAAAGCACATTAACTGCCACCACAAAATGGCCACCAGCTACAGGGTCACTCACAACAACAACCAGGAGGCCTGGAAAACAATGAACTCAAGCAGGCCTATATGGACACAGACTTTACAAAATGGCCCCTGGCCACATGGGGAGGCTTAGCCGAGGCAAATGCTGGCCCACTATTACAAACACACTCACACACTGGCCAGGCAAATGAGGTGTGCTAAACAACACAGGTTTAATGCATCAATGCCAAAAACGAAAATCCACAGGGCTAAAAAAGGTTTGCAAGTTACAACAACCACACACATCCAACAAAGGCACTTATTATTTAACACACGTGAAAAAAAGTGAAATACCCCAAAAAAAACACATTTTGCTTTTCAATCCAATGCCATCCATGCCCTAAATGATGTTTAAATTCAACAGAAACAGTTGTTTTGTTATAGGGATTCTGCACACACAGAGCTATGCACAGGATAATAGGACCTAGGAATATAGTGGTGAGCCAACCATAAACCTTAGCACCTAAAACCCCAATCCGACTAGCCTTAGCGTCCCATTAGCAACAAGGTTACCAATGCTTAGACAACCCAGAACACGGTATCTCTCTCTCAGAACTCGCAGTAGCAAGAACACCCTTTCATCACTCACTCATACCTGTCCACAACGTGCGTAAGAAGAGACACAGTATAGGTTAAAATGTTTATTTCAACTTACGTGCTCTAAGATACAGTACACGTGTCAGTACTATCAGCATAATGCATAAGAATAATATAATCAGCATAGTTACAACTCCATAGAATACAAACGGGGAAAGCATTTCATAAAGCAGTGGATATAGGGCTGAAAGGCCTTACCACCCTCCCCGTGCTAGTAGCTATTGTATTATAAAAATAGAAAACCTCTGGGCATTGTCTAGCGAACCCCCATACCTCAGTCTCTAGATGCAAAGACTACATCAGCAGACAATCACAGCTCTTCTCCCTGGAAAGGTTTTTCTCCAAGTGCCCCTAAGCGGGAAAACCGTCATATTAAAAGCACACCAATTTCTCCATGGCAGCTGTACATAGTGTTATGTCTAAGTGCGAGGGACTGGCCAGATCAGCAAGAACAAGGGACGTTGTTTTTCGACCTTGTGCATGTCGTGCAGAGTGAGCCCAAAGGGAACAGGAGAAAAGGTGAGAGACAGAAAATGCAGACAGTTCTAAAATAACTTGGCAGGAGCAGAGGTCGGTAGAACAACGGCTCAGAGTAACGTGCGCAAAGAAAAGCATCATGGCAGCCAGGCCCAAGACAACGTAGCAAGGCAGGCCAGGAGGCCACAAACCACAAGACAGTTTCATGCACCCATGAGTAGTTGGAAAACCCATTGGCAGACTAGGCCACATAGTGAATCAATTCAAATCAATAATATTGCAAATTTATTAATAAGTGTAGTGAACTGTGCTACATTTTTTGCTAGATAAAGGAAGAAAAAATTGAATGCAAAACAACAACCAGCAACAAGGCATGGCCACCACAAAGAAGGCGTGCAGGCCTAATGCAGAAGCACACTGGCTGCCCCTTCACAAAATGACTGCCAGCCACAGGGCCAGGCCACAACAACAAGAAAGGGAAGACAGACAATGCAGGCCTATGGCAAAAGCACACTGGCTGCCTTCACAAAATGGCCACCAGCCACAGGGCCAGGCCACAACAACAAGAAAGGGAAGACAGAAAATGCAGCCATATGGCAAAAGCACACTGGCTGCCTTCACAAAATGGCCGCCAGCCAAATGGCCAGGCTACCACAACAAGAAGCAATAAGCCAAGAGGAACAAAGGAAAGACATGCAGGCCTATGGCAAAAGCACACTAACTGCCTCCACAAAATGGCCACCAGCCACATTGTCACAAGTCACAACAACAACAACAAGCAGGAGGCCTGGGAAAACAATGAACTCAAGCAGGTCTATATGAAAAGAGACTTTACAAAATGGCCCCTGGCCACATGGGGAGGCTCAGCCAAGACAAATGATGGCCCACTATTACAAACAAACACAGTCACACACTGGCCAGACAAAGGAGGCATGCTAACAACACATCTTTAATGCAACAATGCCAAAAACGTAAATCCACAGGGCTAAAAAAAAGGTTTGCAAGTTTACAACCACACACATCCAACAAAGGCACATGAAAAAAAAGTGAAATACCCCAAAAAAAGCACATTTTGTATTTCAATCCAATACCATCTATGCCCTAAATGATGTTTAAATTCAACAGACACCACAGAAAAAGTTGTTTCATGCACCCATGAGTAGCTCTGGGCCTACTGGCTGAAAGGCCTATTGGCAGACTACTGGGCTACATAGTGACTTAAATAAATATTGCAAATTGATTTCAAAAGTTGGAGAAAATGTAGTGAACTGTGAAACATGTTTCCTTTATAAAAGAAGAAAAATTACTTACAAAGAAACAACTAGGCCCCTACTGAAACTACAGGCCACCCACCACAATAAATTTTTAAAAAACGATTAAAACTACAAAACTCTAGGTGCATGGCCCCAATCAAATAAACAACACCAATTTTCCAACTAACTTGTGAAATCTCAAATTTAAAAGTCCTCAAATTCAATGATATATGATGCAGCAGACACAAAGAGTGATCCTTCCAGCTCCAAATCCAAATGAAAAGTGAACAGGAGATGGACAAAGCACTGGGAGGAGCCGGCTGGACAGGAATAGGAAGTTGGAGACTCTGGGGCACTTCCTTCCTCTTAAAAAAAAAGTACAAAAAGAAAAAGGACTCCTTGCAAAAAAAAGTACAGCAAAATGTCAATTTGAGGAGCTTTTTTAATCCAAATCATCATTTCGAGAACGTTTTGATGCTGCTCGGGAGAGAACCTTCTCCAGATTGCAGTCGCTGTAGATTCTGCGTGTTCGGGATCGCGTTCTTCACAAAACTTCAGCCGGAAGTCCGATGGCGTGTCGGAATGACGTGTTCGCGATCACAAACTCTTGCAGGACCATGCGGCCACCTAGCAAATCTCGTGGCGCTCACGAACGGCTCGGGAAATCTCTTCAGCGATCGCAGGCACCTGGCAAGTCGCCCCCGCACACACAAAAACGCATTTCGGGCGCGCGAACAACAAAAACTACGCTCCAGTGCAGAGCGCAGTGTTTTGCGGCATCTCCGCGTTCTAGGCAGAACGTGGAGTTGCCAAAACTTCGCAAACTCCGCGAGAGGAGCAGAGTTTTACCCCAAGGGTTAGTCATGTAGTCATCAACAAATTCACCCGTGCACTGACAAGGCCTCACACTAAACTTGCAGTTCCCTCATCTAATTAAGTGGTGGGAGAACTTCTAGGTTTGAAATCGCATTGCATCAGTTGTCATCACTGTTGGACACCTCTGGCTCTGGCTCATTTGCCACAGGACTACCAGGTCATTGGAAGATCCACTATTTTCAGGGCCACTGATTATGTGTTTCTCAGAATCACACACCAGTTTTGAGAGGTTTTTTCTGAGAAACAAATACATTTTTGAGTAAGCAGCCAACACATGGCAATCAATTCAGAATATTGAGGGCCAAATATCGAAAGGTAAGTGCATATAGGGAATTATAGATTTGCTTTTCATATCTCCACACCTTTGTACCTCATAGGTACATATATGTGGAGTTAAGTATAGAAAATCTAGACTTAGCTATCTGTTGATATTTTTTTGCAAAATGTTATCCTCAATTTTAGCACACTCAATATTCTGACTTCTATATTTATTACGCATACCTGGACAACAGGAAACTCTGGAGGTTATTTAGGGTTTGGTGGATGCAGGGCATCTGTCAAAAAGGGCAGATGCGGGACACCTGCCAAAAATTGGTAGATGTCTCATCTGCCTACTTAGAGTTTATACAAATGTATACACTTTAAAGAGGGGAAATTTCCTGTATCGGCCAAACTCTAAATAAACCTCTCTGTCCCAAAGTCCCACTTGCAAATGCTGAAAACGTTGTTGATAAACTCAGTCCCATAAAAACATAATCTATTCTATCTTGGTGGCAAATGACAATGTCAAATTACAATCTGGCTGAGCAAATATCTTCACCCCACCCTCTCTACAGACATGTAATACTGTACCTTCTATATTGACCACTGCATATCCTTAAATGATATGTCAAATGAAAGCCCAAACAGCCTGCAACCAGATCTCTCTCTTTTGAAAGATCAAACCTTTATTTCTGTCCTCATCTGCTCAAGATTCATACAGTCACTCATATTATCCTGCATTATCTAAAAAGCCGTAGACAATCGCAAACCAGACTAGCCATCAAACTCTCCTATGCTCACATGACCAATCCATTGAATCTTAAAGTTCCCAAAACCAAGAAAGAAAAAAACATGAAAACAAGCCTTCTCTCATATGCTATCCCCTACTCTGAAACAACTGCCCCATCCCACAGACTTTCTCCTTCTCTGTCAACTTAAAAATACATTTAATATTCTACTTTGCTCACAACATTGCCTCCTCAATGTATCATTAACTATGTTAAAACCTGTATATTTCTGCAACATCTTGAAAATACGCAAATTTTGTTAGGATTTAGGGTATGATTTAGAATTCGACAGACGGGTTACTCCGTCACAACGGTAACGGATATCCCATCCGCCCAAATTTAAATCCCATAGGATATTATGTGATTTATATTTCAGCGGTCGGCATATCCGTCACCGCTGTAACAGAGTAATTCGTCCGCCAAAATCTAAATCAGGCCCTTAGTAACTTCTGCACAACCTGCAACTTGGTGTAGTCTTTGGGACAGTGCTTAATTTGAGCTGGTGGTTTCAAGTGCTATGCACATGCACTTAATTGTCAGCACTGGCACTCCACCACATGGAGGCGCTGTTTTTGTAATTTAGAGAAAGGCTCAACAACAGTTGTTGATTAATTCAATATACATTAAAAATGAATAATACCTGCCATCCAAGCCATGATAACAGCTTTGGGAGCCTGGAATAGTCCAAACTATCACACTTGTAGGAGTGTGATGTATTTATTTTTTAAACTTTATTTTCCATTTTCACAGTGATATACAACAAAAATGGCATATTGATTACTCATTGCAACAGTACAAAGTACATTGTTTTAAAAAATGGTCTAGTACATAACGCACGATGCAGTCCGGGGCAACATACTCATTTTTTCCACTTAAATAACAATTAGTCAACCTGTAAACGACCCTTTATGCCAAGGCGCATTGCCCCCCTCCTACCTTCAAAAGGTGCGCACTTGTGTCAGAGTCAGCAGCGGAGGACTAATCCACCCCGGCAGGCTCTATCCCTGCAGGCTGTTGTGAAGCAGGGGCAGAGTCCATCTCAAGCAAATAACTCTTGAGTGGGCACCAGCTGTCCCGTGGCCTGGATGCCAAAGGTTGAGTCATAGCGAACAGCTCGCTATTCGTATTACAGTATACTAGACTGTTAAGCCAAGCTTTTGTGGTAGGGATGGCTTTGCTTCCCCACTGTAGCGCTATCTCTCTTTTTGCCAATAACAGCGCAATAGCTGTGAATTTGCACATTTGCTTAGGGATCCCCAACAGTGCCATCTCAGGTGCAAGGGTTATAGTAAATAGTACCATACTAGATAAGATGGCCCTCCAATAGCTCCCTATCTTTACGCAATTCCAAGTCATGTGGACAAAATCAGCGTGCTGTGCTCCACACTTGGGGCACGTATGTGGTCGATTAGGGTCAATACTCTGAATTTTCGCCGTGCACAAGTATGCTCTCCATAGAAATTTAAAATGTATCAACTTGTGCTTACTTTTAAGGGAGACCTCTTTGGTCTGGGCACAGCAATAGTCCCAATGTGAATCTTGTGTCGGATGCCCCAGATCTCGCTCCCAGGCTCACGGATCTTAGCGTCCCTGCTCGGGACCAGGGCCATACTGGCGCTATATAGCTTGGATACAGTGCTTAATTTGTAAAATATTAAGTGCCAGGGCTCTGACCAGGAGGCCACTGCAGCTTGCACCACCCATCGCCCTTGTAATCGCTGCCAAAATAACTACTAACCATCTCTCTCGCATGTAAATGCGACAGTTCAGATTATTCCAGGTCCCCAAAGCTAAAGGAATGGCTGGGGAGGCAGGTATTAGCCATTTTAATCTATATTGTATTCCTAAACTACTAATTAGATGAGCAGCGCCACCATGTGGTGGACTGTTCTAAGTATGATGTTGACAATTAGATGCCGGTGCCGAGCACCGGAAACCAATTAAGTGCTGGTGCTTAGCACTGGAAAGCCCGGCTCAAATTAAGCACTGCTTGGATATGAGATGGTCCCCCCACTTGCTTGTGATCAATAGTGTTAGCGGTGGAAAGTTCACTGGCTCCAGAAGGAATTCAGTAATTTGTGCACGCAGAGTTCTACGGAGCCTGCTAAGCACAAATTGGTCCATGAAAGATGCCTCACTGAACTGCTCCTCTTCTGTGCTCGAAAACACATGTCCTTAGGAGTGTGATGGTTAATAGTTGTGTTGGTACTCTCATTGGCAGCGCTGGCAGGGGCAATGGGTCATGCAAGCTGCAGTGGCCTTCTGACGAGGGCCCTGACATTTATTTTTGCGACAAATTAAGCACTGCAACACGGATCTGTGTAAAGATCTAACCTGCCCTTGGTTCAAGGCAGTACTATATAGCTATCCCAAATATAAGGAAATAAAGTTACACAGGCGGGAGGAGTTCAATGGGAGCTGCACGGGCAGTTGAGTATTTCAGAGCAGATAGAGGGAGCCACGGGATTAATTATCCAAGGAAGACCATCAGTTTTGGGCCCCTCAGATATGGGAAACGTCTGGGTATAGTTTTGGGAATCATTTTGTTGAAGTGTGGCGCCGTTCTCACTCAAAAATTCAGAAAGCAATCAGACAAAGTACAATTTACTTACATGTACGCCAATGCCGATGTGTACTTTTGAACAACATCTGTACATTTTTGTGTGAGAAACATATAAGGTGCAAAGGAAGGAAGGTCTTTGAAGGACTGTCATGTTAATAGAAATATTATACTAATGTCAAGTTTAAGTTAACAACCTTTTAGTAAATGAAAGAGTGAAAATCAAAAAATGTATTTTTATATCAGAATTTTTGTGAACATATTTGCTTCTTTATTAAACTGACAAACCATCTCTAAAAAAGTGAACACACATATGCTCAGTTTGAAAAAATGAGTGTGAAAAATTAATATGCGCGTGACATTGTCTAAACAGGAAAGGAAATCTTCAATACCTTACCTTCGAAATAGTTCAGTCATAGGAGCCGATAATTTGGAGGTATATTTAGGAATTTTAATTCACTCTCCAGTTGGACTCATTAATTCAGTCCGACTGGCTGAGAGGAGTAAAAAAGCGCCCTTTAGAGCAGCATGCAATATTTACTTCATGCACGCGTGGGAAGCTGAGCTTAGAGTGGTCACGCTTTTTGCAGGTATTGCCAGCCTGTCAGGAAGCCTTTAGTGCTTGGAGCAGGCAGCAGCAGCGACAGCAGCCGCGGGTTTCCATGTGGTCAGTGTTGGAACCGGGCCCAGCTCAACCTCCGGACACACCTTCAGTGCTTCTGACCTCAGCGCTGTCTCTTTACTGTTTTCTTCCTCTTTCTTTTTCATGTGCGTCGCTGTTTCTTACTCAGTGGTTTTTTGGGAGTTCGGTTAAAATCCGCTGGCAAGAGGACAAAAACTCTCCTCAGTCTAAATTTCCCTCTCCGAGTATCGCTTTCACCCATTGCTTTCTTTAGTCTTTTTTCTCCATTTTCCCCCATTCACGAGCACACAAGGTGAACTGAAAAAGCCCATGTGAAGTTTAACAGCAGGGTCAGCATGTAAACCATGCACAGTTCCAAACAAAGAAACATGGCCGCCGTCCACTACTGCGCAGCACAATTAGCCTCAGTGGAAAGACTCTGCCAACAAACAGCATCTCAGCCCTGCTCTCTCCGGAGTGAAAAGAAACCTGATGGCCTGCGATGAGCTACTGTGGAACACGTGTGTCGGCGTTCCCTTTGCTGGGTTATCATTCTGCCGAGTTCTGTTTTTTTGTAGATCAAACAGCTACAACAAATTTGAGAAGTAGGTCAGATTACTTATTTGAAGTTTAGTCCTTTGAGCAGAGATGATAGCATCTACATACTTTTGATCGGAATAGTGATCTTTGTTCCAAGTCATTCAGTGAAGAATTCAGATAAATTATAATATATTTTTCTTGATTGCCAAAGCGTTCTGAAAATTTGTGGAGACAAAATACAAGAGTCATGCATTCTCTGGGTCACTGTCTTGTAAAAAAAGCGCAGGTCTAAATCTAGAAGCTCCCGCATAAGGCTCAGTTTGTAGCTATCTAACTTGAAACACAAGGGATGGCGCAGCAATGTCTAGAACAATATCTTCCTTCCTAACTGCTTTCGGAAGGTGATACAGCTGATGCTAATAAATAAGGTCTTAGTAGCATTCGCTTGATAAACTGAATATTTTGCTCAACTACATTGTAGTCATGTAAGACTGCAAAACATGTTTAGCACATACACAGGTCTATCACTCTATCACTTGTATGTCAAAATATTGAGGTCAAATTGCAACATACAGATACACAGACTTCCATATATTGGCTCCCTCAAGCTATGCATACGTAAATAGGGAAGTATAGATTTACTGTTCTATCTTCTATTTATGCAACTTGACAACAAAGTGCAAGATGATATGGTGAGTCAATATATGTGCAGGTCGATACTAGAAGCTCTATTTTGTAGTAGTAAGAACCGCAATCGAGGCTTGGGTGTCATGAAGTCTCCTTAAAAAAAGTCAATTCCTCTTCCAGCACCGAATCATATTACTTAGAACCGAAAACGTCTTTGGTCCTAAACTACCAACGCACCTGGGTCCCATGATCATCAATGGAAATGAACCCTGCTGGTGAAAAGGCTGTTTCTTTACTCTGCTAGGTATATAATATCTTAGCACATCAACTGTGAGCTGCGATAAGCATGCGACATATTCTCACCATTGCTACTCAGATCCATCGTCACATATCAGGAATTCAGTAACTATAACAACAAATTTAAGGATGTATGTGTTCGCATTATAAAGATGTTATAAAGAAAGAAAACTCATATTGCATGAAAAAGTTGTTCAGCTAGCCCTTTATATGTTCAGCTAGCCCACATAAAGTAGGTTTCATTGACATTTCTCAACTTGGTCAAGCCTTGTTTTGGTTGAGAGGCATGTCCATGCGTCAAGCTGGCCAGTTCCTCCTATTATCACCTAATTAAACCTCACTGTGATCCCTTTCTTGATAGGTTGACATCAGGATGACTGCACTGTGTTTAACAATTAATTTCTTGACTATTGCCATTGCTCTGGATCGTTCCCCTGCAAAACAAAACAATATAGCAATGTTTTTCTACTTTGTTCCTTGATTCTTAGATCCACCTTCTGAAACATTAAGTATATAAAGATGAAACAGTTGAAACAATGCCAGTAGAGGACCTGCTGGCTATTTACTGTGTGTACTAAGCATCTTACAAAGAACTAATTGATTCATTAAAGAATTCCCACAGTACAGAAAAACATGTCTTCGTGAACAATTAACCTTTTAGTCATATTCATATGGACTTTTCTGTTCTCTGCCTCAAATAGTACCCCTTGGTCTCTTCATTCATAAATAGCAATTGGTTACAGCATGCAATATGATTGTTTGTCTGTCCAAAGGTTATCTTGAGTGCACACTCATTATAGATTATATTCTACTTAATTTCAGCCAAGTTGACATAATCTATGGCTTTGTGATGACTATCCACACATAATACAATACCTTTGAGGTGTGGATGAACTAGTACTAATGAATTCCGTAAATAATCTCAAGGTGGTAGAAAAAGTGGGTACAGGCTTGCGTCCTTTGGGTTTACACTAGACCATTCAAACTGATGTATGTGTTTCAGTAATTGGGATCACTTCACTTGGGTTTTATCATGGCAGGTTCAGATGGTAAGGCATCATCCTAAAGAGGATTCATCTTATGTCAAATGTAGAAAGGGTGATATTGTTTTCAGGGTTGAACAGAGGTTTTAGACTAGGTGTGGTCGCATTTAACTAAGCAAAGGACATAGATAAGTGCATTTAGGTTAACATTTCCTTTGATGCAAAGACGTAACAACTCTAAACATTCTACAGTCCGTCCTGTTCAAAAGCATCTACCGCATACCACGACACACCGGCCAAGCTCAAGTGCGCCTGGAATTTGGGCTCCTGCACCAGCTTCCGGTGAGAATGGCTGCCCTACTCAAATTGTGCTGAAAGTTGAGAGCTGCCCTACCTGAGTCCTTGGCCGCTTTGTGTTGGTCTGAAATGGAAAGCCAGTACACGATCAAAAATAGCTGGCCAACTGTGCCCCGCCAAGCTTTGACATCCCTCAACTTACATGAGGACTGGGAGCTAAATATTAGCCACGCAGCATTTAAATTAAATCGCCAACAATGCTGCCAAATAAAACCGTGTCGATGGATAAAGTGGAATTGGCAGGAAAAAAACACAGCTGGTCAGTCTTACAATTTTATAGCACCTGGGGGCCTCAACCATACCTTACGTGTCACATTTCTCAAACTATCCAGCATTTTTATTTAACAATACGAATGGGAGCCTTTCCTTCAATAGATCAGCTGCCACCCTGGGAAAAAAGCTGGTCGAACTCTCTTTGCCGACTCTGCGGTCAATTCGATGAAAGTTTACTACACTTCCTGTGCATCTGCCCTGCCGTAAACCATTTAAGACAGAAACTACTCTGCCCCGCCTTTCGGGCCCTCAAGATAAGATCATGTCGCACTGCAGTGCTGACATCATTGAACAGCAAATCAATTCAGCTCTCTTACAGGGCTGCTAAGTTCCTTCTACAAGTGAATAAACTATTAACATCAACTCGGTCACTCCAGATATATAATGGCAGTTGCGGGGCAGGGAATCTTGAAGCAAAGATTTTGCCACTGAACTGTGCACTTACTTTTCATTATCGCCTAAGAATCCTTGCTGCCAATTCTCATGGGAGCACCCATGCACAGAGCACTTGATGGACCATTGTTTTTAGACTATTGCTTCTGCAATCTAATGAAATTTTAACCATGAATTCCTTTTTAACCCATAATGCTTTCTTAACAAGATTTTTTATTCAACATTTTGTATGGCTTAAAATTGTAACGATTTTAATTCATCTGGAAATAAAATACTTACTAGTCCCTTGGTTTATTGCATGTCCATGATATAGCTCGAGAAACCAGTTTAGTTAAAATCCTTTTTAATGAACTCACTATCCTACAGATGGCAACAGCAAAACTTTGAAAGTGTTTTGTTTGACAAATTGCTTGATTATTTTCGGCTTATCTATTTTTTATTACGGTCTCTTAATTCTACTTGAGGCCGTACAAATAAGTGATTTGGAGGTGTGGAATCTAAAGAAACATATTAACCCTTTGTATATGCACTTTAAAATTTTGAGTGATAGACACATAGGGCCTTATTCACAAAGGTAAAGTTAGACCAAAATTCTAACTTTACTACTTTATTGGTTTTCATAAAGGTAAAGTTAGAACAAAAATCTAAATTAAACCAAAGTCTAACTTTACTACTTTTTGGTATTCACAAAGGTCTGTTAATACTAGTAAAGTTAGACTTTTGGTCTAAGTTTACTTTTGTGAATACTCGAAAAGTAGTAAAATTAGACTCTTGATCTAAGTTTACCTTTGCGAGTACCGAAAAGTAGTAAAGTTAGACTTTTGGTCCAAGTTTACCTTTGTGAATATCGAAAAATAGTAAAGTTAGAATTTTGGTCTAAGTTTACCTTTGTGAGTACCCAAAAGTAGTAAAGTTAGATTTTTGGTCTAAGTTTACCTTTGTGAATACCGAAAAGTAGTAAACTTACAAAAAAAGTGTAAGTTTACCTTTGTGAAACGGGGACGACGTATATATCATGAAAAAATATTATCCTACCTTTGTCCACTGTGGTGTGAGGTTTATGCATGCAGCTGTTCTCTGGTCAAAGATTTATATTTTCTGTTGGCAGCATGCAAAGCCTCCTGCACAGTTCTAGCATCACAGTTATGTGCTAAACCCTAGCCTTCAGCCACAGAGGACGAACATTTTTTTCTAAAATCCTTTAACAGAAATGGTTAACAGTCTATTGCATACCCTGACTAAATCTCTAGATGCACACCTATTGTATCAAAAGGGTGATGCAAAATTAAGTGTGAAATCAGATCGTGTACGCGTATTTCCACATCTGTTCAAAAATAGTTGACTTATCATATTATAATACATGGGAATCTGTAATCCCTGTATAAACACCAGTCTCTAATTTCTTTATAATCGGCGGCTTGCAATGTACCCAGTAGGCAATAAGAAAGAAAAGAGGCCAGAACTCGACTATTTAAAATATTTCAGTCGCAGTCTGACATCACAATGCCTGCTGCCAGAGCCAGCAGCAGAGGTGAAAGGCAGGTCAGGTCACAGAGCCTAACTGAAACAGCTGTTTAAAGCAAGGAAAACAAAAGTTGTTTTTCTTCCTTCTGCTCTATTTTAATAGCTTACAATGGCAAGCAGAGAGAATATGTTTATATTTTTGCACTCCTTAGATAGAGAAAAGCTAGATTCTTTCTGTATGTTTCTACACTTTCCAACTTATAGCAGATTTAAAATAAAAAAACAGACTTGTATTGAACTGTTTCCAATAACTGTTTGCAACAAATACCTAACAGGTTTTTGATGTGTTTAATTTTGCGCTAGAGGTTTTATTTTTATTCTTCCTGTTTGGAAACATTCTCGGTCTTTCATATGAAAGAGCTACGCACCATGGTTTTAAGTGGTTTGTTGGAAAAGTGATGGTGTTGTCATGTATTATATGGGCTAAAGTACCCCCTGGCATACATGAAAAGGATATTGCAAGTCACCTCGGAGTTCCATAACCTTATAAAGGAAGTCAGCCGTCGGCCTCATTCCTCTATACGGTTATGGAACTCCTCGACGACTTGCAATATCCTTATAATGTACAACAGGGGGGTACTTTATCTCTTATATTATGAGTGGAATGGAAGACCTAGACAATCATGGGAGATGAAGAAAGACGGATGGTAAAAGTACAAAGCAGAATAAGGTGAAGGGGGGTGAGCGAACTCGTATGGAGACAAATAATGCATATCCCATCAAATAGTCTGTTAATACTAATGTTTCCTTAACTGCAGAAGTTTAATCTAAGTGGCATATTGCTCTCCTGAATGGCTGTAACATTCATTGTGTTAACCATATTCCTTAATACTCGCCATGAGGGCACTATCCCTAATTACTTATTTAACTACACTAAGCCACTCAGTTTGTTCTCTCATGGTGCAGTTAACTCTATTACATAAAATAAAATCCACTGTGAAGTAGATATCATTTTCTAGATCAGCATCATGTGGAAATGGATACATAGGGGCCGATTCCGATCTCGGTCGGAGGCGCACCCAACACCATTCGGTCGGGAAAAAAGCCATGCGAAAGCCTGTTTCCCGACCGATCCGTACAGCACACCGAACGAGTAAGTACGATGCGCACAACAGCAAAGAATCCGGCCGAGCCGTACTCACCCAAACCAGGTCCTGTTCCCCGACCGAGGCGAATCCGGAAACGCTGAATCGAGTCGCACGGAAGGGAAAATGCAGCTCCGTCCGGCCGAACGAGTACGATGCGCATTCCGTACGCGGCCGAACCCGTCGCTACGCACGGCACGTCAAAGCATCCGGAGAGGCGCACATAAGCTCCGATTCGCGCCACAACACGATCCACGGCTCCGAGACGAACACGGCAGCGACGAGGATGACGCGAAGCGACGAGGACGAGGCGAAGCGACGAGGACGACGCAAAGCAACGAGAAGGACGAACGACACGAACCAACCATGAATCCCTTCGTCCCGATCATACCGATATTCTACATTTACTACCGGAACAGGCACGGACGCGTACGGCGCAGAAGGTAAGCCAGACACCAACCACAAAACACATACAACACGTACACGACACATCACACACACACAGAGGGATGCAGAATATACTTACACCAGCAACAGCAGCACCATAGGGGCGGGATGCCCATCACCAATGCCACATATGCACACAGGGGCCTGAATGCGCACCACCATCCCTACCCAGGGGGGCTGGATGCCTACCACTACTACCACCCTTAGCCAGGGGGGGCAGGATGACTACCACTACTACCACCCTTACCCAGGGTGGGCAGGATGCCTACCACTTCTACCACCCTTACCCAGGGGGGGCAGGATGCCTACCACTACTACCACCCTTACCCGGGGGGGGCTGGAAGCCTACCACTACTACCACCCTCACCCAGGGTGGGCAGGATGCCTACCACTACTACCACCCTTAGCCAGGGGGGGCAGGATGCCTACCACTACTACCACCCTTAGCCAGGGGGGGCAGGATGCCTACCACTACTACCACCCTTACCCAGGGGGCAGGATGCCTACCACTACTACCACCCTTAGCCAGGGGGGCTGGATGCCTACCACTACTACCACCCTTACCCAGGGGGGCAGGATGCCTACCACCACCCTTAGCCAGGGGGGCAGGATGCCTACCACTACTACCACCCTTAGCCAGGGGGCAGGATGCCTACCACTACTACCACCCTTAGCCAGGGGGGCAGGATGCCCACCACTACTACCACCCTTAGCCAGGGGGCAGGATGCCTACCACTACTACCACCCTTAGCCAGGGGGCTGGATGCCTACCACTACTACCACCCTTACCCAGGGGGCAGGATGGCCTACCACCACCCTTAGCCAGGGGGGCAGGATGCCTACCACTACTACCACCCTTACCCAGGGGGGCAGGATGCCTACCACTACTACCACCCTTAGCCTGGGGGGCTGGATGCCTAACACTACTACCACCCTTAGCCAGGGGGGGGCTGGATGCCTACCACTACTACCACCCTTAGCCAGGGGGGCAGGATGCCTACCACTACTACCACCCTTGCCAGGGGGCAGGATGCCTACCACTACTACCACCCTTAGCCAGGGGGCTGGATGCCTACCACTACTACCACCCTTACCCAGGGGGGCAGGATGCCTACCACTACTACCACCCTTAGCCAGGGGGAGCTGGATGCCTACCACTACTACCACCCTTACCCAGGGGGGCAGGATGCCTACACACCACCCTTAGCCAGGGGGCAGGATGCCTACCACTACTACCACCCTTACCCAGGGGGCAGGATGCCTACCACTACTACCACCCTTAGCCAGGGGGCTGGATGCCTACCACTACTACCACCCTTACCCAGGGGGGCAGGATGCCTCACCACCACCCTTAGCCAGGGGGGCAGGATGCCTACCACTACTACCACCCTTACCCAGGGGGGCTGGATGCCTAACACTACTACCACCCTTACCCAGGGGGCTGGATGCCTAACACTACTACCACCCTTACCCAGGGGGCAGGATGCCTACCACTACTACCACCCTTAGCCAGGGGGGCAGGATGCCTACCACCACCCTTAGCCAGGGGGGCAGGATGCCTACCACTACTACCACCCTTAGCCAGGGGGGCTGGATGCCTAACACTACTACCACCCTTACCCAGGGGGGCAGGATGCCTACCACTACTACCACCCTTAGCCAGGGGGCAGGATGCCTACCACTACTACCACCCTTACCCAGGGGGCAGGATGCCTACCACTACTACCACCCTTAGCCAGGAGGGGCTGGATACCTACCACTACTACCACCCTTACCCAGGGGGGGCAGGATGCCTACCACTACTACCACCCTTAGCCAGGGGGGGCTGGATGCCTACCACTACTACCACCCTTACCCAGGGTGGGCAGGATGCCTACCACCACCCTTAGCCAGGGGGGGCAGGATGCCTACCACTACTACCACCCTTAGCCAGGGGGGGCTGGATGCCTACCACTACTACCACCCTTACCCAGGGGGGGCAGGATGCCTACCACCACCCTTAGCCAGGGGGGGCAGGATGCCTACCACTACTACCACCCTTAGCCAGGGGGGGCTGGATGCCTAACACTACTACCACCCTTACCCAGGGGGGGCAGGATGCCTACCACTACTACCACCCTTAGCCAGGAGGGGCTGGATGCCTACCACTACTACCACCCTTACCCAGGGGGCAGGATGCCTACCACTACTACCACCCTTAGCCAGGGGGGCTGGATGCCTACCACTACTACCACCCTTACCCAGGGGGGCAGGATGCCTACCACCACCCTTAGCCAGGGGGCAGGATGCCTACCACTACTACCACCCTTACCCAGGGGGGCAGGATGCCTACCACTACTACCACCCTTACCCAGGGGGCTGGATGCCTACCACTACTACCACCCCCACTCATAGGATGGACAATGCATGACACAACCAGAACACCACAACCTAGGGAATGCAAGAAGAAGACATCCCCCAACACCATGACAAGCGTGTGTAGACTGTGTCAAATGCCTACAACACCGAACATGACTTTGAACATACAATGTGACCCCTAGCACATGTGCCACACATATATGTGTGTGGCACCCACAATGCAAGCAGGCCATGACCATTGTGGCAATGGGGTCCAAACCCCCATCATCACAGTGACCAAAATGTAAGTGTGGGGTCCATAGCTGAAGCACACTTAGAACAATGTGGCAATGGGGTCCAAACCCCCATCATCACAGTGACCAAAATGTAAGTGTGGGGTCCATAGCTGAAGCACACTTTGAACATTGTGGCAATGGGGTCCAAACCCCCATCATCACAGTGACCAAAATGTAAGTGTGGGGTCCATAGCTGAAGCACATTTTGAACATTGTGGCAATGGGGTCTAACCCCCCATCATCACAGTGACCAAAATGTAAGTGTGGGGTCCATAGCTGAAGCACACTTTGAACATTGTGTCAATGGGGTCCAAACCCCCATCATCACAGTGACCAAAATGTAAGTGTGGGGTCCATAGCTGAAGCACATTTCGAACATTGTGGCAATGGGGTCCAAACCCCCATCATCACAGTGACCAAAAGGTAAGTGTTGACAAAGAAAGAGGTGCAACTGCCAGACTGCATGGATGATTCCTGGTCACAGAACAACAAACACATCAGTGGCAAAGTAGTGTATGTGTCCCATTGCAACATAAATTGGGGGAGCCAAATCCTGCAGTGCAAATAAGACATACCTTTGGCCATGTGCAGACAAACAACACCCATGGGGGCTGACACCGTCAACAATCATCAATGACACAATGACAGAAGTGACCATCAGAATGCAGACCCACATATTTGCACCAATGGGCACACACATGCAGATACCCTGTGGAGACTGTAGATGTGAGGTGAACAGATACCATACCATGGCAGCAATGGGACACACAAACCATGATCATTGTGCTGACCGATGACCTAGGAGTCCCAGGGACAGCAGGGGAAACCCACCAAACTACATACAGCCAATGGCACACCCAAGATATGCCAATGCAGTGGTGCAGATGCACAAACACAAACAGGCAGACCCACACTGCACATCATACACAACAGGTGAGGGGGTGCCAGTGTCCCCAGGCAACCACACAACACATGAGGAGACCTGAATACCAATCATACAGATGTGCATACAGTGCCACACAAAGGTAACTCATGGATCCAAATCCCCTATGTGGGCAAGCAGGCATTGTCAGATGAGAGGGAGCACAAATCACACATGTCACACAGGCACGTAGGGACAGCAACTGACACAGCAAGACACAGACACACCACAGCACCACCCCCAGGGCCCCCACAATGTGGTGACCCTGGGCTGCATTACAATCCCACTGTGATGACAAAGCTAAATGTGGTTCACACTGTGAACCACAGTCATGTGTACTGAGCAACTAACTACCATCACACCTACACAAGCACAAATCAAACAGCATGGCCAGTAAGCCAAGGCCAACATGGAGGCAGGGGCCTAGCCGGGCAACAACTCTCATCTGCACACACTCAACACCACACCCCTCGACCTCCAACAATGTGCAGCAGTGAAGCACACATGCACTGGTGACATTGCACATGCACCCATGACTATTCCAGGGTGGTGGGTGGGAACCAAGGTGCAGAAACACATCACACATGGACACTCAACAAGACTCCTGAATGTCTGACACACTGCACACTACGCTGTACATGTACATGACGGCAATACCACACCAACCAATGGGATCACAGCCACAGTCACACACCAATGAAGAAGCCAAGGTCACCCACAAAGAACACACATAGACAACAACCAACATTGCAGCCCGGACCCTGAGGAGTGCCAGCAGTCACACACACAACGTGTCACAATCACTGAAAGATAACACAAACTGGAAATCACATGACAGGGGCAAACAACAAGTGCCAAGGGAAACCTGACTGTGACCCATCTGCGTCTGCACACAAACTCAGCCCTGACAGCAAACACACCTATGGGTGACACCCTGATGACCAGTAATGTGCCATGCACCCACATCACAGAGAACCCTGGGAGAAGACTTTGGGGGAACATAGGTCAACTCAGCTAGCATCACAAACAGGTACAACACTAGGGATCACAGCATGCACAGCTAAACGGAAGTGAACACACAGACATGCACATACAACACACACCTTGGGCGCAGGCAATGTCACAGGAGTACACACTGCCATGAGGGGACTCCACTCCTGTGTGAGGAAAGCTGTGCCATATGTTGCCTCAGTAGGGCCCCATCATGTCAGCTGAGCACTTGGTCACACAATCAACAATTAGCACCAAATGAGGGCTCCCGTCACATCAGCCTGGTCATGGAAGTGCCAACGGAATCATCAGCACAGATCCAACACACTTGTATAGCAGTGTTGCACTGACAACACAGATGAGTCCTTCCCCATTGATGCCCAAACCTGCATGTCCACTGGAGATGGCCACACGGTCAGGGAAGTAGACGAATTGAACAATGGCAGGCACAACAGATGTGCAGGGGTGGAAGCCACAGATGTGAAATAGCCAATCTAAGTAGGAAATCCCATTGCCAAATACTGAACACATGACACCCTCAGATGCTGCTATGGATGACATGGATACACCACAGGATAGGACACATTCCCCTGGACCACATGGGTTCCTGCACAGTAACACTTCATGATCATGAGACCAAATATCACCATCACTGCAGCAAGGGCATGGTTAGCATCATCAACATCATGTACATCAGAAGCAAAAGCACTAGAGAACAGAAAGTTGCTTTATTCAGCATATGTGGCATTAAAAGTAGAAGTCCGGTAGAACATAAACAAAGGCCAATGGCCAGTCCATCAACAAAGTCACAAGTGGGTGACAGTGGCAGATGCCACCCTACACATGCCTGCACAAAACCAGGGACAATCCACTAGGAGGGGCAACCGGGGAGGTAGGCCAGGCACCGCAGGGACAGGATCAGGGCTCACCAGGAGGAAGCAGGGAAGGGGTGGTGGGTGCTGGAGAGCCACTGACAACTGCAGTGGAGGTGTCTGACATGGTGTGTGCCGGCACAACTGGGGGCATGGCTCAGATGTTGTGGGTGCCGGCACGACTGCAGTGGACCCTGCAGATGGAGTGGACAGGTCCGCCACTGCAGTGCCCAAGTCAGACAGGGTGGTAGTGGACTCCACTGCAGTGCCTACCACCAGGGGAGGAGAATGGGGAACAGGCAAGGTGGGCTGGACAGAGGGGAGGACACCCTCACCACATCAGTGGCACAGACAAGCGCAGCGGGGGTGTGGTGCCGGGAAAGCATGTGGCAGGGGGAGAAGGCTGGAGCCTCTTGGGGATGGTATATCTGTGGGTGGGGGAACCTGGGGCAGGGTGTGGTGGGGGCACCTGTGGAGTGGGGGCCTGAGGGATGGAGGAAGGAGACCTGGTGCTTGGAGCTGCAGGGCGGCGGCGGGGTCTTGCTCTTAACACTCCGGGGGACTTGCGGGTGGGGGCCTCAGTCTGTCTGCGCCTGGGGAGGGTGTCTGGGGGCGAGGGCACTCTGCTCTGTGTGGGGGGCTTCCTCTTCACCCTGGATGCTGGAGCAGCTGGATCGGAGGGAAGAGGCCGAGGTCACTGAGGAAGAGGCGCTGGGTCTTTGGGGTTGCAGGTGAGGCAAGGGAGGGTGCTTTGGAGGAGAGGCAACTGAGGACTGCGCAGTGCTCGTGGATGCGTGTGTGTGTTCCAGGGCCCCATCCCCTGTGAGTCTGGTTTCAGTCCCCTGACTGTGCGTGCATGTGCGTTTTGTTTGTGGCGTGTGTGTCTGTGTGCTGGACGTGTGTGTGCTGGTGTGTGCCTGTGCCGGTGTGTGTGTGCTTGGGACGGGTAAGGTGCTGGGGAGTGTGGATGGAGCAGAGGCAGGAGGGGTGAGGGACTGTCTGAGGAGGGACACTGCTGCCGTCAGGGAGGAGTCCATGGACCTATTGCCCCTCTGTAGGTCAGACATGCCCGATGAGATGCCCTCCATGAACGACACCAGCTGAGTCAACAGTGCGGTGTGCGCATGGAGGACACTCAGCATGGCTGTCTGCCCTACATTGAGCTGGCGAAGGAGGTACACAGACTCCTCACTCAGGGCAGCAGGGGACACAGGGGCAGGGGGTGCGGTGCCTGGCCCAAAGGAGACACGCTCCCCGTACATGGGAGCCT